>MU227848.1:124453-149711 GCA_018584345.1 Thuja plicata
TCCAATACGTTGAAGGAGTTTGCTTGTAGATTGCTGTCCAAGCACCCTTATGGTAAATAAATCCCCATCTTCCTTAGGGTTGATGTTTAGGAGAGAAGTAAGGATTTGGGGCTTAAGTATGTTAACTGTTAAATGTAGTATGAATCATTTATTGTTTCTTAATTCAATTCGATTGAAATGCATAGTGATGTATGTTAATCATTGGGATTTGGCAGCTTTGCAGTAGAGAATGCTACAAAGACTAAGTAAATTGCTATTTCCAAGTGAAATCAAAACCCTATTTGGGCATTTTAGGGTAAATTAAGTAAAGTCCCAGTTGGGGACATTTACAACTAGTGATTGATTTGCAACTGTTAATGCATAGATTTTATGATCTATTTCCCTATTTTTGACTTCCAAAACTTTCTACCTCCTCATTGACATTTAACAACTCTTGCATATAAAGGTTAGATGACCAAGTGAGAGGTGTGGATGTGGGACATTAGAATGCATAGTCGTTGATGTCTTTGCTGCCTTTGGACCTGTTACTACCATACCCTTGAAAAGGGGACTTGCTTGAAAATTGTTTATTACAGAGGGCCAAAATATTTTATTTTAGAAGCATTTTATTTTGCCTGGTCCCGTTTTAGATGAGCAAGTCTATGTTTCAAGATACCTCAAAACGTTTTGGCATTGACTCCCTTCTTTGACTGAAGATGCAATTTTCACTTGACCTATATGGTTTGTTTGAAATTTTCAATAGAGTCTGATAACTCTTGTCTATTTTTCATTCATGATGATGGTATTTCCATTTTTATAAGAGAAGTGGAGGAAGAAAAACAAGGAGTGGAGCCAAATAGCTGTTTGTCTGATGGAGGCAGCCAAAATAATAAAATACTATCAAATCAGCTCTACTAACACTAGAAAAATTAAAACAATAAGGAGTCTACAAAAGCATATGGTCCACCACTGAACATTCCCAAAAAAGAATAGAAAGTCTCTATTCTATCTCTAACAAGCATTGAAATCATAGATCAACCAGAGACAGTCAAAACAGCACTAGAAGTACAGATATACTAAAGCGAGATTACCTCTTTTTAAACTATTAATACTTATGGTGAACTGAAATGTGATGACAAATCTGCAAAAAATTGTTAAAATTAAGCAGGCAAGCATTTTGTATTTTATTTTAAAAAATATGTTGGATTCTTTTATTTAGATGATTAATTTTGATGGTGCCATCTCTTAGCGTTGCTTGAACTAATCAATCCAGTGACTGATGCAAGCTCATTTAAATTTTTAATAGGTTACCTCAATTGAAAAGATCAACATCTTTTGCTAATAATTTATTTGAACTGTTTATATAGTGCTGTTTGTCCTTATCTGGCTCTGGAGACATCTCGTCAATGGCGTTTGAGCACTAAAACTGTAAATATGATGAGGAATGGGAAGATGCCAACAGTCACCATTGAGCAAGCACAGAAGAATTTTTGCAAGGTACATAATCTTTTCTTTCCTGCAGTGAGTTACTAATTTTCTTCTGCAAACTTTAACCTTCTCCATAAGGTTTTAGAAGCCTTGCATCCTAACACTATAATGAGTATTATAATAATCATAGTTTAGTTATTTAGTTAGTATTGCATTTCTAGGATTTAACACACACGCATCACACAAAGCTGAAATATTGTAATGAGTTCATAGTAACTTAATGGATTTCCACATGGGTTTTACCTCATAAGTCACTTTTTGCGATGCTTATATATTGCCGTTGTGATGAAAACAGGATCATCTTGATTTCTTTTTAAAAAAAATAAGAGTTTCTGCTCTTTAGGAGACCACTCATTGAAGAGATCTATGATACATTGTGTTTGATTCATGAATATAAGTATTTTTGAAACATTTCTTTGTGATCATTGAGCATATTATTCTGTTCAAATGCTTTTGTTTTTGTTTGAACATCTTTTTTAGGTAAGGTTGTAACAAGTAGCATTAGAGTTCTGTCCTAGGACATGTTACACAGCAACATTTTAGCAGCCTATTTCAAATATTCATTGTATGATTTCAACTTGGCCTTAAAATCTTTGTGATAAAACATGGTGAAAGTGGTGCGTACCAAGCCTTTTGGCAGGATATGCTTTCTTGTAGTATTTGTCCTGGGTAGGAACCTGTGCTAGGGGATTTAAAATATTACAGAAAGGTGATATTGGTTAAGCATATTTTAATGTGTGAAGTGACATTAGAAAAGACTCATCGATACCTTAGCCTCAAACATCTATAGTTGGATTTGATCTTCTGCATACCTTCAATTATATCGAAAGGTACTTTGCGATTAGGATAAACTTAACCATTGGAGACTATTGTAACATCCTATCCCTGTTTTCCACTAAATGTTTTGCACTTTACCTTTGGGGTAATTCCGTCAAACAGTTTGATTCATTCAGTGATAAATATCAATAACTTGCTGGTCATGAGAACTAAGTCTGCTGATGGCTTCTTGTTTTTTTCGGACTTAATAAAAGTTTTCAGTTCGCAATATGTTTTGAATTATGTTTATATTCAATCCACAACATTTAATCAAAGAACTCACTGATTGAACATTGGAGAAACTATCACCAAGAAGGAAAGCATGATAAATCATTAAAGAGCATTTTACTAATAGACAATTTGCTGACCTTTATTGCATATTTAGATTTGAAATGTCATCGGAAACATTCAGAACAGCAGTCTTGAATACTCAGAAGAATTCAGCTCCTAGACCATGAGATATCATGAGCAAAGGAGTCAACCACTAAGGAAGTATATTGTTGCCAAAATTGCCCAGTTGGCACTAAGAATTTCAGACTTCCAGATAACTGTCAAACACTAGTCTGTCCTGCTGAAAGTTACACTTTAAAGTGCGCACCAATGCCACAGCTATATGAAGCTCATGCTCAGATTGAAGGATGGGAGCCTAAGTTTTCAACAGCAATCACACCTTGATACTTCAGAAAATAGTCTTTCAGCAGTCTATATCATCAGCTCGAAGTCCTTCCACAATTGAAAAACTATTCTCAGCACTCAGGTCTTAATAAAAACAGTTCTCAGGATATTGCAGCACACTTAGAAATACATTGAGAATATGATGCAGCAAATGATGGTCTGACGGAGTTTACACAGAGATAGAAAATCACATAAATCTTGTAGCAGCAGTGAAGGTAACAGTTGTCTTAATACAAGATAGTGGCTCAATGCCAAAGCTCATGATTTGGTTCCTAGCTGGAACTCGTTCTGGAGAGGAAAATCCATGTAATTTCTAGAAACCCATCTCTGAAAATTCTCACCAAAAACAGTTGTCTTAATACAAGATAGTGGCTCAATGCCAAAGCTCATGATTTGGTTCCTAGCTGGAACTCGTTCTGGAGAGGAAAATCCATGTAATTTCTAGAAACCCATCACTGAAAATTCTCACCATCAAAGTTTGATGCAGGACCACAAATTAAGGGAAGAAATGATCTGCACGCAGCCAAGAAAAAATCTTAAAGGCAATATGCTCAGAGAAGAAAGCCAAGCTTTGAGTATAGAAGCCCAAAAGACCTGCATTAGCCTGAAACGCAGCTCCACAATAACCCGATGTCGTCCAAGAATGGTAATGAAGAAATTTGAAATGTTCTCCCAAAGTTATTCAAATGTCAAATGACTTCACATAAACTTCCCCAATTAATCATGCCTTTCAATCCAATAATATTCTCCAAGCCCAAATCAAGAAAAAAGACTTGACTATAATTATTAACTTGCCTCCCCAACTTGAGTTGGCCTAGTGGTGGAGAACTTATGCTCTTGAAAGAGAGGTCACAAGTTAAAATCCTACAAGGGGGTAGAGTATATACGTGTCGTTTGTAGCACAATTTGGTGCCTCCCGTAAGGAGTACCCAAATTTTTTGATAAAGTCGGTATTGCCAAAAAATGGGCGAAAAAATTGGCAATAAATTGGTTCTTTTATCGAACATTTGAAAATATAGAATTTCTTAAAATATTCTTGAAAACACACACATACGAGGATAAATCTATTCATTATTAGTATTTTATTTCGTCTTAAATGAATCTATCTGTATTTTATTTACATATAATAAGTAAATACATTTGTCATTTACATAAAATCTATTCATGAATCGTAATGATAATAAATTTATTTCCTATTAAATAAAATTTAGTATTTTATAAATCTATTAAAATACTAAATTATGAATCTATTAAATACTAAATTAGTAAATACATTTACATATAATTTCCAATTCCTAAAATATATTAGTAAATGTATTAATAAATGTATTTTTAATTTACAAACAATTTTACTAAAATACATTTATATTTACATACAAATCCGGAATCACGATTTACATTTACATTTACATTTATTTTACTAAAATTCCTAAAATATATTAGTAAACTGTATATTACGATTTTACTAATATATATTTACATTTAATTGTAAATTCCTAAATTCCTAAAATTCCTAAAATATATTAGGAAATACATTTACATTAATACGAAATATATTATGAAATTCCTAAAATATATTATGAAATACATATACATTTATATTAATATATGAGGAAATACATTAAACATTTACATTAAAACATATTTTCTCTTAGTATTTTTCACTGAACGATTAAAAAAATTAATACATACTAGTTGGGAGGTTGGGAGAAGTCGTTGCTGGAGAAATAGTTACAGTCCCGTTGCTGAATGAAGACAATATCTACTGCCGCTGAATGAAGATATAGTTGCAGTCCGTGAATGATGAAATATTGCCGCCGTTGAAATGAAGACAAAACTGCCGCTGAAAACAAAAACCCTAAATGACAAACGATAATTTCCGTGACTTTTTCAACGTGTTTTACAGAAAATGTCATGGCAATATTTTATTAAACCTATTGCTGAGGTATACCGCGAATATACCGCGAGCCTTTTTTCTATGCGATATCTCGCGAGACCGGCGATATACTGCCAATTTTTTCAACCATGGTTGTGACCATATGTAGACCCAAAAACATATGGCTGGTATTATGGACTATAAAATTACCTTTTCTTTGATTGTTTTCCCACAATTTTATAAAGATGACCTGATGACTATTTGTCTTCCCTTCCATAAAGTGACTCTTCATCATACATCCCTATATATCACATTAATTCCCTAGTTTCAGATAGTTTGATTAAATTAAACTTTCACCATGCCTTTGAACAATTGAACACTCATAAAGAAATTCCAAACCTTCATTAAGTAATGTCGATATAAAGAATAATTTCTTTTTCAAATTAGATAATATTGATATTCAAATTTGTTTGAACAAGCAAACAATAAATCTCCAAACTTTCCAAGCATTTATAACAAATGCCAAACCTCCAAAAGTGATGCCAAATGAAATAGACTAATAAAATTCTCCACCTTAATATTGATTACCAGCTTGAAATTATTCCGTAATTGCAAAGTGGGACACTTGGATGATATCTCCAACCTGAATTGGGGTTTCATCCAATTCGAAGAACTCCTAAGGGTTTTTGTCCTAAGATTTCTTGAACCAAAAGCAAGAAGTTCTTAGAGCTCTCCATAAGAAATTAAATAACCAAGCATGCTTGAATGGACCTCTCATTGTTATTTTATAGCCCACTGTAGAGACTCTTGAGTTTTCTTTTGATTTGCCTCTTGATATTCCTTTTTCTTTGTCTTTTTTTATTTCCCCTTCTTTTAATTATAATAAATTCCAAACCTCCAAAAGTGATGCCAAATGAGATAGACTAGTAAAATCCTCCACCTCAATATTGATTACCAACTTGAAATTATTTTGTAATTGCAAAGTTAGACAACTGGATGATATCCCAAAGTTGAATTGGATTTTTGTCCAATTCGAAGAAATCCTAAGGGTTTTTGTCCTCATGTTTCTTGAACCAAATGCTAGAAGTTCTTAGAGTTCTCCAAAACCAATTAAATAAGCAAGCATGCTTGAATGAAGCTCTCATTGTTCTTTTATGGCCCACTGCAGAGACTCTTGGCTTTCCCTCTGCTTTGTCTCTTAATTGTCCTTTTTTTATCTTTTTATTTCCCCTTCTTTTGATTTGAACTTAGGGAAATAATAATAAATGACTTATTACATTTTCACTTAACATTGAAGTCACTTTACTAAATTAATTAAATAATATCACCCTTATGTTCTACTTTTGAGGGATAATATTAAATAATTAAATTGATTGCTTTTATAAACTTATTAAATATTTATATTTCCAAGGTCACATTAGAAATGAACATTACAATCCTCCTCCCTTCCTAGGGATTGCTTACCCTCAAGCAATCAAAACCTTTATGATGATACTAGGATCTCATGTCAACTTCAAAAATATTGCTGCACCAATTCATTGTGTCAGTCTGATATAAACATCACTATGCCCCAAGTTGTGAAGCAACTCATCATGATCCATAAGAAACAATGCACCAATCATGACAATACCCGAATCCCAAACCAATTCATCCGGCTATGGGAATAGAAATAGATATCTATCATTATACATTCATCATATATCATCCATTGTAGACCATCAAAAGGATGTGCAAGGCGACTTCCATATACACATAGATCAACTCATTAGGCCACCAAATGCTGCTGTTGTAACTCAGGCTAGCAATAAGAATGATGTCGATGGTGTCACCATACCCATGTATAGGAATGATATCCATCGCATATGCAATATCCAATAGGTAGACATGTCTCCATACACTCCCATGCAACTGAATAGCTGTTGTAGACCATGCCAAATCTGAAAGTGCAATGGAAACCCAAGTAGGATAGCCACTAATCACTAAAGAATCTATAAAGATTAAATCACCAATCAATAAAGAAATAGCTACCATATCATATGAAATCGGTGACAAATCTAAAGATGAATTTCAGATGGCTTCATCACCCATTAAAGACAACTCTTGAGTGGATGACTCATTACAAGTGTCATCAATAAAATCAAATCTGCTCTTTTCTTATTTGGTTCTTGTTCTTTTTCGGAGATCCTAAAACCTGTAACCAAATGAAGTCAGGTCCTCTTTAGTCATTAGTTTCTTGAACTTCTCAATTTAATGCTCAACCAATCTTTTGGAGAAGTCATACACAATAGGTTATATAGCCCACTCCATCCTCCAAATGGCCAAGAAGTCTGATTGCAACCACTTGTAGATATAATCATCCTCATCTAAGATTAAGGAAAAAATAGTTTGTATGCTAGTTCTCACATTGTCTAGATGATGCTTTCTGATTTTGGTTAAGAAGCATTAAAACATTTGAAAAATCAAATCATTACATTTGAGATCAATCGTAATGATTAATGACCTAAGTCTTGAGATAATTTCTAAAATCTCAGACCTCTTACCAAAGGTAGGGCCTTGGACATCATGTAACACATGAAAGCTCTCCACAATCAGCTGTAGAATCTCCCTCCATATGTTATCTTCAAAGGGAACCTCAATACCTATAAATTCTATAATCCTAATAATCTCTCTAAGACAACCAGTGATTTTAAGTCTCACTTCATTATTTGGATGCCTCATTAACTAGGACTGAACTAAAGCAATCAATGGGATGTCTGTTGCATACATCAAGCCATCGAATCAGATTGGTCCAATTTTGATAAGTGCATTTCCATTTCTTCCAACTTCTTAAGAAGAACATTCTTTGATGGACAACGAGTCATAAGTTGTTTTCCCAAACCATAGATCATACAACTCACCTTAAGAACTTCTTTTGAAGGTACAAATTTGACCTCTTTGAACAATTTATTGTACTAAACTGTTAAGGGGCTCCTTCCCACATTAGCCATCTCCAATCACTATATCTCCATGCACAGGTTGGGAGGATGATTTGTGCTATGATACCACTGTAACGTCCTACCCCTGTTTGTCACTAAATTTTTTGCACTTTTCCTTTGGGGTATTTCTGTCAAACAGTTTGATTCATTCACTGATAAATAACAATAACTTGCTGGTCATGAGAACTCAGTCTGCTGATTGCTTCTTGTTTTTTTCAGACTTACAATAGTTTTTAGTTTGCAATATGTTTTGAATTATGTTTATATTCAATGAACAACATATAATCAAAGAACTCACTGATTGAACAGTAGAGAAACTATCGCCAGAAGGAAAGCACCATAAATCATTAAAGAGCATTTCACAAATAGGCAGTTTGCTGACCTTTATTGCATAACGAGATTTGGAATGTCATTGGAAATACTCGGAACAACAATATTGAATGCTCAGAAGAATTCAGCTCCAAGACCATGAGATATCACGAGCAAAGGAGTCAACCACAGAGAAGGTACATTGTTGCCAAATCGCCCAGCTAATAATTTCAGACTTCCAGATAACTGTCAAACACTAGTCTGTCTTGCTGAAAGTTACACTTTAAAGTGTGCACCAATGCCACAGTTATATGAAGCTCAAGCTCATATTGAAGGATGGGAGCCAAAGTCTTCAACAACAATTACACATTGATACTTCAGAAAATACTCTTTCAGCAGTCTATGCCACCATCTTGAAGCCCTTCCACCATTCAAAAACTATTCTCAGCAGTCAGGTCTTAATAAAAACAGATCTCAGGATATTGCAGCACACTCAGTAATACATTGAGAATATGATGCAGCAAATGATGTTCTGATGGAGTTTACAGAGAGATAGCAATCACATAAATCATGTAGCAGCGATGAAGGTTCCAGTTGTCTTAATACAAGATAATGACTCAATGCCAAAGCTCATGATTTGGTACCTAGCTGGAACTTGTTCTGGAGAGGAAAGCCCACATAATTACTAGAAACCAATCTCAAAAAATTCACACCATCGAAGTTTCATGCGGGACCAAAATTGAAGGCAAGAAATGATTTCCACACAGCCAAGAAGCAATCTTAAGCCAATATGCTTAGAGAAGAAAGACAAGCTTTGAGTATAGAAGTCCAAAACACCTGCATTAGCATGAAAGGCAGCTCCACAATAACTTGATATCATCCAAGAATGGTAATGCATTACCAAAGTTATTCAAATGTCAAATGGCTTCAAATAAACTTCCCCAATTAATCATGCCTTTCAAACCAATAATATTCTTCAAGCCCAAATCAAGAAAAAATAGCCTACTATAATTAACTTGCCTTTCTTTGATTGTTTTCCCACGATTTGATAAAAATGACCCAATGACTATTTGTCTTCCCTTCGATAAAGTGACCCTTCATTATGCTGTCTTTAATTTCGTTTTAAATGAAATTAACGTCAAATCTACGAAAATTAATCATGTTTTTGATTAAATTGCATACCTATACCTTGAGAAATCAGATTTTTGATATCCACCATGAACGATGTATAATAATGATGTATCCGAATCGAGATTTCCAATCCCAATTTCAAAGTACTACTGCATGTAGCCTTTCACAAAATTCAGAATGTAATACCCTCAGAAAGTGTTATTTTTTGCCCCCGCACTTTGAATTTCGTGATTTTCCATACCCTTTGCATATTCAACTACATGTCCCTTTCCGTGCAATGAAATGTGCAATCCACCCAAAAATTCCTGACATAAGTTTGTTTCAGATTTACCATCTTCCCAAAGTCAGAACTTTTGAGGCCTATTACATGTAGTGCTACATGTAATCAAAAGTGTAAGTACCTCAAAAATCTCCATACTTATCATTTGCAAACGGAGGTTTTTACACCAACTACATGTTCAATCACAGATTAAAATATGGCAGATATATCGCCGGTAAGTAAACTTATTGCGCTAAGTTGGAGGCCGCGATAAAACACGTAAATTTATCGCGGAGTACATATCGCAGATAAGTTTCAACCTTATCGCCAAAAAAACATGAACTTATCACCAAAATATCGGCGATATTTCTTCAAAATATCTGCAACAGTCTGCTAATAGGGACTGACGGCCCAAAAAGCAGTTATTTCACATTTTCTTGTTTGCAATTGGTGTTTGGGAGAGGAAAAAAGGGTTTGAAGGGGAAAAAATGTGATTTGCAGGGTTTTAAAGCAATTTGCATAAAAATGCATTTCAAATTAAATTTAAGCAATTTTTTAAGTTCCCGATATTTTTGTCGATAAGTTGCCGATTTATCTCCGATATTTTCCTGATATTTTCTTTTTGCCCTTGGCGATAAGTTGCCGATAACGATATTTTGAACTATGTGTTCAATTACATGTAGTTGAACATGCAATTACTTCCAAAACCTCCACTCATACCATTTCCAAAGTGGAGATTTTTACACCAACTGCATGTTCTGTTACATGCAGTCAAATGCACAGTCGCATCAGAAATCTCATACAATACCCAAGTTTAAGAAACTCCAAGTTAAGTTGGAACTTTTTGACCTGACTGCACGATGAGCTACATATGTAACTAAAAGTGTAGTTGGGTCCAAAACCTCCAATTTCACTTAAAGTCTTTTGTTTTTCCCATGTAGTAGGAACTTTTTGGTCCAACTACATAAATTGTTACAAGTTGAACTACACATGTAGTCAAACATGCAGTTGGGTCCAAAACCTTCGATTTCACTTAAAGTCTTTTGTTTTTCCCATGTAGTAGGAACTTTTTGGTCCAACTACATAAACTATTACAAGATGAACTACACTTGTAGTCAAACATGCAGCTGGGTTCAAAACCTCTGAATTGCATCCATGGCCCACAAAAATCAACTTTTTCACTTCAGCCTTGTTTGAAGCCTAGTTTGCAGACATGATCTACCAACTTTCAGAACCAAATGCTACAGATGTTAATCCAATTTCAGAGGGCCAACCGTCATGCCTAAAGGAAAGATGAAATTCAAGTTTCATCAACTTTAGAATGCTTTCAAGACTAATTCCAAGCAGGTGATAGCTGATTCCAAGAATGTTCGAGGGAAAAACCCAGCCACACCAAGAAATATCACTTTATTTCATAACGAATAAGTCTGAATACAAAACCCACAAGCTTCTGAGTTTGCACATTCTTAAAGATCAATACATAGAAGCATAAAATCTGCAACTATTAAAACTTCACCCATAATGATACTACACACAGTGATAAAAACAACCATACATGTTGATCACAGAATAAGAATCTTGCATACTATTCATACTCGCTGCACAAAAAATGCATTAGCAGCTTCAACATAACTGATAAATCCCGTGGAATACATCGGGTTGAAGCCCCTGTCGTTCCCCAAAATGATGACTATATAATTTTCTAACTGACTCAGCAACCATGCCACCATATGACTCTTCGATGTCCATCAGTTACTCAAGAATATGGCTCTTCAAAATGATGCTGTTGCACGTGCTTCCTTGAATCATAATAACACACAATAATCTCAGTCTATGCATCACACCGCCTAGAAATACAATAACGGCTGATAGGCAAAGAGACACGACATCAGGAAACATAAGCACGTGATAACCGTTACTATACATGACGTTTGGTATACACAAGGTCTTGAGTTTAATCAAATCTTTAATATGAAACAGTAATAAATAGACGATCACCACATGATCAATGCCGACGAACATGAATGACTCTACGAAGCTTACAACTTGGAGATGCTTCATAATAGACGGTGGTAGTTGAGAAGAGTCATTTCACCTCCAACGTAACAAATACATAAATTATATCTCTTGCAGATACCAAAACATTAACATTCTCATTGTACATTAGAGATGGGATGGTGTAACTATGTGTATTGTGGAATCCTCGGTTTTGGAGATTTAAAATATTCAGCATGTTCACTATTTACAAAGGGGTCTGCAAGGATCTCTTAAAACAGTAATACACTTATAGGCTTATTACATAAGGTGGAGATTAAAATATGAATAGTTACTGCTCATTTCCAAGTTCAATAATATGATAAGATTTGTAAAATCAAGAGTAACATAGATGGATTAATCAACTGCTCATTCCTTGATGGTAAGTCTGAACATGGTCTCATTTGTTTATGTTTTCACTTTGTCTTTGTGCATGATATTGTTTGAGTAGAGTTTGAGAATAACTAAAAGAAATAGCAAATTTTGAAATAAAGACCACTTAAATTTGCAAGGCTTACAAGATTTCGAGATATAATCAAATGCAACAAACAAAGCACTGTGGAAGCATCATAAACTCTTAACTTCTAAGGCATACAAATTATACATTCTAATTCATAACCATGGATAGGAAAATCAGCAGTACATCTAAACCCAAAAGAGGAGTAGCTTTCTTGTTCGATCCCATACAAAAATGAAAGACAATTGTAGAATCATCAACATAAATTAGCAAAACAAGTGGATATCACTAGCTCAGTCTAGGCATCTAGACCAAGAATTAAGGGAAATATATTTGAGGCAAACAATGAGACTATTTCTAGAACTCTTTAACACTGAGAATGGAACTAAAATAAGAGAAACATAGCTTCACGGTTGACAGCAAAGGAATTGTACAAAAGCAAACAAAAATTGCAACCAAAAGTGTGGGTTCAAGCTGAAGTTTAGGTGCCCAACATAGTTACATAATCCAACACCATTTGGTGTTCATAAGTGTATGTTTCTTGCTGTATAATGGTCTCTAAAAGAGCTCAAAAGGAGACATTACCTATGCTAAGGTAGAAGATTTCTGTTCAAAATGCCAGCAAAATCCATTATGAATCTCCCAAAATGGTCCTCTACTATGTTACACAAAAACACGTTTCCTGTCCCTAGGGGACTTGTTAAGTTTTAGGATAGCTGCAAATGTAATAGCACTCTATGTTATATGTGTTTTCCAAATGCAACAATCTCTCTTTCATTTATATTGTGAATGTAATGACCAGAACCGGCCCTCTCTCGAGTTTTCACAAATAAATCTCATGCAGATTTAAAGAAATAGATAAATGCAAATAATCGTTTGATCCAACAACTATAACCAGCGAATATATTCTAATAACCAGCAATTATATTCCAATAACTTCTCAGAGAAATGGTAATGTAATATATAACAGCAATACAATAACCATGAATTACAAACTTCCCAATCTGAAATACAGAAATAACAGTAAGATCGGATAATAAAGAACCTGTGAATACAATGGCGAACTCTGCTATGAATCCGCACCAGAGATGAGCTGGGTTTCCATCCAATCCACCAAGAAAGCCTGAAGGTTTCTGTCTTCAGGTTTCAGAATTGAAAGCTAAAGCTCTTTGGATTCTCCAAGAGTAAAAAGAATTCATAAACTAAGCATACTCAATAAGACTCCAAGCCTTCTTTTAAGGCTGCAGCTATGACTCTTAAATTTCCCCACTTTGTCTCTTTATATTCCACTTAAAGTCACCTTTTAAATAAATATAACCGTTGAGTTATAAAGTGACATAATAAAATAAAGTAAGGAATCTTCTGGCATTAAAAAGGTGTGCCAAACAAACTCGGATGAAGACGTGTGATAGCTTGTCGAAAAGCTCTCGGCGAGACACTCCAAGTCCACTATTGAAATGCCAGAAAAACTGAGTTCTGCTGACTTACTATAAATAATAAGCACCCTAGAAACCTTGTGGAAACAGCTCCAATTGGCCTGAAACTAAAAACGCCTAGGCCAAACATCCCTGTGATGACCTGCCAAGCCTCGGTTAGCCCACTGGACCATGATGAAAAGGCTAGCTATAAGGCACAAAATAATGTGCCCTGAAAAGGGGACATTACAAATCATCCTTTCTCGGAGATTGCTTGTCCTCAAGCAATCGATATCTACATGCTGAGATCATAATACCTGGATCCCAAACCAACCTTAGGGAAGCTGCTCCACCAATCTGTCGTGTGAAACTGAAACACATATTATGCCTTGACCTGTGAAGCCATTCACACACCAACAAAACAAGTAGTCTAATGCCAGGATCTCAAATCACTGCAGGATCAGTCGTACCAATCTGCCCTGTGCTGCCATCATCTGTGAGAAAGTCCTCAACCAAACTGAGAACCTCACTCTAGCTGAGATCACTAGCACCTCTATGGTCTGATGCAGGGGGAAACCGAACCTCACATCAATCGGCTCCCTGAATAAATACCACCCACGAGTACGTCCCTCTTGGATCCCATAAGCAAAGGGCCATCCATCTCCCTAGCTGGCTGAAATATCCTAACGCCCTATGCCCATACTGAGTAAATCACTAGAAATGTCCAACTGCCATAACACTTCCCCTCGGGTCCATCGCCCGAACTGGAAATTAAACTGAAGAGGCAAGGTACCCAGACTGCCGGACAAGGCTTCCACCTGCAAGCAAGGAAGCACACCAAACCAATCACTCACCCCACAGCTCTGCAATAATCGGAAAAGAAAGTTCTCCGTAGGTGGGCTGAATGGAAAATAGAATGCATCCCATACAATGTGGCCAACATGCGATGCACTAACCAAATCTACTGGAATTTCTGAATCAGCATAAGGAGTCCATAACTGTCTCTCAATACCTGGAGTCATACAATGTACACCATGGTGTGAAAAATTCACCCCAATAAGCATAATCATCATACCAAGCTCGATAACCCGTTACTGAATAAGCTCTACCCGATCATCATCATTATACCTAAAATATGTGGTGATATAATTATCATAAGCACTGGATGAATCAGTATGATAATGTAGAGGAGTCGCAGCTGTGTGGAAAGAGGAATGAACCAAGGGATGCTCACCAACACGAGACATCTCACCATCAACGAGAGGTAGTGCAAGGAAAGGTATATCACCCATCACGCCACAAGACATAACTACCCATCCTAGACTGCTGGTGTAAAAACCACACTGCTCAGCAACTGAGCTCATCCCGCTACTCCAACCTGGTGACCAAGGCTGACCTCTAATAACTGAACCTGGGTCCCAAATTCTGCAACCAACCTCATCCTCATCCTGGGGATATGAAGTATCTTGCTCATCTCACTCTAAGAAAGGATTATCAAATGTCCAATTAGCATCCATCTCAAACAAGAAATTGTAGACCGCCTGAAAGTTATCTAACTCGTAAAGAAACTCTGGATGATCCAAAGATCTTTTGGGACAGCTATCCAAGTCATAGGTCTGTTGTATGCTATCAAGTTCCTGTATCATCTCCTGAAAGTATTCGGTCCTTTCCCTGTACTAGCTAGTGGCAACAATCTGATTTCTTGCTTCCTGAAGAGCAATACGTGTGTGTTCCAATGTACCCTGAGTAACACTAAGCTCTCTATTGAGCTTATTAACCTCATCCTCCTTTTCCCTCAACTGCTCAACATATTTTCCCGCAACCTGTAATAGGTAGTCGCGGTTTGAAAGTAAACACAGATATTCAGATTTCCAATCCTCAAAAGCTGATTTGACCCCTTGTAAATTTGCAACATAAGATCCAATCCTTATACCACCTTGTCCTGTCTCTTTCTGAGCTTTCCTTTAAAGGTCCTCAATAATCAGGTGAGTGCTATCATGGTGAACAAGAGCTGCAGTAATAGCATCATTATTGACTTTCAGCTGACTCTTCAAGGCATGCTTCTCATCATTGTCATTTTGGGATACATTATCTAATGGGTCATCCAAACCAGCATTATACATAAGTGAGGCGCTGCTAAAGAAGTCACATGATTCCTCATTACATGGATTGCTAAAGACATCCAACTGGTGGTCACAATCTTTAACCATATCTTCTCCATCTTTTCTTTGATCAAGCGTAGACTGAGAATCAATGGAAGTTGGTCGCTCTTCTCTAGTAAACCATCTTGTAACTTCTAGATTTGCTGCCTCTTCTTCATGCATTGATTCAACATTTGTTTTACAATCTCCAGTTTCGATGACAACCGCATAAGGTTTTTCTTCAATAGCTGGTTTAGTTTTTTGTTCACTTATGGGTTGATTAATGATAGCTGGAAACTCTTCATGTAAAGTTTTGCACCTATCTTGTGCAAATAGATCCCGGACCAACCCATGGTATTGCTTCTTTTCCACCAAGGTCTTGTGTTGTAGCTTTGGATGAAAGTCCATGAAACTAGAGAAGGTTAAATCTCTCTGAACCTGTGGAGGAAGTGTGTTATACTCATCATACATGCCGAGTATTTCTGTCCTTTTATCAGGCTGTGAAATCTAGGCTAACCGCTGCTGTACCTTAACAAGATCCTTCCTGACCTTTTCCAAACCATGCATCTTGCCTGGCTAGAACTACTTGTCTCTTCTGAAGTAAGAAGGGTAGATGAATATGACTGCTCCACCTGCTTATGATTCTGCCCAATTATAGAATGTCTTTCCCGCTGTAGTGACCGTTGGGACAAGATTTCACTGTTGCAAGTCACCTACTGAGAATTTCCCTCCTGTTAACTTAAAAACCTTCAATAGAAGATGAAACCCTTGCTGTCTGGATGCTGTTAATCTCATATGATAATGATAACAGTTGTTGCTAATGCTGCTTACCAAAACGGACTGTAATGATTTGTTGTAGATGCTGGATTTACACCAGCACTAAACTCACAAGGAAATTTATTGAATGTCTTAGTCTCAAGGCCTGACTATACTTAACTCTCAAGAGTGTTTGGTGTGAAGGTGCGCAAAATGATTTGTATTTCGGTTTGCTTATTATAAATGCCAACAAGAGTTTATAATAATGACATACATCCAGAATAATCAACTAAGAGCTAGTATTTGAAATGACTAAACAACCAGCTTCTCATAATTTGAATAGCACACTCATTTGACACTACTCAATAGTTTTACACATTACAAGAGATTAGACCATTCAGATCAATCTATCATTACACAAAAGTTTGATTTGCAGACTTACCATTTTATCGCTTTCCAATCTTGGTGATGCCGAACTCCTTAGCCTGCTATTGAGTACACTCACTCTATTGTTGAATGTCAAGGCTCAGACTAGAATGCGTGCGTGATAGTTTGGAGCCACCAATGCTCTGATTGTGCACGTATAACAATTGTTGTTTCTCCCCAACGTACTGTCGTCCATAGGAAGGTCCAGACGCACGCCATCCACTATTCCTTGTCACCTCCAGTCACGTTGCTCTGCATTTTGTAGCTCACCGTATGCGGTGCAATCCCTGTGAGTTCCTCAGCTTCCTATGCACAACACCCACCTGTGGTCTCTAATGGGACTGTTGTGAACGCGAGTCTAACTTACGTGGAACCAAGAATTTCTCTTTCTACCATGGGGACCCATATGAAGACAAGGCACTATTAAACAATAGTTCTAATGCCACACGAGTCTGTCACGCATGGACACGGCTTCAACTATGATCACCTCCCCAATATATGACTTAAAATTCTGTAATATTAATTTCAACTTCAAATCGATCTTTGATACATACAACCCGATAACTCCAACACGTTTCAAATTTGATTCGATACCTCTGAAGACTCACTCGACACGCGCGACAACACACTATGCCAAGCGGGGTCCATTGAGACAAATGTTCTCTTTATAAATTTATCGCCCGAAATGCCAGAGGCGTTTTTCTTTGTAATAACAGCAAGTGTCGCTTTTCTACATTATTGCAAGTCATTCATTTTTTTTTATTTCTCTTTGGGTGACGTCTTAGCTTCAACACTGCAGTGGAGGAGTCTTCAGCATACAAAGATGTGGTTGAGCGAATACCGTGTTTCATCTGTGTCTGTTATGCTGCTACAGATGTCTCTGCACTTGCACTATTTATTATGCTCGACTAGGTACCACTGCTACTCCCGCGTCTATGACAGTAGTTACTATGGCTGGATGGTGTGTTGGTTATGCCCAGTCGTAGCCATACAATGACTCATCCAGAAAAGTTACAACTTCTCCTTGTTCGAATCAATGAATGAATAGTCTCAGCGAGTATATCCTAATGCCACTGCAGATGCATGCAATCCCGAATTAACGTGACTTCAATGTTTTCACCCGTTCACATGATAAACCAAGAACTTGCACTCGTTTGTAAAAAGGCATAGTCAGCCCGATTGAGGTCGTGTTATTAAGCTAGACCCGTCGTTTAGCACAGGGGAAGACGGTGTCTACCTTCTCATATTGCCGTGGTGGTCTAGATACCCATAGACGTCTAGCACTGTCTTGACTCTCCACCATGGTTTAACACAGATGCCTCCCAACTCAACGTGGGATGTAGATAATGCTAAGAGCATTCAGAGTACTAGACCCAGCCGTCACCAGTAAGGGAGAAGACCACGCTAAATACTGTTGCATGCAGAGCACTATACACAACTGTCACCAGTAAAGGAAAAAGACCATGCTGAATACCGTCGTCAACCAATAAAACTCTCTGCTGAATAGGAACCTCGGGTAGTGTAAATAAGAACTTAACCAGTCAACAAACTACGTTCAGCTCCAATGACAAATTTGATCCCCATAACCATGATTCAAGCTGTAAGTGATTTAAGCAAGTTTCCCTTCTTATTCTCAATTTCTATTACTCAAGAACCCTACAGGCTGGCCAAAAAACCAACTCTGATACCACTGTAATGACCCGAACTGGCCCTCTCTCGAGTTTTCACAAATAAATCTCATGCAGATTTGAAGAAATGGATACATGCAAATAATTGTTTGATCCAACAACTATAACCAGCGAATATATTCTAATAGCCAGCAATTATTCCAATGACTTCTCAGAGAAATGGTATCGTATTATACAACAATACAATAACCATGAATTACAAACTTCCCAATCTGAAATACAGAAATAACAGCAAGATTGGATGATAAAGAGCCTGTGAATACAATGGCGAACTCTGCTGTGAATCCGCACTGGAGATGAACTGGGTTTCCGTCCAATCCATCGAGAAAGCTTGAAGGTTTCTGTCCTCAGGTTTCAGAATCGAAAGCTGAAGCTCTCTAGATTCTCCAAGAGAAAAAAGAATTCATAAACTAAGCATACTCAATGAGACTCCAAGCCTTCTTTTAAGGCTGCAGCTGTGACTCTTCAGTTTCCCCACTTTGTCTCTTCGTATTCCACTTAAGTCACTTTTGAAATAAATATAACCGTTGAGTTATAAGGTGACATAATAAAATAAAATAAGGAATCTTCTGGCATTAAAATGGTGTGCCAAACGAACTCAGATGAAGATGTGTGATAGCTTGCCGAAAAGCTCTCGGCGAGATGCTCCAAGTCCACTATTGAAATGCCAGGAAAACTGTGTTCTGCCGACTTTCTATAAATAGTAAGCACCCTGGAAACCTTGTGGAAACTGCTTCGATTGGCCTGAAACTGAAAATGCCTAGGCCAAACATCCCTCTGATCACTTGCCAAGCGTCGGTTATCCCACCAGACCATGATGAAAAGGCTAACTATAAGGCACAAAATAATGTGCCCCGAAAAGGGGACAGTGAATGAGGCTAGGAGAGACATGTCCCTTCATGGGACATGTTTATTAATTATTATTTATAAGAAAGGACATGTCTCTTCCCATTAATTATAATTTTTCAATCAATCAATTATTAATTTAGAATAATATAATAATTTAATATTAAATTTTAAATTTTATATGATTAATAATAATATAATATATATATTATATTATTATTAATCAACATATATTATATATATTCTATGATCATACGACTGAAGCTACAAACATTAACACTCCCTCTTAGCTAGGGAGGATGATCAAACAGAATGTGTAGTGGTCTCCTGTGTCAACACTTATGACCCTCACCATAGCTATACAAAACATCAACACTCCCTCTTAGCTAGGGAGGATAAATCAATCCAATGTCAACACTTATATGACACTTGACAACATCAATTATATGATGTAAGCAATAAAAGCATCATCCTCATGATGTAATCAATAGAAACATAGTCTCAAGATGTGGATTTCTTCCATCAGCAATTCTATCCACAAGCTCTCAGGTGGATTGCCTCCATCAACGATTCTATCCACAAGCTCTCGTGTGGATTGCCTCCATCGGCGATTCTATCCACGAGCTGTTGTGTATTGCCTCCATCGGCGATTCTATCCACGAGCTGTTGTGTGGATTGCCTCCATCGGCGATTCTATCCACAAACTCACGAGCTTGAGAGTGGATTTCCTCCATCGGCGATTGTATCCACAAGCTCTTGTGTGGATTGCCTCCATCGACGCTTCTATCTACAAACTCATGAGCTTTAGAGTGGATTGCCTCCATCGGCGATTCTATCCACAAGTTCTCGGGTGGATTGCCTCAATCGATGATTCTATCCACAAGCTTCTCATTCTTTAATGTGGATTGCCTCAATTGGCGATTCTATCCACAACTTCTATTTATTATGATCTGTTTCAACCATCACAAGATGTCTATCACAATAGAAGGTCAATGGCTTGTTTAAGGAACTGAATCCACCATGCAGGAAATCATCTATTGTGATCTATTTCCGCCATCACATGATGTCTATCACAATAGAAGGTCAAGTTATTGTAAGATCGTCACCTTTCAATAACTCTTACAAATACAAGTGATAATCATTTGGAAGTCGTCACTTCCTCATGATGTACACAGGGGGCAGGCCCATTAAAAATATGGAGTCACACAAATGACATCCATCATGCCTCAACGCAGAGGGTGAAAACAAGGGATTTAACCTCGAACTTCTCTCACAGAGAAGAACTCATTGAGCATATATCAATCTGTTGATCATCCAAGATTGCTTAAGATGAACTGTCAAACTCCCTCTAAGTCTGATATCAGTCTTTATTCTCCTCGTCCAAAGTTACCTCTGAAGAGTCAGACTCCCTCTGAAAACAATTTCTTGTGCTTCTGTCCTGAAGGTATGTCAGAGACAGATTACAAATAGCTTATAAACTAAACTATCTCATACGGAAATACCAAAGATAGAAGAATACAATATTTTACTAGCCAATATTATAGCATAAATTTCAAACTCAATAATTCATGTGCATTAATAAAACATGAAATACTTATCTTAAGTTTCAAATATTTGCTTCTGTAAGGTGAGCCCAAATAGGAAATATCAAATCTCATCAAATTTTGAAGTTGTTTGCGGCGGACACGCTGCTGGAGATCATAATGTTGTTCGTGCTAGCCATGTCGACAACCTTCATGTAGAGCGACAACCTAGAGTGGATGATCACCATTTTCTCACTCTCCATTAAGGATGGTTCAAATGGAAATGTAACATTGGTTATTATTCCCCCCACAGTGTACAATTCCCACTCTTATATCGTTGAACAATACTCGTGTCTTCTTGAGAAATGACTTGATTGCTCCAAGAGAGGTGACACTATAATTAAATCTTTCTTTCTAGAAAAAGACACTTCCTTGAATACATTCTTCTTTGTTAATGCTTGACCACTATCATAACAAATTAATATATCTCTTTAATGAAAGCCGCTTTCAGGAATTTCACATGGACCCGTACATAGTCCGTCATAACTTTTGAACCCCACACTTTCTCTCCAATTGCTCTAGTGAGATTTTTCAAAATTTGGTTTTCACCAACATATCCAAAATTCAGAAAAATCCAACGGTGGATTTGTGAGATATGGTCCCTTTACTGAGACTGTATTTTTTGAGACAATCACACATCCACCATCAACAAACTACTCTCTTACATTTGCAGTATGCCTCTGATACCATGTTAAGTTTTAGGATACCTGCAAATTTAATAGCTCTCTATGTTATATGTGTTTTCCAAATGCAACAATCTCTCTTTATTTATATTGTGAATGAGGCTAGGAGAGACATGTCCCTTCAAGGGACATGTCTATTCATTATTATTTATAAGAAAGGACTTGACTCTTCCATTTAATTATAATTTAATCAATCTTATAATGTTTCATCAATCAATTATTAATTTAGAATAATATAATAATTTAATATTAAATATTAAATTTTATATGATTAATAATAATATAACATATATATTATATTATTATTAATCAACATATATTATATATATTCTAATGATCATACGACTGAAGCTACAAACATTAACAGGACTCGTTTCCGTCCTTGAAACATTTTAGGGACAGTGGGATGAAAAGGAAACATCCCCCACCTGTCCCTGATTTAAAAAACAACACGAAACCATAGGAAATGTCACTTGACATTTGGGGACGTCGATCCGTCCTCAAAATGCCTAGGGGATGCCCGAAACGTCCCCGAAACAAAAAAGTGTCCCCAAAATATTCGGATGATTTTTGGCATTAAAAATTAAACAATTTTTTTTAAAAAAATTCTTTTTACCAAATCAACTGTGTGGGGGTCCACAAGGTTCGAATTTGTGCCCGCAGGTGATAAAATTCATAATTAAATATTCGGTAATGAAATTCGTGATTAAATATGTTTAAAATTTTATATATTAAATCATAAATATTAAAATATATTAAAATTTTAAATCAAATATTTAATTGAATTTTTTTAATATTCATCATAATAAACATGTTAAAATGTTTTATATTAAATAAAAATATATTATAATTGGATGATCCACTTCTGCTAGAGGGAGATAGTGATTTAGATGATTTTGAGCCTTTAGATATTTGACAACTAGAATGAGGCTTAGTTTCATAGGCTGTGCCTGTAGCCTATATTTTGATGTTTGAGACTTTTGCATACATGTTTGAGACATTTTGATTTGGATATTTATAATATATATTGATAGACCATGGTTTTGATGTTTGAGACTATTGTTATAGTGCTGTTATACTGATTTATACTGCTGCTATTATCATTTATGGTGTTATACTACTGTTGTAACTCGTGAATTGGTGATTTATTTGCATTTGTCTTGATAATAATCAATTATTGACATATCCCTCTCTCTCTCTTTCCCTCTATCTATAATATCTTAACATATTTTGAAAAATCCACACACACACACACACACATATATTAAAAATTTGTATATGGCTGTCCCCTATTTTTGGCTCTTTTGGAAACGTCCCGGAAACGTGTCCCTCTGTCCTCATGCCCAAAACACCATGGAACATAGGTCCTCTATCTTACAAGAAAATGTAGAAAACTTTTCTCCTTTCAAGCATAATGGCTAAACCTTACCTTTTTCTCCTCCAAACTCGTTTGTCTTTTGTCTTTCTTTTCTTCCTTTTTCCCAAATCTCACTTTTTTCTTGTAAGGAAAAATGGTTAGAGAGAAGAAGCTGCAATAATAAAAAACTAGATATCTGTGATTCTCTTATTTTTCATTCAATATATATTACACACATATAGGATTCTCATATCCTATTTTGTAGGCAAAAAATCTCTAATTATATGAGTTGTTTTAACAGCTTAAAACAACTCATAATAAAATTCCAACTAATTACTTTCAAACCTAGAATAGCTACGTGAGATTTGTTTTATACCTCATTTTTGTTTTATCTTTAAACTATTCTAATTAACACTAATTCCCAACACACCCCCTTAGTGTGAAGATGGGAATAAAGTACATCGCATGAATTGGAAATAGAACTGTATGCCTACACATACTTTTAGGTCTTCATATTGCTGTCTCGATCTTGCTGCACATGGTCACCAACATACAAGAACTTATCTCGCTTTTTCTTCCAGTGAACTCATTGCCGACCGACCACATCTCCAAGAAGTCCGATAGTCAGAGGATCTTTGTAGTCAGCTGCTCTCCTATACAACTGTTTATAGCATCAATGATTTTCCTCTTTCTCGAAATGGGAACAATGGACGAACAATACTTGAAGACCACATATAGTAGCTCACCAAACAATATAAGGTGAGAGTACGAATATACACCTCTACTCGTGTTAAGCAATAGTGGGACTAGCCTCACTACACTTACTATGCTTTTATCCAAGAATAGGGACAAACACATCTACCTATGGATCAAAGGATAGGGACTAACACATCTATCCAACTTTAGTTATGAATAGAGACACACACATCTGCTCATGACAATTATGATTGGGGACAAATGCATCCAATCATAATCACCAATTCCTGTGACTAGGTACAAACACTTCCAACCACTTACATCATCTTGTGAATGGGGAGAAACACATCCATTTACTAATAACCAAGAAAAGTGATTGGGGACATACACATCCAACCACAACTTGCATAGCTTGAGAACCAAGTCCTTGTTGTCGCGTATGCAGATACCATTGTAGATCATTGTCACTCTAGTCACAAATGATACGAGGCGGTTGCCGCTGCCACTTGGAAACCGATCTTGCCTTTAGTCATTTTGGCACAAGTTTTTTTTCCACTAAAACAATTTCACGACCCTGTGGCTAGTGATTGACAAGAGGTCGTTGAATTTCCTTTGATCTCCTATGCCTCTATCCAGTAGATACGCTAGTTAATTAACACCTTTAGCTTTAATGCCATAGCATCAAGGATTATTGGCTTACAAGTTGATATTAATTAATGCCATCGGCCCAAGAAGGCTCACAACCAACACTACAATTAGTGTTGCTACCAATCCTCAAACTTATATGCCCTCGACTTTATTGGAGTCTTGCGCCTTTCATAGAACTTTAGTTGTTCTTGAATAAGGCTAGTGTGATAGTCCTGTGCTAAGATACGAATGGCTCGCAAAGGAATATTAAGTATCAAATGTCCCACGGATCCATAGAAGTAAACTCATGCTTTAAACTGAGTTTTCCCACATCAAGGACATTCTCAATAATAGGCTCAAAAATTTGTCACTCTGATACCTATAGTCGGCTGACAAGCCGACGGGTAGACTAGTATCATGTAGCCGACAAGACCTTCGGGAACTTTCCGGAAGGCCTCCAGGAGTAGTATAAGTACACCCTTCGGGGTCATTGTAATCATCATCTTGGCATAATGTAATATCTTTGGCGTATGCGAATAATATAAGAAGTTCTGCTATTTCATATCCATTATCTGTTAATTCATTTACCTGTACGGTAAACATTTGGCGTCGCTGCCAGATGGACCTGGATCGACGCAACGGGCGAAATGAGGACTAATGCCGAATCAGCTGAATAAAAATAAGAAGCTACAGGAGAAGGATGAAATACGCACGGCACACGAAATTTTAATTTCTGCACAACAGGCTGAACGCAAACGGAGATTTCAGCAAATCGCCGACGGACACCGTAGCAAAGAAGAATTGTTGGAGGAAACCCGACAGTGCCGGGAGTTGGTAGAAGAAGCGAGGGAAGAGTTTCTGAACCTGCATACGCCGAGAGAAGAGAATCCTGACGGAAGGGCATCCACTCGCATGGCTCGAAGTGCCGAGGGAGCACGAGCGTGGAGTGAACTCTTCGTCCGAGATACACTTCTGGACCGGACAGATTCGGTTGACGGAAACCCTCCTTTCCCAACTAGCCCGACTGTTGATAACAGTGTA
>MU227848.1:149811-161423 GCA_018584345.1 Thuja plicata
AAGTTGCCAATCTCAAGTGCAATCCAAACTCTAATTGGGAATTGTAGGGTAAATCAAGTAAATTCCCAATTGGGGACATTACATACTCACCGCAAATCTGCTCCATAATCTTACCCAACAATGCATGTGTGATATCCCAACAACAACTTGTGTTCACAATGGCATTGGAAAGGATTGAAAATGGACAAAACTCTATATTTCCCTACAACAATGAAGTCAAATCCAAAAGGATTTAATCACCTAGCTATGAGGAATTTAATCGCCAACTATAACAAATTTAATTGGCCAGCTATGAGCAATGTAATTGTCCATCTATGAAGAATTTAATCACCCAGTTAGGAATACTTCCAATGCCCAACACAGATATAATTCACATGTAACACCTCATCTTCTTCTCCATGACATCTAGAGTCACTTCCTATCATTCACTTCATATGATCTTTTAAACACAAACAATATCATGAACTCTAATCTAGAAATCAAAATAATAATTTTCAATTTGCCTACAAACCAGAGATAATTATCAAAACTCCAACCTAAAAATAAGATATATCTCTTAACACCTAAACCTCAAAATCCAATCCAATAGTTGCACCTGTGAATCCAACAAGGTTGGCTGAGTTGGGTTTTCGTCCAATCAACAAAGACAGCACCCAAGGGTTTTTATCTTAGGGTTTGTTGAAAGGAAAGTACAAGTTCTCAAAGCTCTCCAAAGAAAAACTAGTTAAGAATGAATTGTTTTTTGGCTCTCAACTCTTTTAAATCCCATCTTGAAAGAAATGATTAATTTTCTTTTCTTTTATTAATAATCCCAAGAAGCTTAATCCAATTGATATTTTAAGTAATTAATTGTTTCATTAAAATACCTAACTTGGCCTATAGCAATAGAATAGGCTAATAGGCTCTGACAAATGACTCATTTGGAACAAGGGGGCATTACAGCACATTTAAAATAATCATCAAAGCGTTAAACTCCAAATCCCAAACATTACTAATGTTTCTTTTACACATTATTGCATAAAACAACTGACAAAATAATATTTTTTTTAATACTCCTATGAGCTTACTGAAATAGAAACGTTCACATAGAAAATTGTTATGAGCGGTTTAAATCATCAATTTTCACCAACAATACTGAATTGTAAACAGCAGAAATATACACCAATCAGCTTTCCCTTAACATATTTCTTCTACTCGAAACTATATGGCACCTTTAATATCTGGTAGACTAGTACACCTCCAAAGTGTACAGCAGCCTTGGGTGATGGCACGACTACTTCATTAAGCTGGGACAGGTTACAAAAAGCCTGTTAAAGGCTGCACTAGATGGTGACCAAGTTTTCAAACCTTAAAAAATGCATTGAGCCTTTCTTTTTCTTCTTTGTGTCTGATAGGGTATGGTCCCTCACCAATGTTTAATAGCGTTGGACTCTAGGAGAAGCGATTAAGCCTTTCATCAAGTACAGATTCCAACCTTGGTAGTATGGCAATGATACAGTAGACCTTTTAATTTATTGGAATCTCCTTCAACTGCTATGCCAGCTTGGTGACCACTTGTTATGCTGCATTGACCCTATGCAGACACTTTTTCAAAGCCATTAAAAAATGAATTTTTTGGATTTTCCTAAAAATCCTAATGTATTGTTTGGTCCCCACAAACCTTATTATCATTAAATATATTTAGTGTTTTATCTATTTTCCCTAGCCCACTAAGACTTTTCTGTTTGCATTTGTTATTTTTGTTTCAATAGTAGATTCATAAACAACTTGGTCATAAGCATTTACAGCAGGTTATAAACGTATATGTAGGTTTTTGTTCGTTTCTCATTTTCAAGCATCTACAGCAGTGACACTCACTGTATGTATGTATTTATGTATACAGATACATACATACATATACATATATAAATGTGTGTATGTTAGTATATATATTTATACGTATATGTATATGTAGTGTCACACAGTTCGGCGAATATGATCCATGAAATTCGAAATTCGTCAAATATTTTAAAACCTTAAAAAAAAAGTGTTTCAGTTCGACCGGAAATTCGTACAGTAAATAGGTTAACTTTTTTTAATTAAAAACACATTTTCAACGTGATTATTTGGACAGAAAAATGTGAGCTTCATTTCTTCGAAGCTTCCCTGCAGAATGACGTTGACCAACCCTTTTTTGCAGCCATTATCGAAGGGTTTTCTAGGCGTGCGGGATGTGATGGGAGACGCAAGAGATTTCAATTAATTTTTTATTTTATTTTTCATTTGTTTCGGTGGTTTCTAACTTTTTTCTTTATTTTTTGTATTAATTTTGGTGAAAAAAATTAATATATTAAAGTGTTCAACATTGTTTAAGTTTCAGTAGATTAAATTTTTTTATCTTAAAATACTTAATTTAATTTATTAATTATCAATACATTAGATTGACTATATTACAATTTTTTATTAGTGTTTGAAATTAATAATAGCCCTTATTATATTGTGATTATTGTGTAAATTATTTACTATTATTTAATATTTTTAAATGTTTAATTATTAATAATTAAATTATTATTATTATTATTATAATTAGTATTTATACTATTTAAATTAAAATTTAGATTTTTATATTTATTTAAGGCGAATTTAATCACAAAGTATTTTTGAATTTCTTGCTGAACTTTATTCAAATTTTATTGTTGTCGAACACGAATTTGAATCTGAACCTTGTGACATAGTGTATATGTATATGTATATGTATATGTATATGTATATGTATGTGTATATGTATACGCGTCACCTACTATACCCATACTGTCCCCAAAATTGTGGAAAAATTTCCCAGAAACCTATCGCCCATCCTAAAAAGTCAGAGAAACACTGCTTTCTTTATTAGCATTGTGAGTTTTCTTTTTAATTTTTGTTCACTAGGTGGGTTTACACAAAAGGGAGTTATAACTTTTAATATTGAGGAACATATGATCTTGTAAAAAATGTAAGGTTGTTTTGTTTATTGATATGTATGTCGTGGTTATCTCTGTTTTTATGCTAAAATATATGCATTTTTCATATTTACGATTTTAAATTTTAATATATATTTTTGTACAGATATACCCAAAATTCACATTCAAAGATATTTTTGTGATATCTGCATAACTGAACCGAAAGCAGTAACTTAGCTGAAAACCAATCCATTGCAATTAAATTATAAGGGCTCAAATTATGTGCTACAAAGGTACATTATGGTAAAGTAGTAAAATAAGCTTGGAAAGACGATGCAAATGGTCACATTAGCCATGGAGTTGTGACAAGAAAAACAAAAACTCTATTGGCACGGTTCAGCTATGTAATGTCCCCATTTTCGTGAGCATTAGAGTTCGAGGTATTAGCATGTTTCCTGACCCTCATAGGCTAATGGAGTTGTTCAGGGGGTCCAGTTTGGGAGTTTTGGAGCTCTTCAAGTGGCCGTTGTAAGGGTTTATCTCACCAGATCCTTCAACGGTTCTGAGGCATTTACATTCAGAGGTTTTTGGTTCCGTTTTGAGGGACTTACTATTTATAGTAAGCATGTGGATGATTGAGAGGAACCCTTACTATTTTTAGTAAGCTAGATGGATGTGTAATGGATGCAGTGGCTGACTCCCTAGTTCAGACGGTTCGTCAAAATAATGAGTATTTAATGAGATATTAATATTTTAATGGCCTTATTGATGTTTAATTATTTAAGTTATATTATAAAGTTATAAATTGACTTTATAATAAAGTGGGGGCCATGTTGCGGGTAATGAGTAATTAATGCTCATTGATTAAAAAGTACGCTTTATAAATAATATATTATAAAGTCAACAAATGCAGATGTTATATTCATTAAAGAGCCTTGCTAGTGAAGATTCATGGTGAAATGTTTTAAAAAGCCTTGGAGAGAAATCGAACCATTCTATGCATTGGATAATTTGTTTTGTGTTAAGAGGAAATTGAAACAAGGATTTCAGAACTTCAGCTTGAAGAATTGTGAATTCTTCCAAGTTTACCAGCACTTTGAATTGGTTAAATGTCCAACGAATTGTGCAAATGCTTTGGCTTCATCCAAAGGCCAAGATTGAGCTTATTGGAGAGGAATTCGGTGTTTTGAATCCACAGTTATTTCTGAGATTGTTATCAGGTTTAATTAAATGGTTTGCAATATAAATACCAGCCTTTGAAGCCAGCGTATGGACTTGTTATTGGCAGCCGTAGCATATGTATCAGCCGCGTGAGTCAAGAGGGGATTGTGAGTGCTTAAAAGGGAACATTCTTGGGCATTGAGAGTTATTCTTGTCACTTGGTCTTCTTGGGCATCTTAATTCATAATATTGCACAAGGTGGCACTTCGTTTTGGAATTACCAGCAAGCTGCGATTTCTTTTCCAGGTTCATTTCAGTTTGTAATAATTAATTCCTCAAGGCATACTGACATTGTAATAAGTTAATTTCCTGAATTGAAATAAGGAGTTGCAAGGTTGCACAATAATTGTTTGATGAAATGCCTTGTTATAGTTATTCATTTTCAGTTTATATTGAATCACTAGTATGCATGCCGTGTGTTTGTAGAAATGCTTATTGGCTGTAGGAATCAGTTACAATCATTTTCAATCTTCATAAGCCATTGGAAATCCAAAAGAGAAGTTTTGCAGTGCATCCCTGTTGTTGGTTAAGCTAATTTACATTTTTTCAAGCATTTGGACATCACTGGCAATCAACAAAACAAAACAAAACAGACTGAAACAAAGAACAGCAAGTAAAGACTTTGCAAGACAAGTGTTTGACAATATTCCTTGAGCCTCTAATCAGCAGTTTGAGGTCAGAACTGGCAAGGGATATTACAAGCTAGCATGTCTGTGCTTGACCAAAACAAAACTAGTGAACTCGGCAAACTAGGTGGACATGAAAAGAGCATAGTTACATGGGTGTTAGTGTCAAACAGAAAATTTGGCTGCATTTTTCAGGCATTACAATTTTTCTCAACAAATTTGAAACTGATATTTTGTATTGCATGTAAGATGCTTTTCTTAAAATCACTATTAGGACTATGTTTTACAACACAAATGGAATACGCATAGTGTAAAAAAAACCTCTGTTATTTTTTTTTAAATTTCAATGCCCTTAAAATGTGTTATAGTATATAAATAAAAATTAATCATATAAATCAGTCATAGGATAAACCTAAAGAACAGAATACAACTTGAACTAAGAAAATTCACAAACCAACAAGTCACATTTCATCAATAAAGAATTAATTTCCAAGAAAAGAATCTTATAAAGAATGAGCCATTTTTTATTTACCTCATCAAGATTCAAGCCACCAATTTGAGAGACACTTCCACAAAATGCTAAATCAACCACCTCTTTACCTAGTCCATATATCTCAAAAATTTGTGCTCCACAATAACTGAAAATAATTCACAAGAAACTCTGTGAATCTAAATATAGTTGTCATTTCAGCTAGATTATCTCCTAAGAACACAGGAACGTCTTTTTATTTCAAATGTCCCCACATACAAAAATAATAGACTAAATAGAGAGACCAAGCTTATGCAGAAGGAGCACTGAGAACAACAGTAAACAAAAGCCAAGCAGTCCATAGGCAAGCTAACCTTGAAAGCAAAGAGATGCCCATCTTTGAAAGTATCTTCAGAAGTCCTGACTCCACTGCCTGAACAATATGTAAAATGTACCATAAATTTTCCTTTCAGCACTTTCTTTGGTTGAAAAATAGGAATTAAAAATTATCTGAATTTAAAGAAATAAAGAAATCCAATTCTATAGACGTTTTTTTAACTCGGAGTAGGGACAAAAGCACAGACTAGGCAAAAAACTCTGCACAGATTCAACAAAAATGATAAACCTCATTATTACACAAAAAAAGAAATTAATGCATTTAGATAACAGAAAAGACTAATTTTGACTATCAATTTCTCATAATTCAAACATAACATGTCATATTATCCTCAAACTCTCAAAATTTTGTATTTTCAAAGTCAAACAATACACTGTAATACAACAAAACTATAAACAATAAATGTTTTCACAACATTGTAATGGTTTACATATGATATTATGTCAAAATGCAAAAAAAAAAACCACCAAATAGAATCTACACCTTCATGTTTCCACTCCTAGTGTAACTTAATTTTTCAAGTCTTGAACTAGAAAGTAAGTCAATACCAAAATGATGATAGATGTTTCTTCAAAACTATATTTGTTTTCCTCCATTGCATCAAATTTTGTTGTTTTCGTTTGATAATTTGATCAAACTTCGAATGCTTAAAAATTCTCTTCTCAAATCGTCTTCTTTCTATGTGTAATGTCCCTTTTTGGGACATTCCTGATTTTTGCCTTGAAATAAATATTCCAACTTGAGGATTGCATTATATTAATTAATATAACTTAAACAAAAATGATAAAATTTTATTATAATAATCAATTTATATTTTTTGAATAATTTTGAAAATAGAACTAATCTTGATTTTTTACTTTCATTAAAACTGTGAAGATAATGGCTTTGTTAGATATCACGAACTTATTATAATATTCAGATTAATAAATCTGAATGTACTTTGCAAATCTATTGAATTAAAGGGCCCCACCCTAGCTTGTCAAAGGTAGGATAAGACCCCATCCCTCAAAAACTTAGCTCAACCCATGAGAGTCTGAACACCGTCTAGTTTGCAAATACTACCTAGAATTCAAAATTGATATCTTGAAGTATTTGTTAGATTATCGTTAGCTTGTCAAAGGTAGGAAAAGACCCCATTCCTCAAAAACTTAGCTAAACCCGTGAGCCCGAACACCGTCTAGTTTGCAAATACTACCTAGAATTAAAAATTGATATCTTGAATTATTTGCTAGATTATTGTCGATAGCTTAATTTCTCTTTACTGATATCTCTTGGAGGAATGCTGAGTGGATGCTTGAAGGAATTGATGCCTGAATGATTGATGTTTTAATGATTGATATTTGAATGATCGAATGCCAGGCTGGTTGATGCTTGAATAGTAGATGTATAAATGATGGATGTTTGTATGATTGATTGATTGTTTGTTTGACTCCTCTTGATGATGGATGGATAATTGAAAGATTTTCTTTGATGGATTCATGAGTGATGATCTAAATTTTGTTGATTTGATATATCGGTGAATGATGATTGAATGATTGTTGATTTGATGATTGATAAGTGATGCTTGAATCCTTGTAACGATCTCTCCTTTATATTTTATTTGTGGAAGAGTCAGCACCTTTCACAAGAGTTGAGTCACCGCCCTTCATTTCTGCCTTTTGAGAATAATGAAATGTTCCTTTTTTTCATCCCTTGGATGTCCTCAAATGAGATGTTCACCCTTTTATATCTTCAAAATTGAAGGAGTCACACCTCTTTATCTTTCCTGCCTTTTGAAAGAGTCGCAGCCTTTCCTCTTAATTGCTGGCATGAAATTCTTTTAACTCTAGTTACTTTCTGCTAATGAAACTCCTCATTAATTGTTATTTGCATGCTTTTAGGAATTGCTGCCCCAAAGACCTCTAAAATGATCTTAATTGACTCCTTATTGAGTCTCTGCATTTTTTAATCTCCTTTGCCTTGGTCGGCCCCTGACCTGGAATCGCTATTATCATTTTTTCACGGCCTATGTTTTATATTTAAAACTGCAATTTGTTTGTTACTAATGGCTGCTATCCTTAGTTTGGCAGGGGCATGACACTATGTTGATGCTTCACTAGGTGAAATGGGTGTTAGCCATAGTACTTATTTTATGCTATGTTAGTTATATTAAATGTATCCCGACGGTACTTAGTTACTACCAGAGGGCAGTTGGGAATCGGTGGTGACGTTTGGTCACACCCCTTCAGGTTTTATATAAGCAATGTACTTTCTCTTCGGAGATATAATAGAATAGGGACTATTGTGGATGTACGCAAGTTACGAATGATTAATGAAAGCTTTGGTATTCTCTGATCTATCTTATGTCATTTGTATTCCCTATATAATGTCTATGCATCAGTAAACTAGGTTACCCCAGCGGGTAAACAATGGGCAAACAAAAGCAAAACATTACCAAAAAGGTTGAAATTTCACTTTAAAAAGCACAGTTGTTATTCCCAAGTTTCAGATAGAAGAGATTGAGCTCAAGAGTTTAGAGCTCAAACCTAAGACTCAAAAATCTTGGAGCTAAGACTTGGTCAAAATCGACACGAGAGTTTGGTCAACTTGGCTCAACCAGCTTAGGGACATAGGAGTTTGCAGATTTTTACAAAGTATCTGGATGCTTCTTCTGGATTCGATTGTGTAAGCTCTTTAAGCATCAACGTTTCGGATCACACTCTGTGATCCATCATCAGGATGATAGAGTATAGAGAGCATACACAATCATCCTGTATGTTCTCTATACTCTATCATCCTAATGATAGATCACGGAGTGCGATCTGAAACGTTGATGCTAAAAAAGCTTACACAATCAAATCCAGAAGAAGCATCCAGATAACTTATGGATTGTGGAAATCTACTCACTTTGATTTTACAAAGTACTCAAGGAGTCATCAAACTATGGAAGAAACCATAAACAAACTCCTTGAGATGGGACACATTTGTCCTAGCAAAAACCTTCCTAGCTGGGTATGGTGATTTCATCCAGAAGTCATTGTTATACTTGCAAGTGAAGTTTTCTATAATTTGGATTTGAAAATGGATTCCTTTGATGTATTTTCAATTGTTTCAAGTCTGACAATGTTGTTTGATCTTTCAATGGTGTTTTTGAAGGGTTTTGAAGGGATATTTTGAGTTGGGGAGCATGTTGTACCGTTTTAGCTAGTCTTACCACCTTGCTGACAAGAATTTATGCTTGCCGCACATGTTCATGGCATAGATTTGGGATTTTGTGGACAATGTTTCTCTACTGTTTGGTTTCCAATGACAATCTATTGCAGGTCGTACAAGTTGGGCATGTGAAGAAGACCTTCTATGGGGGTCATACCATATGCAGAGCAGCCATACCCTTTTGTTGGTTATTGCTAATCTACTATTTATCTCTAAATTGTTATGAGTTTGTTCTTATTGTTGCCATTTGATGCAAGCCGTACTAATTTAGAGGAGTTTGGTGTCTTTTCCTTGAGGCCACCCACCTGATGAAGGTTGTAACAAGCAAGAAAAGGGGCATGGGAATTTATGTGTAGAAGCGCCTCATTTGTGTGCTCAAATATACTTCCCTGATGGTGCCTTGACCATTAAATTGTGGATTACCCCGTTTTGAGGTGAAGAAATGAATGTTTACTAAGTTTTCATGACTTTGGTACTTCTTGTACTACCCATATAACTAGTAGAAAATTCCAATTTCAAACCTGTAATCAGCTTTCTATCTATATCAGTCTTTTAAGGGTTAATTACTAGTGATTTTGGGTGTGTTAAGAATCAAGATGACTTTTGAGTGTGTTTACAGTAGCAGTTTGATTGGGTGGTGTTGGTGTGCTTCTAGGCAGTCATTTTAGTGTGCTAACAATGTGTTTTAGTTCATTTTTATGCAGTATAGAGAGATCCTAGACTACATCAGCATTCTATATCATCCTTTCAAGATATTCTGCAATTGATTCATGATTAAACTAATTTGTTAATGTTATTTGGCTTAATTTGGGTTATTGCAGCAGTCTGACTCTGCAATCAGAACTTAATATCAGTTTATAATAGTAGTGTACTTCTTCATATGTTAATTTGTAATGCAATGTACATATATCTTGTAAATCTTAGATTGTAGCACTGCCAGAGGCTTTCATTTGAATGCATTTTCAATTTGTAAGTTGGACAGTTCTACCACCAATAGTTTTTTCATTTTTCATTCTGCCTGTTTGGCATGAACAAGCTGGCATTATCAACCATTTCCATCTGAGTCAAGCTTAGAGATTTTGTCAGTGGCTTGCATTGCACACATGCAAACTGCCAAAGAGGTGTTGACAGGCTGGCTTTGCTACCTGTGTCATATTACACGATCCACCGAAGAGGGGTGTTGATTAGGCAGCAGGCTGTTCTACCGCCTAAGAATTATAGTTGGCTTGCTACTATTTCATATATAATTTTATTCATTTAAATTAGTTGTGTGGTTGGAGGCACCATATGCTCTCACCTTGCCAACTCTGAGATTTGAATGATCAGAAAGTGTTGAAGATATTGCACTGCATATTTATATTGCAAAAATAAGAAAAAGTAGGGGGGGCTGTTACAGAATTTTACAAAGATTTTATCTTAACATTTTTAAAGGTTTTTGGCTTTTAAAAGTATATAATGTATATATATTTCTACATTTAAAATATATATAGAAGAAAATAAATTAAAAGAATATAATAGAAAAGGGTGTGAGAAAGAAATGTTGACAATTAGTCTTCACATAGGTGTTAGGAATATTGCATTATTAAGTTTTTAGGTTTGTTAATTAGGATAATTTAATGACAAAATAAAAGTGACGTATAAAACAAACTTCACGTTAGGTATGAAAGTAATTAGTTGGGATTTTATTATGAGTTGTTTTAAGCTGTTAAAACAACTCATATAATTAGAGATTTGTTGCCTACAAAATAGGCTATGAGGATCTTATATATGTATAATGTTGATGTTTAGTAGCTAGATCGGATTCTAGCCCTCATTATTTTAATTGGAAAAATTAAAATAATAAATTAATTATCTAAATTAAGGAAAATTAAATATCTAAATTAAGGAAAATTGAATTAATGGATTAATTAAATAATTATGGATGGATTAATTATTTATTTAATTGGAGAATTAAATAAATAATTTATTATTATTTAAGTGGGCATTAAATAATATGGATTAATTGTTTATTTAATTTGGAGTATTAAATAAATATATGTTATTGTAGAATTAAATAATCACAATGGATTAATTATTATTTAATCGGAGAATTAAATTGGAACGATAAATATTATGGATTAATTATTTATTTAATTAAGAAAAGTAAATAAATAATTATAAGCTAATTTATTACGTTTGGATGTAGGGTTGGGCCCTATCTAATTCGAATACATAAGTATAAAATGTTTTGCCTTGCAAAACGTGTGGTTACTTCAAGATGAAATTTCGGCGCCAAAATGCATTCCCCTATGAAGGCCGACTGCTATTGAAAATATACTGCAGCCTTGTATGTATAAGCGTCATTCATTTGTAAATTAGATCATCATCTCAGCCATCTTCTTCATGCAAAATTGTTCTTGATGCAAGTCAGATTTATATATGCAACTGTTGTTTCGAGTTTCAGCCCTTCATGTGTATTGATCATTTTCTATTCATACGAATTACTACTGCTGGAGGAGTATTGATCAGAATTGAAGGTGATTGTGAAGTGCTTGAATCAGACTTATTCCAGATCTGATATAGAGATCATTCCAGCTGTTCTTCAAGGATAAATGTGTTGCTGGTTCAGTCCTGTGATCTTGATCTAATTGCTCCTTCAGATCTCTGAATATCAGCATTGCTATAATTTGTAAGTTGTACTTTTGAGTCTAATATATATTATCTTTGTTGCTGGGTTTTTCACCTCCACAAGGGAGGTTTTCCCAGGGTATATTGGTGTTGTTTATTTCAGTTTCTTAGATCTCTAGTTG
>MU227849.1:0-17013 GCA_018584345.1 Thuja plicata
AATCAATAATCCCTCCAAAGGTAGGAAAGAAGGAGACAACTAGGCCCCCACATAATGAAGAATCTCCTACATAAATGACGAGTTCTTGAAGACAAAAGATAATTCAATGCCTAAGTTGTATGTTCTAAAAAATTGGTCAAGCAAAGTCAAACTAAGCAATTAAAGATCAAAGCATTAATTAATTGAAAATCAAAGCCAAAAGGATAAATTAAATCAAAAGGATCAAATAATTATGCAATCGATTTTAATCAATTAATTGTATAGTTAAATAAAAACATTAATCCAATCCATTCAAATGGGAGACATGACTAAATCAATTAATAAATCTTATAATTCTTGTTGGCATTATGGTAGTTTTGGAGGAGATATAAAGAGTGGGCATGAGTGGATGAATAAGTGGTTGTCATTGATGGAAACATGTTCAGTTATCATGGTTGAAGTGATCGGTAAGATATGTACATGATCGATAAAGGGAAGATCAACTATGTATGTTGACTGGTGTTCAAGAAGAACAGTATCAGACACATAATGTGGTAGCAGTCCAATTAAGGAAATATTCAGGTGTTGCGATCATATATGTAGTTTGTATATGGTAAGTGGAACCCATGATTCAAATCACAACAATTTATACCAAGTTTTGGATGAATTATGTTTTGAATGAGAAGACAATTTAACTATTTGGTCACCGATTAGAATTTCATATTAATTTGGTTAAGGCGGTGGATCTGATACTGACATATTAATTCTAAATATTTCATGAATTTAACAAATGATAAAAGGAAACGAAAATAATCCCCACTCTCGATGCCAAACAAAAATTAAAGGATAAAAAAATGTTGCAATCAATACCAAGATGATTACCCACGCCAGACACAAATGGTGACCGCATAAACAAAATGCCCTCCCCATTTAATAATGTTGTTTATTGAGTGAGCGGTCCGCGGGTTTTATAAGGTTTAACTGGGAGTTATTTTAAGCTAGTAATAGAATACTTTTTAAGATTTTTTTTTGTTCAAACAAATGGTTAATGCGGTGATAGAGAATATGTTTGAGACAATACTTTGAAATGACCACTTTTCAACCCTTGTGTGTATAAAATATCCACATGTTCGCCTTTACTACTCAAAAGTCAGAACAATAGCTATAAATAGTTAAGTCGCATAAAACAATTTTCTTTTTTTTTTTGGTCAAAATCCAATGTACTATTTAGGACCTTAGGATGTGCAAACTTAGCTATAAGGACTACTAATTCTCTCCCCCAATTTATCATTTTCTTAAATTATATTTTATAATTTATTTGAGTTATAATTAGATTTTAGATTTGCAAATTTTCTAATGTATGAGTTTACAATAGCATAAAGTGATTTAGTCAAATTATTATTATTGTTTCTCAAGGACTATGATTGAATACAATTTTATAACGAAACTTGGTAACATTTGATATTCAATTTATTATATTTAAAGACTATATGACAAAATAGTGAAAAATTTCAATTCTTTCTTCACATTTTGAATTCTTTGAAATGGTTGGTTTATTAGCTCTAGAATCATCATCCATAACTTAAGAGCTAATAAAAAAAATTCCATGAATTGCAAAAGGAAAGAGTGAACTAGAGACATTATTAAATATTATAGTTTAATTCTTTGATCATTTACTGTCATTCTTTGTTCTTAATGGTACCAATTTTATAGAATATTGAGTTTGACAATTATTTATGCCTTGCTAATATGTAAAGATGAGTATAAACTATAAATACACCTTGGAATTCATCTATATTCATTGACAATGTGTCTGTAATAAGTTGGAATAGAGTTTAAATGGATATATCAAGCTTTCAAAGATGTTTCTTATATAAATCAAAGAGATAGGAGTTGGACCAAAAAAAATTGAAACTATAAAAGGAATAGAGGTCGCCACCAGAAGCTACACACGACCATGGATTTTCCACCCAATTCCAAGTGCGTGTCTGTGAACTAAACACTTCTCCACTCAACATTATACACCTCTCCACTAAACACTTCTCTCCCCCAATTTATCATTTTCTTAAATTGTATTTTATAATTTATTTGAGTTATAATTAGATTTTAGATTTGTAAATTTTCTAATGTATGAGTTTGTAGTAGCATAAAGTCATTTAGTCAAATTATTATTATTGTTTCTTAAGGACTACGATTGAATACAATTTTATAAATAAACTTGGTAACATTTGATATTGAATTTATTATATTTAAAGACTATATGACAAAATAGTGAAAAATTTCAATTCTTTCTTCACATTTTGAATTCTTTGATATGATTGCTTTATTAGCTCTAGAATCATTACCCATAACCATGGATTTTCCACTCAATTCCAAGTGCGTGTCTGCGAACTAAACACTTCTCCATTGCTCACAAATCGTCTATGTGTTTCATACGACCACTTTTCCATCCATAAAAAAGACACTCGGCCCATCTATTTATGAGTCTATAGATATCTTAAATACAACTATAAGAAATTTAATAAACATTTAATAAATAGACGAATACACGTCTATAGATATCTTAATTTTTTTATTCAAAGAAGATGAGCATTTAATAAATAGACGAATACACCTCTATAGATATCTTAAATACAACTATAAGAAATTTGTTACATATTATCTTTACTTTATATATATCAATTAATTTGGGTTGAAATTTGTATACTTGTGTACATTCTTTTGGTTATCTTAAATTAATATTTTTTTTTCATTTACAATATTTATATAGATATCAATTTTAACATTTATCTAAACTACTTCATACTTGATATATAAATAGATTAAAAGTTAATAGAAAAATTCGTGGACAAATTATTTTAAAATTTACTTGAGAACTATCTTATTTTATTACTTATTCAATATTTTATTTTAGAGTTATTTTAATTTTCTATAGTAATATAAAAAAATCATAGAAACCATATACCCATTTTTCATATGTTGAATGAAAACGTATACTTAATTTTACTTCTATATATAAAAATATAAATAGAAAAACACAACATTATTTTTAAATATTCACTCAAGAATTATATTATATCAAATATTGTTTACTTTTTTTTTTTTTATCAAGGTAGTATTTTATTTTTCAATATATTTTTTCCTAAAAAAAAGGTACAACATAACTAAAAAATTATATTATATTTGACAATTGTTCTTATTGAAATTTTTATTTTTAAAAAAATATAACTAATATTTTTCTATTAATTAACATTAACTATACCATGTTTATTAATGAATTTAATTATTAAAAGGAAAAAATTGAGGATTTTGAACATAATCATCTTGTTACAGTCTTATTATTTTTAGAATTACACATTTTTAAATAATAAAATTTTAATCAATTAAAATTGCATAAAATAATATATTAAATTTTTTTTTTTCTTGTTGGAGGATTCAGACCTGCGAGGCAACCCAGCAAGGCACGAAGCCTGCGAGCTACCAACCATCGAAGGCCACCATAGATGTTTTTGGAATCTGATACGGGCCCACTCGTGCCTGAAAGCTCTTCGGCTTAGAGCCAAGGACTGAGGAGCATCCACGCTGCCAAATTTGCCTGGGGCATGATCCCAGCCTCATCCCTTATGGTGTCGGAGCCTTGCACTTGGCAAGACTTGATCCCTAGTGGGCTTGTTGTGAGCCATTCAACTTCACTAGTAGACCAAGGGCCCATTGACGTATATTAAAATTTTGAAAGAACAATAAATTCTATTATACTTCTTCACTATATATACAGTCTCTACAATGGTCATACCCAGTATAAGAATCGTCGCCATAATGGATAAAAATTTCAATGGCTTTGAAAAATGTATTTCCTTAAATTGGCTTATACAAACCTTCAGTTGACTATTTTAATGCTTTCTAGTTTCTCTTATCACCACCTCAAACTCTAATGTTAAACCCAGTGTGACTCTATTCCCAAGACGGTTGAACATGCGAGCTATATCTTCATCACTGCCAACCATATTCTCAATGACTAAAGATTTTCGTCGTACAAAAACATCTTTCACCGAGTCAATTAGTTGATCTAGCAAAATGAAATAATCTAAAATTGGCATTTTTTTTTCTGGATACTGTTGCTTTTAAAAAAATAAAATTGAGTTGGAACCAAAAAAGAAATCTCAATGAAATAGAATCACCGGTCATGATTGGTGAGATTGTTCTGTGAGCCTGTTTGGGGGCTGGAATTAGACTGGAATTGGCATTATCTAATTTTGGATAATGCCAAATTCTATGTTTGGGTCCATGAATAAAAATGGAATTGGAATTACGAAATTCTGATTTTGCCCCAAAATGGGCATTCAATCTTCCACCTAAATAGGTGGAATTGGAATTTCAATTTCAATTCAAATTTTTACAAAAGAAAATTTAATATCTCGTCGTATTCGTGACATGATAGATGTGTAAATGTGTGTATGTGTATATGTGTATATATACACAAATGTGTGTATATGTATATATACACAAATATGTGTATCTGTGTGTATGTGTGTATATACATACATGTGTGTATATGTGTATACATGTGTGTATATACACATATTAATATGTGTATATACACACATGTATATATACACATACATGTGTATATATACACATGTGTATATATACATGCATATATATACACACACATATGTGTGTGTGTATATACACATGTGTGTATACATGTATATATATACATATGTGAGTATACATATATGTATATATACATGCATGTGTACACACACATATATATGTGTGTGTGTATATACATATACACATGTGTATATATACATGTATATAGACATGTGTGTATATATGCACACACACTTGTGTATATATATACACGTGTGTATGTATATATACATATATGTGTGTATATGTGTAAATATGTATATATAAACAAATCTGTGTATGTGTGTGTAGATACACATGTGTGTATATACACACATATGTATATATACAGACACATATGTATACACACACACACATATATATATACACACACATGTATATATACACGTGTGTATGTGTGTATATATACACACATACACACCATATTCAAAAAAATTAAGAAATAAACAATTAAAACTATTTATGCATCTTCTCAATCATCTTCCGGGTGAACCAAACGGATCCAGCCCATATTTCGGAAATCATTTCTAGAATATGCATCTTCCAGAATTGTAGCATCTTCCAGAATTGACCATATCCAGCATTTGGTATTCCAACACTCAAACGGGCCCATTTTGATAATGATCTCCTATCGATAATTTATTTCTATTTTATCACTTGGAGTTAAATGAGAACTTTTTAACTATTTCTATCATCTAAACAACATTTCAAGAATTGGCGATTGCTCGTGATATTGTCCAGTTTGCATATGATTTGGCAGTCTATGTGTAATTTTAGTCCCATGACCAACCACGACATAGATTCCTCCAATAATAACTGTAGAATTTAGGTTTCTTGGCACGCGTTTACGCGTTTGTCAGCGTAAGACATCAACCAGAAAATATGAACAATCTAGTGGAAGGCTTCGCCAAAATAAGCCCATCGGCTTAAAAATGACATATGTTACACCAAATTTTTGAATATTTGAATTGATCGGTCAAAGAAGAATAAGAGCCTTGGTCTGGATGACAATTCCTTCTCGCTCTCACTTTTTCTTTTCCACATTTCCATCCTCATTTTCACGTTGGTTTTGAATGTGATGAGATAACTCATTCAGTTGACTGCATTGCTTGACTTAAAGAAATTTGAAAACAAAAGAATTGTAATGGAGAATTATTCTATAGGTTGAACAATTACATAAGAATTAACAATATTTGTTTATTTTTTCTTTGAATCGTGTATGTTAATTTATTATTTAGTTCAAGTTAAAGTTAAGATTTGTGGCTTTCTTATATGTGAGTTTGTGATAACATGATGCTATTTAGTTGAACTATTATTATTATTATTATTATTATTATTTATGGATTAGGATTGAACAAAATCTTAAGCTTCAAGGATAGTAATTGAGATTAAATTCATGAACTAACTTGACTATGTGATAAAATTATGCACATCTTAGTTTTTCTTTACATTTTGGATTATTTGAAATGCTTAATTTGTTAGTTTTGAAGTTAGTTTCCATAACTTAAGGGCTTATTATAAATATTCCATAGATTGCAAAAGGAAGCAAGTAACTAGAGGTCCATCATTAAAGGTTATGGTTTACACCTTTGAACATTTAGTGTCACTTTTGGTTCTCAATGGTGCCTATTTTATGGACATGTTGATTTTGAGAGTTACTCATGCCTTTGGATATGTAAAGATAGATTGGAATTATGATTACACCTTGGAAGTTATCTATATTCATCAATATTGTGCTTGTAACAATTTGAGATATTGTAATACCAATTTTATTTGTTAGAAGGATATAACAAGTTTTTGAAGAGGTTTCCTATATAAACCAAGATATAGAACCTAAAAAGGGTGAAACACAACTAGCTTGAGATTAGAGACAATCATAAGAGTACAAGTAATGTATCAAAGACTAGGAACTAAATAAAAGAGTGTCTGAGTGGCTTAGTGCAAGAAGATAAAAAAGAATATAGTGTTGGAATCATTTTCCGTTGCACCAAAAGCTCGAATTGTCAATGCCCAATACAAATGCAAAAATTAACCCAATCCATGGGAGGCGGTTAAGTCATGTCATGAATCTCCAAGGAGGTGTTGACCACCAAGTCAACAATCTCACCCTCAACACCGATTGAGCCTTCAACACCCAGTGAAGGGAGACTCGAACCCATGACCCAAGGCTCTGATACCAATTGTTGGAATCATTTGTTGTTGCACCAAAAGCTCAAACTATCAATGCTTGATACAAACGCCAGATTTAACCCGATCTACAGGAGGTGGTTAAGCCATGTCACAAATATCCAAGGAGGTGCTGACCACTAAGTCAACAATCTCCCCCTCAACACCGATTGATCCTTCAACACCCACTGAAGGGAGATTCAAACCCGTGACTGAAGACTCTAATACCAATTGTTGGAATCATTTGTTGTTGTACCAAAAGCTCAAACTGTCAATACACAATACAAACACTAGATTTAACCCGATCCATGGGAGGTGGTTAAGCCATGCCACGAATCTCCAAGGAGGTGCTGATCACCAAGTCAAAAGAAAGATGTACTATTCTATATTATTCATTGAAGCTTATCCAAAATTTATTGAGTTGAATCTCGAAAGAATTTCTAGAGTTTGTAGCTTTTTGTGAGATATATTAATTTTGACATATCTATCTTGTGAGTGTAAGGCCCAAAACCATAATTGTAAAGCTAAATATCTTGGTATAATTAGTGTTGATAAATTTTAGATATTATCTCCCACTGAAGGTTATTATTTTGATATTTATAATGTGTGTAATAAAAAAACCACATCATTGAGTTTCCTCTAGAAAAAATCTAATTTAGTCAAAATATATAGAAAGAGTATGTAGATAACATATTATTGATGTGGTTTTTTATGCACTAATGTATTTTCAAGTGATGAACCCCACAAGTGGAATGGGAAAGGTCATTGTCCTACTTAAAAAAATCCTAGCCTAAAATATCTTCATTGAATACTAATAAAATAAATCAATATATACAAAAGGCTTTACCAAGATCCCTTAGTTTGTAAATAAATTTTGATTGGTTTGTTCACAAGGTTTGCATGAATATTAAAATAATCAATGTGAAGAGGAACCTACTTTTTGCAAAAATATACTATTTGCCAATGTAAGCTTTTAATTCATTTAAAACCTTTAAAATGTGTGTGAAAGATAAATATTCATATACAAAAGAATCTGATAGAGGTGTTCTTCTAACTCTAGAGTCATCTTGACTCTCTTGCAAGGTCTCTTTCCTAGACCTATTGGGGATTCCATAAACCCTAATCCTAAGGGCAAGTCACCAAGATCTCTAACCTTCTCACCAAGAACCACTCTATCAATAGGGTCTTTTAGTACTCACTGAACCTACAAGAGGAGATTTCTCCTCACCTATCCAAACCACTCACAATGCCTTGCAAGATTGAATTATCACCACATTAGGTCTTTTGATAACATTCTTGAAGACTTTTCCAACCATCATCCATCCATCTGCTCATCGCGTTCCTAAAAACTAGGAAAAACCTAATGGCTCTTTATAGCCCTAACTAGACACAAATATTGGTTTAACTTCCAAAATTTACTAAGAACCCCAAAACCTAATCTAGAATTTAGATACCCATTACAGAATTACAAATTATTTTTAGGTTTTTCTTGGCCCAAATCCTCTGTACAACACCTTAAAACCCTTAGGGACTCTATCCTTAAAAATAGGGCTAATTGGTCTAGTCTTTGTATTTTCCTTCACAACTTGATGAATTTGATCCACCAACTTCCACCACTGCTCTGGGGTTCGTGTCACCACCCAATTACCATCCTCCACACATTTTATTTCTCCATTCTATCCAGCCCTGTATTTTATCCAACTCTGATTCTCTAATTCCCTAGCTGGGCTATATCAAAGCTCGCCTAGGGAAAGAGCTCAAAAATCAACCCTAACTCCTCTACTCCTAAAACAAAAAGGAAATGTATACACAAAGACTCTTCTTTCATTCTATCCAAGCCCATTTTACATGCCATGGAGGGAATAACTTCGAGGAGCCATTTTCTATGTACAGTCCAAAATTCGACCAGTGAGCACCAAACACAAGAAACTTTTAATTTAGACTACAAAATGAAGACTATTTGCTAAACTCACTCCAAATAGAGTTAATATAAACTCATAGGAAATTAATTATAGTGGAAAGAAACACAAGCTAATCTATTTACATTACTATGCATTTAAAAATAAGAACAATGTTGTTACAGTGAAGTTGTGCAACCTTACAAAGAGTAAAACTTCTAACAAAATGACATCCAACATTGGAATATCTCCATGAAAGTTCTTAAATATACCTCCTTTGACCAAAAAAACCATTGGAGTTGATAAATAACTATCTTTAGGACAAAATCAACTTTGCATGCAAAGTTGTCGAGCAACTTTCAAAAGTTGGAAATGTTGCTTTGAGCAACTTTTATATCTTTTTGGAAATTTTTCTTTCTCATGTTTTGGCCTCCATGGATGTATCACCAAAGGTATATTATCACTTCCTAAGACTCAAAAAAACCTCTAAATTATCTCCTAAGAATCTTGGCTTCCCAATCTACATTTTGGTTCAAATTGTCCTCTAGGACATTGCATAGGGCAAATGGACAAAAAATTCTCAAAAACAACCTCAACATTACGAAAGCTTCTCAAAACCATTCTAAACCTTCCTAAACCATCTAATAAACTAGGAAAAAACTCAACACATCAAAATTGAGGTCTTTTAACCCTAGGTGCTCCTGCACCATTCTCCCTAAACAAAAAGAAGTTAATCCCCATAGGAGGGAATCAATTTAGGATCGATGCCCAACTTATGAAACCTTGTCTCCAATACGCAAGTAGCCTATAAGTCCTCCTTACCATTCCATTTGATCAGATACTCTAGGTACACCTTGGTTCTTGTCTTCTTAGCTACTCTGGAGCTCAAAATATTCTTTGCTTTTGGTTTTGGTGTGACTGGTAGCTTCAGAGCCTTTATCTCCTCTACATCTTCTAAATGACTCTGGTCTCCTTCTAGAATTGGTCCTTTGTAAGACAGTAATTCTGCAACATTGAACAGTGGAGAAATTCCTATGTCTACAGATAACTCTACCTTGTAAGCATTATTCCCATACTTTGCTAGAATGGCACAAGGGCCTATCCTTCTCCTTTGAACCTTGTGTGGGAAAACCTTCTGCAATCTTTCCTTGTTTAAGTGTATCATCAGCATATCACCAATCTGGAATTGAATTTTTTTTCCCGTCATCCACCTTCTTCTTTGTATGGGTAGTATTGTCCACTAGGGCTTGTTTCACTATATCAGGGACCTCTTTCATGGACTGAGAAAATTCCTTAACATATCCACTCCTCTCTACACTAATCCCTAGGTCTATGAGCTCACATATGCCTCTGGGATGGATCCCATAGACCACTTCAAAGGGACTCTTACCTGTGGACATGTTTACTATATCATTGTAGGAAAACTCTGCTTGAGCAATAACTTGATCCCATGTCTCTCCATATTCTTTGGTGATACAACTTAAAAGTTTTCCCAAACTCATGTTAACCACCTCATTTTTTCCATCTGTTTGTGGATGATATGTACCACCAAAAGAGAGGTTGGTTCCAAGCTTCTGCCACAAAGTTTTCCAAAATGACTCATAAACTTGGAGTCTCTATCTGACACAATGCTCAAGGGTAAACCATGAATATGAACAACTTCCCTAAAGAAGATATTTTCTATATAACATACATCATGGGTGCTTTTACATGGCACAAAATGGGCCATCTTACTAAATCTCTCCACAATCACAAAGACACTATCCAACCCCTATTTTGTCTTAGGGGGTCCAACCAAAAAGTCCATGCTAAGGCACTCCCATGGTCTATTTGGGGTTGGAAGGGGTTGATACAACCCTGCATTAGATGAAGTTCCTTTTTCCTTCTGATAGAAAATACAAGTCTCCACATACCTTTGTATATCCCTATTCATTTTAGGCCAATAACAATATCTTTTGACCAACTCCAAGGTCTTATTCACTCCAAAGTGTCCACTAAGTGATCCATTATGTTTCTCTTGGATTATGTTCTCCCTCATAGAACGTCTAGGTACAAAGAGTTTCCCTCCCCTAAACAAAAGGCCTTCTTGCGGAGTAAAATTAGAGTACTGACCATGGAAATGATTTTGAAAGTCACTACACACCTTATAGATAGCTAAAAAGTCCTCATCTTTGTTGATAAAATTATTTGAAACTCTCTATGCCAATGCTCCTTAATTGTATTGCTTGGAATGTCAACAACCTCCTTCTTAGTGCATTTTCCACCTTGTTTTGTAGCCCCTTCTTATGATTAATTGTAAAAGTGTATGCTTGGATATATTCTACCCACTTCATATTATTGTGACTCAATTTGTCTTGTAAATTCAAGAATATTAAAGCTTGATTGTCTGTGTAGACCAAAAAATCCTTAGGAAGAAGGTAATGCCTCCACATCCTTAAGGTTTGAACCAATGCATACAACTCTAGGTCATATGAAGAGTACTTTCTCTTTGCATCACTTAGTTTTTCACTATGAAAAGCCATATGCTTTCCATCCCAACTTAAGACTACTCCTATAGCAGTTTTATTGGCATCACACTCTACTATAAATAAATTCTCAAATGTAGGAAGTGTCAAGATTGTTTGTGTGGCTATCTTCCTTTTCAAGGTCTCAAATCCCTAGTTAGCTTTCTAGTGCCACTTGAATTTCATTTTCATACTCCCTTTAATGGTGTCTAAGATAGGTGCACATATCTCACTGAATTGTCTGATGAACTTCCTATAGAACTCTACTAAACCATGGAAGCTCCTTACCTCTGTAGATGACTTAGGTGCAGGACAATTTATAATTTCTTCCACCTTACTAGTGTCCATTTTCAAATTCCCTTCCGAGATTATAAACCCAAGGTACACTAAATATTGCTTCATGAACTCACACTTGTCTAGGTTGATTGTCAACTTCTCCTCATGGAACCTTTGCAACACCAAATGCAGATGCTTAATGTGGTCTTCTTTTGTTTTACTGAGCACTAAGATATCATCTAGATATACCACAACCCACTTACCTATGAAGTCTTTCAACACTTTATTCAATAATCTCATAAAAGTTCTTGGGGAATTAGACAACCCAAAAGGAATGACTAGCCACTCATATAGGCCTTCTGTGGTCTTAAAGGCCATCTTTCATTCATCCCCTTCTTTCACTCTTCTTGTGGTAACCACTCTTTAAGTCAATTTTAGTAAATTACTTGGCTCCCCCTAGACAATCGATTAAGTCTTCTATCCTTGAGATTGGGACCCTATACCTTATGGTAATTTTTTTAATGACTTTAGAGTTTGTACATAATCTCCAAGTACTACCATTCTTTGGGGCTAGGATAGTGGGAACAAGACAAGGGCTAATAATCTTTCTAATTAGGCCTTGGTCAAGTAACTCTTGGATTTGTTTAGCAATCTCTGCATTTTTTTGTGGGGTCATCTTATAGAAAGCTGTGCTAGGGAGTGAGGCTCTAGGGATAAATTCAATTTGATGGCTATTAGATCTCTTAGGTGGTAGGGTGGTTGGTTTACCATCACTCACTATGTCTTTGTATTGGTTTATTACCTCTTCTACCTCCATGGGAAACTCCCCCTTCTTGTCCATCTTCTCACCCATAGGTTTCAACACTAGGGAAAAACCCACTCCATCTCCTTCCTCTAGTGTGTTTAAGAATTCCTTTTCCCCCACTAGTAGTACATTGGGACCTACTATCTTCACTTCTCCATCTTCTAAGATTGATTGAATCTTGAATGTGACTCTATCTTTCTTGAATGAATAAGAGTTCTTAGCTCCATCATGCATAGAAGATCTGTCAAACTTCCAAGGTCTTTCCAATAAGAGATGACAAGCATCCATGGGTAAGACATCACATAAAAATCTGTCCTTATATCTCCCTATTGAGAACTCCACCCAATATTTCTCATTAACTAACATGTATGTTGATCTTTATTTAACCAAGTGACTCTATAAGGGTTAGTATGAGGAATTATTTTCAATTTAAGCTTTTCAATGGCTTCCACAGAAATAATGTTATCGGTAGAACTAGAGTCTATGATAAATTTACAAACCTTACCTAGAATCTTGCATTTGACTCTGAACATATATCTCCTTTGACTTGGTTCTTCTTTGAATGGCTCTCTGATGAGTGTTCTTCTGTTCATCAAATTATCTCCTATCTCCGAATCTAATGCCACCTTTGTTGTCTTTCTGCTAGAAGACTCTTCTTGCACATAGTTTATCTTTTTTTCTCCTCCTTGGGATGATGAACTCTTTTTTAGGACACCTATAAGAAGGATTCTCATAGTAGTGACGGTTATATCTTTTCATAGAAGATAAATAAGATCCTCTTCCCTGACTATTTGATCTCCCTCTTGAATTGTTACTAGGGCCTCTGCCTCTATTGTAGCCACCTCTTCTACTATTTGTCTCTCCCTACTTCTCATTAAGCTTAGATTCTCATTTATTTCTTGCTTCAAATTTTATTCCTCCAAAGCCTACTCTCTAACCTCTTCCATCTCTTCCTCTACCTTTTCCCCTACTGCTTGAGTCGTGCTTCTTTTAAAGATTTTCTTCTACCTTGAGGGCCAGTTGATAACTTTGGTGAACTGTCCTTGGAATCAAGAGGCTTATTTTCTCTTGGATATTCTACCTTAACCCATTTAGGTATCTAGCCACACTTAATATTTCTTCTTCCATCATATGGGATCTTAGACAAAGTTTTTGGAACTCTTCTATATAAGCTCACTCACTTCAAGATCTTTTTGTCTAAGGTTCTGTCTCTTTTTGTGCAACTACACTTCATAGTTATCCAGTAGGTAAGTCTCCTAATCTTTTTCACCATGCCTTTCCAGCTTGTGATTGGATTCTTTCTTGCCTTAACCCTCTCATCTTGTATAAATTTCCACCATGTGAGGGCAGCCCCTCTCAACCTTGTTTTTGTTACTCCCACTTTTTGTGCCTCTGTCACACTATCACATTCAAAATGGTTTTCTAGTCCATCTAACTATTCCATGACCACTTCTGGTTCCATCTTGCCACTGAATATGGGTACACATTCTAAGGATTTTCCACTCATGGCCTTTAGAGCCTTAATAAATGGATCTTCTTAAAGTACTGGATCTGGATCTAGCATTGTGTCTTCTTCTCCCACTAACTTGCCTTTTCCTTCTGTCTCCCTCACCTTTTCACTTAAATTTGTTGTCCAAGTTTGCACTTCGTCCAATTTCATTTCCACCTTTACCAAATTTTCCCTTAGGAGTCTATTCTCCTCTTCTCTTTCATCCATCTTCTTAGCCAACTTTGTGTACATTGGTCACCATGGTTGACTCTCCCACTAATTCCATATCACTCATGTACTTACTAGCACAGGTCCTTTTAGGGATCTAATACCAATCACGTAGAGGTGTTATTCTAACTCCAGAGTCATCTTGACTCTCTTGCAAGGTCTCTTTCTTAGACCTATTAGGGATTCCAAAAACCCTAATCCTAAGGGCAAGTCACCAAGATCTGTACCTTTCTCACCAAGAACCACTCTATCAACAGGGTCTTTTAGTACTCACTAAAGCTACAAGAGTAGATTCCTCCTCACCTTTCAAAACCACTCAAAATGCATTGTAGGGTTTAATTATCACCACATTAGGTCTTTTTATAAAATTCTTGAAGACTTGGAGCCATCATTTATCCATCTTCTCATCGAGTTTCTAAAAACTAGGAAAAATCCTAATGACTTCTTCTTGTATCCCTAACCAGACACAAATACTAGTTTAACTTCCAAACTTTACTCAGAACCCCAAAACCTAATCCAGGGTCTATATACCCATTACAAAATTACAAATTATTTTTAGGGTGTTCTTGGCCCAAATCCTCCGTACAACACCTTAAAACCCTTAGGGACTTTGTCCTTAAAAATAGAGCTAATTGGTCTAGTCTCTGTGTTTTCCTTCACAACTTGATGAATTAGATCCACCAAATTCCACCACTACTCTGGGGGTCGTTTCACCTCCCAATTACCATCCTCCAACCATTGTATTTCTCCATTCAATCCAACCTTGTATTTTATCCAAATCTGATTCTCTAATTCCTTAGCCGCACTATAGCCAACCTCACCTAGGGAAAGAGCTCAATAATAAACCCTAACTCCTCTACTCCTAAAAGAAAAAGGAAATGTACATAGAAAAAGACATCTCTTTCGTTCTATATAGACCCATTTTACATGCCACAGAGGGAAGAACTTTGAGGAGCCATTTTCTATGTACAATGCAGAATTGGACCAGTGAACATCAAACACAAGAAATTTTTTAATTTAGATTACGAAATGAAGACTATTTGCTAAACTAGCTCCACATAGAAGTAATAGAAACTCATTGGAAGCTAATTACAATGTAAATAAACACAATCTAATCCATTTACATTACTATGCAATTGAAAATAAGAAAAATATTGTTAGAGTGCAGTTCTGCAACCTTACAAAGAGTAAAACTTCTAACAAAATGACATCCAACCTTGGAATCTCACCATTAAAGTTCTTAAATATTCCTTCTTTAACCAAAACAACTACTAGAACTGATAAATAATTACCTTTAGCACAAAATCAACTTTTCTTGCAAAGTTGTCAAGCAACTTTCAAAAGTTGCAAATGTTGCTTTGAGCAATTTTTACATCTTTTTGGCAATTTTTCTTTTTCATGTTTTGGCCTCCATAGATGTATCACCAAAGGTCTATTATCACTTCCTAAGACTCAAAACAACCTCTAAATGAAATCCTAAGAATCTTGTCTTCCCAATCCATATTTTGGTTTAAATTATCCTCTAGGACATTACATAGGGCAAATGGACAAAAACTTCTCAAAAACAACCTCAACATTACCAAAGCTTCTCAAAACCACCCTAAACCTTCTTGAACTATCTAGGAAACTAGGAGAAGACTCAACATAAAAAAATTGAGGGCTTTTAACCCTAGGTGCTCTTGCACCAGAATCATAATTTCATAAGTTTCAATTATCTTATGTGATTTTAGTTTTTTAATAAAACCGTATTCTAACATTGTGATAAAAAATAGAAAATGTAGGGAGAGAAGAAAAGGGTTAGAAAGAAAAAGGAAAATCTGAATCCATTCTAATTCCTTTTAAACATCATTTCATGAATGGGTGGATTCAGTGCTTGTTTAAATCTTTGGAAAATAGGTATCGAGAATCTAAATGTGAGAGTGTGTGCACTTCAAGGAATCAAACATAAGTGATAATTAAAATTCTCTTTAACCACTAAAATCTATATTACCACACAAGAAACCTTACCAAAGTTTTAAAGTGAAAGTCACCCACACCACATGCCAATTCTATCTATCAACATTCAATAAAATAAAAATATGAAAAACTAAAATGAATGGATAAATTCTCAGTATGTTATACTAAAATTATATTTATTGATGGGTTTCCAACATATCCAATCCTCAACAATGAGTTTCAATGATTATGTAGAGACACATTTCAATACGAGCAAGAGACATTCCACCCAAAAGAGACATAAAATAAATTACAAGGGATATGAAGTGTCATTTTTTTACGTTTCACTTGCATATTTACATTGAAATATTATTGTATACCAGCTTGATCCTTTATGCATTAGTTTTTTCTTATAATCCTAAAAGTTATCTATTTAAACTTTGACTATGTTAGTATTAGAACCAACTAAAGGCACAAAATAGACATTAGCCTACATAAAATAGTCTAGGGTTAATTCAACAACATTTTCATACTATCGTAAATTATTTTCAAACGCGGAAAATTCCATCAATAAAATTATCCAAGATTAATTCATTAAAATTTTCATAACATATTAAATTATTTTCAAACACCCCATCTAGCTTGTAATTGAAAAATAATCAAAATTAACCTCGCTTGGTGAATTGATGGTGCAGGAGCACCTTAAGGTCTTATGAAGATCTTCAAACATTTTTGGCTTGTAGGTTGGTTTAGCCAACCACCAAGGTAATAAAGACTAAGCATAAAGTCCCAATGTTGTTTTGGTGTGTGTTTAGAGGTAAGAGTGTTTAGAGTCTAGTGTTTTGTGCGATCAATTAGGCTCTAGTGTCAAAGTCTTAGGAAAGTCAACAATGGGTCAAAGTTTGACCAAGACTCCAAAATGGAGTGGCACTTCTGATTTTGATGTTTTAAAGTGTTTTAAGGTCTTATATAATGGTTTAGATTCGAATTGGACCATTGAGAGTAGTGGAATGTCAAAGTGGAAAAAGTTGTAAAAGTTGCTCATGACAACTTTGCAACTTGGCAAAGTTGTCATGACAA
>MU227849.1:81592-91964 GCA_018584345.1 Thuja plicata
AGCAACTCCACCCACTTGAGAAAGTCCACTTTCTCAAGCTGGACTTTCTTAAAGTCCATATTCTCTTACATCCTCCCTTCCCTCTTTAAGGCCTTCATTAATGCCTTCATTAATAAAGATTCCTTAAACCCATGCCTTATTAATGCCTTGGGCATTAATGGCTCTTACATATTCATTTATGAGTCTCCAAATTCATAAATGAACCTTGTCCCCCCTCTCTCTCTCCCATTCTTCTATAAATAGAAGCCTGTTTTGAGAGCAAATAAGCCTTCACCTTAGAATTAAAATTACATTGTTATGCTGTTAGATTTATCCTAGACTCACATTTCATCCATTTTATCATGCTAGTTTATTGTTTTCATTTCAATTTTTCAAGCTAGATTGTATGCTTTCTCACATTTTTAGTTTATATTCGAATCAAATCCTTCATGCTAGGATAGTATTGGTCACTAGTTTGGAGCATATTCTGAGGGCTAGATATGCAACTAATCACACTCTTTCTAGTTAGAAGGCAATAGGCCGATATTAGTGGTTTCTAAAATTTTATCTAACCATTTAAGCTAATGCAATGACCTATTGAGTGTTTGTGTCATTTTCAACAGGTACCCAAATACACACACACAGGATAAAGCACTATCAACTATCAATGTCCCTAAGGACTTGGATTTGGATTGGTTTCAATCCATGGTGGGTCACTTGACCTCACCATATTACCTATCATTCTCAGAAGAAGATGACAACTCTTTAAGTCATCCACACAATCTCCCCTTGCATGTTGAAGTCATGATCCATAAACACCGCGTCAGACGGGTCTTCATAGATGGAGGCGCAGGGTTCAATATCTGCACATATAGGTTAATCGAGCAACTAGGATTTTTAGAGAACTTCATTGATCCTAAAAATAAAATTACTATCAAGGCGTATGATGAACAAGAAAGATCTTCTAAACGTCTCGTAACTTTACCAATCCAAGTGGGTCATGTTGAGAGGGATGTTACCTTCCAAGTTCTAGATCTCTCGCTGGCCTACAACATTCTATTGGGAAGACCCTAGATCCATGAGATGCAGGTAGTGCCATCAACGTTCTATCAGTGCGTGGAATTCCCATTCAATGGTGTAGAAGTCACTATTCCTACATACACTAGTTATGCCTATAATGCATTAAGACAAGTAGCGGATCCCTAGTCTCACACAATAGTGAGGTGTCCAACTCTAAATCAACTACAAATTTACTGAAGGAAATGGAAAAGAAACTCAAGATAAAGGACACAAGTATGGGTGGATACACCATGGACCCCGTACTGTCACTCACATCTCTTCCCAAATCACATAGGTCTTATGGGAGACCTTTGAAAGAGATGAAACCAACAGCATCTCAAGAAATCTATGATGATAACTTTGTTAAAGCCAACACACCATTAGAAGATGAACAAGAGGAAAGAGTTTCTCTGGATTGGTTATATAAGGAACCTGAAAATAATGAAGATGAACAACGTGTAATACCTCTGGAAACATTTAGAGTGGGGTATAAGGTGGCTTGTAAAATGGGTTATTCGGTTAAAGGACCCTTTGGACCTAATCAAAATGGACTTAAAGAACCAATCTATATTAATACAGATGACCTAGAGAAATAACTGGTCTAGGGTTCTTATCAAAGAAGGAACAAAGAGAAAAGAATCACCTAGATAAAGGAAAGAGACATCAGGTTCAGGAAGAGCAGAACACAATAGTAGAAAGAACTAACATACCCACTAGCAAGTGGGATGTTTCAGATGATTCTGATGCAGAAGATGTGTATCCTTCCCCCATTCCTCCCAATATTTTGGCTCTTCTCTTTGACAAAGATACACTCTAGGTCAATGCTACTGAAGAGCGTGTTATAGAGGAATCACCAAGGACTTCTGATGAGTTGGAATCCACTAAATCTGAACAAGCTAAAGAAGAAAGCAGTCTAACCATAGCGGATTTCTTAGGTAGAACTCATCCAAACTGGGGGCAAAGAGTAGATTTCACTTATGTCCTTGATATGAAACCTAATGATGAAACATAATCCCATGAATATGAGTTTGACAGTCTTTCAGAGGGAACTTTAGACAAAGAGGTGGATATAGTTCAGCAATATGTACCCACACTCAAAGTAGGTGAAGGCTTAGAGGTTAGGTCGGACGAATTAGGACCTCCTATTTCTGACATGGGCTTCGATGATGCTGTTAGGGATGTTTCTGATTTGAACACGTCTATACAAGGTTTAGGTCTAGAACTCTACTTAATAATCACCATCTATGATGAACATACCATGAATGCCCTTGAACCCATCGAACCTTTACCACTAAAGCATCTTGAACTCATTGATTAGTCCTTACATGGACAACCTGCTGAAATGCCTACATTTCCCAATGACTATGCTTTAGCCTTCTATCTTAGCGTTGCTGAACCTGTCACTTCTTCCACCAGTGAACCTAGTGTGAGCATGATAGAAGCAAACATCAAGTATCTCAGTTATAAAATAAAATTGAAAAAAAGAAAAGGGTCTGAAGGTGAAAACCACATTGTGGCGGTTTCAGAACCCAAAATAGTAAAAAGAAAAGATGCATCCAAAGGTGAGAACCTCTCTTAGGGACCTGAGGATGGGATTCTTGATGTCTTTCCTAGTCATTTATAGGAATGATCATCAGTGCTCATAGAGCCAACCCAACCAGTGAATATCAATACAGAGGAACACCTGCACATGATTCATTTGGCTAAATCTTTATCTGCGGAGGAGCTCAAGGAATTCACAAATTTCTTTAAAGAGAAGAAGGTAAAATTTGTATGGACATACTCAGATATGCCTGGTTTAGATCTAGATCTTATCATGCACCATCGCTCAATAGCTCCTGGAGAAAAACCAGTAAAACAAAAACTTAGAAAAATGCACCCTCATGTTGCATTACTTATCAAGGCTAAACTGGAAAAATTACTCAAAGCTGGATTTATCTAATCTATTGATTATGCAGAATGGATTTCCAACATTGTACCAGTATCAAAGCCAAACAAATCCAATTGAGTCTACACTGATTTTAGGGATCTCAACAAAGCATGTCCAAAGGATGACTTTCCTTTGCCTAACATTGACATGATTGTAGACATGATTGCTGGGTATGAAATGTATTCTCTCATGGACGGTTTCTCTAGGTACAACCAAATAAAGATTGCTCTAGAGGATCAAGAAAAGAATGCCTTCACATGTGCATGGGGAACATTCTACTGGAATGCCATGCCTTTTTGTTTGAAAAACACAGGAACTACCTATTAGAGGGCACTAACAACTATCTTCCATGATATGATGCACAAAACCATGGAAGACTATGTGGATGATACCCTTTCTAAATCAAGGAAATGATCTATGCACCTACAAGATTTAGGCCCAATCATGGACAAAATGGAAAAGTTTAAATTACGGTTGAATCCTAAGAAATGTGCATTTGGTGTTACCTCTGGCAAGATGTTGGGTTACATAATATTAGCTAAAGGCATAGAAGTCGATCCTGAAAAGGTACGAGTGATACTATAAATGCCACCTCCTAAGAACATAAGTCAAATGAGAACACTCCAAGGGAGAATCTAGTCTATCAGAAGATTCATCTCGGAGTTGGCTGATAGAGCACAACCATTTACCAAGACTCTACACAAGGGCATTACTTATCAATGGAGTGAAGAATGTGACAAAAGTTTCACTCAAGTCAAAATGTACCTGACCAACCCACTGGTACTCATGCTACCTCAACAAGGCAAACCATTGATTTTGTACATTTCAACTACCTCAACATCACTGGGGGCACTTCTAGCGCAAGAAGATGAAAACAAGAAAGAACATGCTATCTAATATATCAGTAGAACATTGGTATCCTATGAGATGAAATAATCTATGATTGAGAAAGCATGCTTGATATTAGTCTTTGAAACTCAGAAACTGCGTCACTACATGTTGGCTCACTCAATCAAACTGGTGGCTAAAATTGACCCTTTGAAGTATCTCTAGGTAAAGCTACCCTCATTGGCAGATTGGCTAAATGGGTTATGCTTCTTAGTGAATTTGACATAGAATATATTGAGTGTAAAGCAATCAAAGGGAAAGCAATTGCAGATCAACTAGCTGATGCTCCACTCCAAGACAATGAACCAATCAATGTCGAGCTCCCAGCTGGATCTATTTTGCACATCACTCACCGATCTTGGAAAATGTTCTTCGATGGCTCCTTCACGCAACAAGGTTCAGGTGCAGGGATTTTATTTTTGACTCCTCAAAACCATTCCATTCCAAATGTGTACAAGCTCATGTTTCCTTGTACAAACAACATATCAAAATATGAAGCACTGGTAAATGGAATCAAACTGGCTCTTGAATGGAATGTTTCTGAGTTACATGTCTATGGTGACTCTCAACTTGTAATCAACCAAATCAATGATGTATACCACACTAAGGATGAAAAACTCATGCCCTATAAATGAATGGTTGATGACTTTAAGAAATATTTCAATTTTATCACATTTCAACAAGTCCCAAGGATACCAAACAGAGTAGTTGATGTCATGGCTACACTAGCTTCCTCGCAACAACAAGAGGACAATTTTAGCTATGATTTCCTGGTGGAAGAAATCCATTTCCCTTCCTACAACTCCCTCAAATCCCAAATGGTTTTTTCAGTCATTAAACAAGAATCCTATCGTTATCACCATTTCTACTCTTACCTATGCCATCAGGTCATTCCTGATGGACTAACCAGAAATGAAAAATGACACCTCATCTGTAATGCCTCACGGTATGTTCTTGTGTCCAACAATTTGTATAGGCAAGGATTAGATGGTACTTTTATTAGGTGTCTAGAAAAAGAAGAGTCCAAACATGCGTTGTCTGAAGTCCATGAAGGAATTTGTGGTTCTCATTCTAACAGTCTGAGTCTAGCCCAAAAACTGCATAAAGCAAGGTATTATTGGCCAGATATGGAGAAAGAAGCTATAAGGTATGCAAAATATTGTAAGAAATGCCAATTGCATGGCAATCTTATCCACACTCTAGCCAGGGAGCTCATTCCCTTTGTCACACATTGGCCCTTTCAACAATGGGCATATGATCTAATCAGGCAGATTTATCCCTCATCTTCTAATGGACACAAGTTCATTATTACAACTACCAAGTATTTCACCAATTGGGTTGAAGCAGCCCCACTCATTAAAGTGACAGGACATAAGGTCTCACCATTCATTCTGAACTACATCATTTGTCACTATGGCATACCTTCCTCCATCATCACTGACAATGGAGGACAATTTAAGAACAACACCATACATGAGTTGTGTGCAAAGTTCAAAATCACACAACACTGTTCTTCCATTTATTATCTATAAGGTAATGGATAGGCTGAGGCCTCAAATAAAAATTTGCTGAAAATCTTGCATCGTATGGTTAACAAGTCTGGAAAGGATTGGCACCTGCAAATTAATCCTGGATTATGGGCTTACAAAACGAGCATCAAAACACCTACAGGGGCAACCCCATTTGCACTGGTATATGGGGTAGAAGCAGTCTTACCCCTAGAGGTAGAAATCCCATCTCTTAGGGTTTCTTTGCATAGACTTATACTAGATGAAGAATACAGAGTTTTAAGACTCCAAGAATTAGAGCTGCTGGATGAACGTCAGAAAGTGGGCTTTGATCACCTCAGAGCTTATTAGAAAAGAATGTCAAGAGGATACAACAAGAAAGTCAGACCTAGAGAACTTTAGGTGGGCCACCTTTTGTTGAGAGAAAATCCCCGTAATCAGTCACATAGAGAGCAGAAGGGGAAGTTTGAACCCAACTAGCTGGGTCCTTATATCATTACTACAACATTCAGCTCTGGAGCATATTGACTCTCCACACCTAAAGGAGAACCACTGCGAGAGCCCAACAACACTCTCCATATGAAGAATTTCTACACCTAAGGCATTCTCGGTGATCAACACCAAGTACATAGTAATGATCCTAAAAAAATCCTAAAAATTGCAAAATGCCCTAAAAAAAATAAAAAAAAAGAGAAAAATTTTAAAAAAAAATGGAATAATACAAAAAATGAAAGAGGAGAAAAAGTGCCTTGGTGAAAACCTGGTAAACAAGTGCCATGGTAGAAAAAATAGAATCTCTGCCAAGTAGGTGAAAACTTGGTAAACAGGCGCCTCTTGTACTCAGCACTCCATCTATCAATGCTCAGTCTTGGCAATCTTTTGCTTCAGTTTGTATATAGCTTTCAGTCATTTTTGTGACACTCTAGTTCTTCTAAGAACCCTCCTAGCTTGAAACCGATCCAGAGTCATAACCTGGGGGAAATCAAATTGGCTTTGTCCTGACAGTATGATTCAAGTCAGTTATCATCATTTTCTACTAGGGGCATGGGTCCCCAATTATATCATATCTTTGGCTTACACCAGAGTTAGTAATCTTGTCATTTCTGAAGGACAACTCGCTACTGACACAAACATTTTTTTCTCAACACCACAATCAATAGTGTTTCTTAACACTATCCTTGGACACATATGTGTTTCTTAACACACATTGGATATCACAAATATAAACACCACATCGATAGAAATCAAACACAAAGCACTCATAAGAACGACGGTGTTTCTCAACACCTCCTACATATACACATCTAAAAACTTTGAAAATGGCTGATTTATGCTAAAATTCTATTTGTATGATGTTTGTTTTCATTGATTTTGTTAATCTTTTCTTTGTCTACTGGTTGTTGGTATAGTCCCGATGATCCGGCAATGTCAAATAATCAGGGTGTATGTGGTAAGAGCTCCTGTATTAAGGCGAAAAAGCCTCACATCCCTTGATCCTATTTATTTGTACACCAAGATGAGGTCAGAACTATCTCCTTGAGTGTTATTTCTCTGTTTGTTTACGCAAGATCGCACTCATAGTTATCTTGGCTTTGAATGCCTTGATACTGGTGTACTCTTGGTACATCAACTTAAAACAATGTTCAAGTCATCTCAACTTTTGTGCTCCAATGCTTACGTTAGTTTCTCATATCTTATCCAATGAAATTCACATTCATATTCTTATGGTCATAGTGGCACCAGTAAGGATTGTACCGACTTCGATGTTCCAAAAAATGCTCAATGATGAAAATTTTCAATGCTAAAGCTTCAGGGACTACACCTTAGGTTGTATTCATGTTAGTCTTACATCTACATTTGCATCTACATGGTGTTAAATCATAATATTATCAATATCTATCTCTAATGTGAAGGATCTGAGGTTCTTATCGATCACTCAGTTGTCAGTTATGCGTAAACATGACACCCCTTGCTAAATCAACTGTCCTAATTCTATTTTCAGGATTGAAATCAAAATATGAATTTGACCACTTGCACAACCAATGTAAATCTCTCATGCTTTTCTTCTAATCAATCCATGTATCTTACTTTTGGTCAATCTCGGTCAAACATAACCTCTCATCAAGTACAGATTCTATCCTAAGCACGTGGGACCTCTTTCTAATTAGATCAATTTCTTCCTAAATTGTCTAATCATTCAAATTGCTTCTCATCACTGGGGCACCTAGCCATATTTCAATTTCTCTCCTGAGGGGGCTGGATCAGGACATAAACATTCTAGTGACCACATCCTCAATCAAAACCCCATTGCTTGGGGCATCTCAGCTTCATTGCATCAAATCAAGTTGAGATCATCTTAAATCAAAGGCAACCTAATCAATGGTCTTATACAGTGGTGAATACACTTAAAACCAGACATCATTGGTCTTATACAGGATATTCATTATTGAAACTAGATACATTGATCAAATTGGCTTCATCACTTCAAATCAAGTCAATTTGCTTGCTAATCAAATCTCTTAATAGTAATTAATTTCATCGCTTCAAATCAAACTGTTTATTCGTTCAAACCAATCAAAAAGGTTTAAGAGTTCCTGATAGATGTTTAGTTTCATCACTTCAAATCAAACTAAGCATTATGTTTTATATCTTTTGATCGATCTTCGTCCAATAAAGCTCAAAGTCGGTCTTCTTCTTCAAGAGAATGTTTTCATCGCTTCAAATCAAACTATTCTGGGTCTTCTCGCTAACAAGTCTTTGAATCAATGTGCTGATCACACATCAATTCAAAGAGGGGAAAATGCAATCACCTAAAAATGGTAATCTAAACCCTAGACCCCCAATCTCAACAATTAATCAAGAAACCCTAATCTTGATTATTCGAAGTCCTAAATCAAATAGGCAAATCATCAAATTCAAACTGATCTGACCTAAACCCTAGGTCCTAATCAATCATCGTACTTGATTAATTAATTAATCCCTAAAATCATAATACACTGGCAAATAAACCTTATGTTAATTATTTAATTGATATTTTGATATATTAATTAAATAAAAAATAAAAAATTGTCAATTAAATAAAAAAGGAATTAATTTAATTATAAAAACACAAATGTGCATTCAAAATCAACTAAATTATTAAAAATGCATATGACATCATCAAATCAAGTTAACTGGTTTATCATTTTGGAAACAATCTAGTTCCACTCGGTTAACTAATTCTCCACTATTTATCATTTTGGAAACATTTCAGTTAATTGAAAACTGAATATGGAAGTTTCCAAAATAACTGATCAGTCAGTTTAGTCAACTGATTCTCTCAACCAATCACATTGTTTGCACATGGATTGTTCTTCTTTAATCGAATCTGAGCCACTCTTTTTGTTCGATCTTTACCATCGATTCAAGAGAGATTTCAATAAGCAAGAAACTCTTTTCCTTTGCAAAGGATCCCAAAATTTTATTATCATTATTATACTGTAATTTGCATTCAATCATTTATCATTTTAGCTTTCAATTTGACTAGCATTTAGTTCACTTTTATGCAATCATGCAAATCTAATCATAGAGCACACTTCCATTTGGTTTATTAAAATTAATCCATCACACTTCAATTGGTGCTTAAAATTGATTTTAATTAGCTTGGGTTAACATCAAATTTGCACAGTCATTTACATTAATCAAAGCATTTTACTTTCAGCATATAGATTAAATCCTTCATTTAGGTTAGTGTGTAGTCACTGAGCTTGCAATGATCTGAGAGAAAGTTCATACTCTTGCCTTCTAGAAGGCAACAGGTCAACTCATTCAGACATGCAAGATGAATGAATCCATATTCATTCTTATATGCAATTGATGAATAATGACTATGTTGAAGTGCACTGCTAAAGTAGAGGTCCACTTTTAGCATACACACTAGAAAGCACTCGTATCTCTCCTAGTGGAGGAAGTTCTGCAACTCTATATACAATCACTGAAGCCTCCAACAGTACTAGATGAAGGCTCATAAGATGATCTAGCTCAACTAGGTCTAGTCAAAATGTATCTGCCCACTATGTGAGAAGTGATGGAGGTGTCTACAGAAGAAATCTAACCTATATTGTCGACCACTCCCCTCTGGGAAGCAATGACCACTCTATCTACAATAGCAGCCATTGCCAATGCCAGTGCTGGAGTCCTCTGCCCAAACAACTGTCTATGAGAACGTACGACTCGATCACCCCTACAATAATGATCACGGTTTGAAACTCTACCATGTCCCTGACTGTAATATTTGGGAAGATCTAAATAGTTGACCCTGAGTCCCAAATGACTCAGCGTACAACTGCTAGGAAAAATATAATGGAATCTGGTCATTATTAGGATAAGAACCATGTGCTACAAGAAAACATAGGTATATCATGTATGAAATTTGAGGAATCTCACACCATGTAACTTGATATGTCCTCACTTTGGGCTTCCCATCATAAAGTGGAAAAACCTCTTGTTTGATGATTTCCTTAGGGACACGACTTTGGACTGTCTCCAAGGAAACATTAGCCGAGACCTCAGATATCAAATCTCAAAAAATATTATCAATAACCTATTGTGTGAAGGAAGAGTGGGATCTCAATCTCGCATTCATATCCTCCAAACTCTTCAATACAGTGATACAAATCTCTCTATATATGCCAATCTTAGATGTATAGATGGACTCTCTAAGTCGATCTATCTCTACCTGAGTAGTCTGAAAAATAGTCACAAGATTAGGAGTGTAAGGTGTGTGTGTGTGTATTTGGGTACCTGTTAGATCAACACAAACACTCAATAGGTCATTGCATTAGTATAAATGGTTAGATAAAACATTCAAAAACCACTAATATCGGCCTATTGCCTTCTAATTAGAAAGAGTGTAATAAATAACATATTTAGCCCTCACAATATGCTATAAATCAGTGACCAATACTATTCTAGCATGAAGGATTTTAATTGAAAACAAGCTAAATGATGAAATAAGCATGCATTTAAG
>MU227849.1:94678-113770 GCA_018584345.1 Thuja plicata
TTAAGTTCCTACTCAGCCTTGGAACATGTCTTACCTCTTGTAGTAGCCAATGATTCCCATTGTGCAACTTAATCTTGATTCTACCTTTTCCAACAATTTGACAGGGTTCATTATCTCCCAAATAAACCAGCCCAAAATCCCCTTGGACATAATCAAAAAAATAACCTCTATGGGGTGTAGCATGAAATGAAGCCCCTGAATCTAACACCCATGAATAATCAACATTTTCTAAAGACAAGAGCAAAGCATCCTCTTCGGATTTGTTACTTACCACATTTGCCTCCTTGTTTCCATCGTGTCTATCTCCTTGATCTTTCTTTTGAGACCAACAATCTTTCTTCTTATGTCCTGGTTTTCCACAGTACCAGCAGTCGCTATGTCCTCTTGACTAAGACCTCTTTCCCTTTGACTTCCCTCGTGATTTTTTGTGATTTCCAGAGTTGTTTCCTCTGTCTCTTGTTCTGCCTCTGCTTTCTGCGTTCAATACACTACCCGATGTGGATGCCCCTGAGCTTTTCCTACGAATTTCCTCACTCAATATAACACCAACAACATCATCAAACTTTAGGGTATTAGAACCAAAAATAGAGTTACTAACAGCCATTACCAAGCCATTCTAGCTTTTTGGCAAAGAACACAAAATCAAGAGAGCCCTAACCTCTTCATCAAAGGTAATTTTAACTAACGTTAACTGACTTGTAATTGTATTAAACTCATTTAAATTATCAGTGACTGATCCACCTTCTACCATTTTCATGTTAAATAAATGCTTCATGAGAAATACCTTGTTTGAAGCTGAAGGCTTTTCATACAACTTCGCTAGGGTTTCCATCATATCTTTAGCTATCATTGCTCTAGTAATATTGAATGCCACCGATTGTGCTAGGCATAAACTAATACTCCCTAGTGCCTTCCTATCCAAAATATCCCAATCTTCCTTAGACATTACTGCCTCTTTCTTGGCTATTCCCTCTAATGGCCGCCATAGATCCTTCTGATAGAGATAGTCCTCCATTTGCATCTTCCATAATTGGAAGTTCTGCCCATTAAACTTATCAACCTTCAGCCTACCCTCATCTGCCATTTCTCCCACTTAACCAAGAGACTCTCCCACTAACTCGTGAGACCTACATCAGAGAATGGATGAAAGAACGAATGAAAAAACCTCGCTCTAATACCACTTGTTAGAATAATAAGCAGAATAATGCAAATATAAACACAGAAGAGAACACAAATGACACAGAGATTTAACGTGGTTCACCAAATCCCTGGGCTACATCCACCAATAGCGATTCCAATATTTTTATTATTATCCAGCGATTACAATCTGAAACCTGCAACTCAATACCATCATAGGAAGCTACAAAAATCCCTCATACAATGAAATCTCAAAACTCTAAGCCCTTTTCAAAAGCATATTTTACCTAACCTAATTAGGGCAAAAAATACTCTGACTAATAGAAAATTAATGGTCGACCCTTTACAATATTATTAAGTCATTGTTGGCATCGAGGGGCGCTGCCTCTCGATCCCGCCCTAGGGCGTTGCCCCAAAGGGCCCCCACAAGGGGCGCTGCCCCTTGACCCCATCAGGGGCTCTGCCCCTTGACCCCCGCCCGACACACTGCCCCAGGACCCCGCAAGGGGCTCTGCCCCTTAACCCCGAGCATGGGGCCCAAATATATATGTCTGGGGGGAAACCGCGCCGAAAGAAATTGAGTCTGATTAGGCTCCACATACATAACATTAAGGGTCCTAAGGGTTCTTAAAGATTTCCAATAGGTCATCCTAGGTGTCTTAAAGGTTTCTACTTGGGTTCTTAAAGATTTGTATGTCACAATAGGGATCCTCAAGGGTCCTAGGATGTACTAATTGGTCTTAATAGGTAATATTAGTCCTATTAGGTCTTAAGTGGTCTTATTTGGTCTTAAGGGTCCTAGGGAGTTTTAAAGAGTTCTAATAGGTCCTCATTGGTGTTTTAAAGGGTCCTACTTGGGTTCTTAAAGAGTTTTATGTCACAATAGGGGCTCTAAAGGGTCCTAAGGTGTACTAAGGGTCTTAAATGGTCCTAGGATGTACTAATTGTCCTAAAGTGTCCTTGGATGCACTAATTGGTATTAATAGGTCCTATTACTCTAATTAGGTCTTAAGGGGTCCTATTAGGTCTTAAGTGGTCATATTCTAGGTCTTAAGGGTCCTAAGGGTTCTTCAAGAGTTTTATATCACAATAGGGGTCCTAAAGGGACCTAGGGTGTACTAATAGTCCTAAAGAGTCCTTGGATGTACTAATTGGTTTTAATAGGTCCTATTAGGTCAAGTAAGTGGTCATATTAGGTCTTAATGGTCCTAAGAGTTCTTAAAGAGTTCTAATAGGTCAACCTAGGTGTCTTAAAGGGTTCTACTTGGGTTCTTAAAGATTTGTATGTCACAATAGGGGTCCTAAAGGGTCCTAGGGTGTACTCATAGTCCTAAAGGGTCCTAGAATGTACTAATTGGTCTTAATAGGTCATATTACTCCTATTAGGTCTTAAGTGGTCTTATTAGGTCTTAAGGGTCCTAGAAATTCTTAAAGCTCGTTCTAATAGGTCATCCTAGGTGTTTTACAGGGTCCTACTTGGGTTCTTAAAGAGTTATATGTCACAATAGGAGTCCTAAAGGGTCATAAGGTGTACTAAGGGGTCCTCTAAGTGACTTAAAGGGTCCTAGGATGTACCAAGGAGGTCCTCCTAGGATAATATTTTAAGATCTATGTGTACATGAATAACATTTATACATAACTATAGAACATATGTACATAATATATAGATCTACACACACACACACACACACACACACACACACAGAGAGAGAGAGAGAGAGAGAGATTCCTTATATAACTAACTAAAAACAATTTAAAAACAAATATTTTTAATAATTCCTATAGGATCTTAATATTTTCTAACATTTCTACTATGGTTTATAATGTTTTCTAAATATTTTCTAACATTTGCTAACATTCTACTATGGTTTTCTATCATTTTCTAACATACTACTACAATTTTATAATATTTGCTAGCATTCTACTATGGTTTTCTAATATTTTCTAATGTATACTAAATTACAATTTTCTAACATTTTCTAGCATATTCTAACATTTCTAATATGACTTTCTAACGTTTCTAACATTTTCTAACATTCTACTATGATTTTCTAACATTTTCTAACATACTACTACAATTTTCTAACATATTCTAACATTTGTAGTATAATTTTCTAATATTTTCTAACATTTGCTAAGATTTTACTATGATTTTCTAACATACTACTATAATTTTCTAACATATTCTAAAATTTCTACTACGATTTTCTAACATTTCTACTAACTAAAAATTATTTAAAACAAATAACTAACTAAAATAAATATAAAGCATATAATTTACAATAAAAAATGAGAAAAATGCGTGTACCTAATACTAATAACAAGTAGAAGAAGTCAAAAATCTCAGGATGTGTTGATGTAGTACTGGATGTCACTGGTTCACTCTAAGCCCCAGGTTCGCAAAATCTCCAACAGTAAATTGTCAAAATGAAATGGGTAGTCGAAAATATATAAAAAATCCGTTCAAAAATGGCTTCACTCGAAGGGGGTGTTCGAGTGAAGTACCCTAGGTGGGGTAGTCAATTAACCCCTTCATGCAAAGAGAGGACTTCGAGCGAAGGCAGTAAAATTGAAAAATATTTGGAAAGACAAATTTCCTTCGTCCCGAAAAGTGGGACACACTATTGTGAGATCACCTAATGACATTAAGTTTTGCCATTAATATAATTAAAGTGAAAACATGATAAAGTTCATCGGTATAAGTATAACCGACCGATAGCAAGCATACCCGATGAGACAAAAATGTCTATCGTAAAAATGCTAAGTATAGACTTGCCCGATGAACAATGACAAGAGTAAAACCGACGACAAGGATAACCAATGATAGAGTTTTGAGAACATCGCCGACGGAGTAGAAAAGGCATACCCGATGAATAGTTAAATTAAGGAAGACCGACGGAGTACAAAACCAACATAACTGATAGAGCAGCATGACCATCAGAACCGACAGTCAGTTATAAAACCCGCAAAAAGTGGATCTGACTTTACATGTCAGATAAAACATTGTAATTCTATTTATAGAGTTTTTATTTGTTTTAAATCTTTACTTGAGGGTTAAGAAAGAAAATTGTGAATGTTTTAAAGCATCCTAACGGATCTAAAACATAACTAACTAAAGATCAAGGTCAAGTTGTAAACCTTGGACCTAGAGTTAATTTGAAAAAGCGTGAATCAAGAATAGAGCTAGAAACTAGTATAAATAGATGTTCAATCATTCGTAACAAAAATACTTGGTAATCAGTTGATAAATGATAGTAGCCATGGAGAGCATCTGAGTGGCAGAAGAGAATTCATGCAAAGTTCAGAAATAAATCAAAGAAGTTATCAAGAACACAGAAAGGCTACCGACGAGCAGAGACAAGGTATCGTTCAATCACTCAAGGCGATTACATTTACATTGTAAGCTTTATAGGATCTGTTATCAGCAATTAGAGATTGCATTCACTATCAGATCAACATTTATATTCTAGTTGCATTCTAATAAGTGCATCACAACTAAAATCCTTTTGCAGAAGGTGGACTTAGTAGTCCTTTGACAAATCTCTTAACAGAGTGCACACTTAAAAGTGTTGCTAAAGCTTCAAATGAAGTAGATCTTAATAGGGCTCCACTCTAATACTCCTAACAGGGTAGATCATTAGAAGTGATCAATTGTAAGCCTTTACCAGCTCCCTTCTTATTTGCAGATAGTGAAGTTTTGTGGGTAGACATCCCCACCGCATTTTTTACTTCCTAACAGGAGTTTTTTGCGATATCATATCATGTGTTATGTGTTATTTGTTTTCATGAATGTTTACACATGTAAAGAACTTATATTATGATTTCACATACATATAGAAAGATGAACAGATAGATAGGTATATACAAATCTAATGACACAAAGGTTAATGGGCCAGCCACATAAAAAGTTTTAGAGGTACTGATTCACCCCTCCCCTCTCAGTACATCATTCCAATAATTCCAACAATTGGTATCACAGCTAAGTCTCTTTCTTGAAAAATCTTAAAGACTTAAGCGAAAAGATCAACAAAATGGAAAAGTACAGTCTGGAGAAGACTATTGAGAATGAGCAATTACAAATTCAGATTTACTATGAGTAGTATAAAGAGGCGAGAGTAAGCATGAGAAAGTTGCTTGATGAAAGAAAGATCATGGAAACTAAGCTTAATGAAAAATATTATCAAGAAGAGGAGATCCCAGATTACTTAAACTATGCTGAATCATCAACAAGAAAAGCTTCAGACACATCAGTAGAAAATATCACAATTCTACTTGAGAAGTCAATCTACATCTGATAGAGAAAATCAAGATGCTGCAAATCGGTCAAGAGACTCAGATGGTAAAAATGATTGATGTCATGAATGATTCAAGAAAAGATGAATCAGAAAGAACATTGGCTATTGATGATAGGAGGAAAATCATTGAGAAGCTACAAGAAAAAGAATCAGAGATTCAAAGACATACTGATCATCACCATGAGATTACTAACCAGATTATTCTTATGAGTCAAGAGGCAAACAGATTAAATACTGAACTCATTGAAAAAATATAGATCATCGGTGAGCTAAGGGAAGAAAATGAGAAACTAAAGCATGAAGTGAGAATTCAGAATCAGCGCAATGAATTGATCAAGAAAGATGAATATAGCAATAAAAGAATGGATGATTTCCTTGATGGTCAAAGAAGAGTAAAAAACTACACAAGAATAGGGTACACCGACATTGGAGAATCATCCAATCAATCAGATCAAAGGAATGTTTATGCAACTCCAAGGACAAAGAAGCTGTCATGCAATCACTGTGGAAAATCAGGCCACACCTCAAACATTTGCAGAAATAAAATGAAAGGTATTCCTCAATCACAATCTACTTTCATTGGTAATTTTTATAAATGTCACAAGCAAGGACACAAGGCATATGAATGTAGATCCAAGATGACAAAACCAAAGAAGGAAACCTACATGGACAAGTATTGTCCTACCTGCAAAATGAATGGACATACATATCAGGAATGTGTTAGGAACTTGTGTGTTCCTTCTATTTATTTTGTTAGTGTAGTGTTGTTGGACGCATATGCTTTGTAAGTCGTCTTGTGAGTATATTTTATTATCCCACATGCATAGGTAGTATTACTTTTCTAGATTGTACTTAGTATATAAGTGTATGTTGAGGCCTTTGATGGGCACCGACGAATTTATTATATTGAGATTTCTCAAAGGAGGTTACCCCCTCAAAGTGGCCCGCGATCAATAGATTCATTATGAGTTCTACTATTGCTCTATATTCTATTATTTCATGCATTTTCACCATATTGCTGTAGGAGGTTCCTCTCATTTGGTATCAGAGCACTTTCTTGGGCTCGCTGGGTGGAAATTATGTCCAAAAAAAAATTTGTCGTGGCCTTCAGGTTCCTTTCAATTCGTATTTCTTGTTATTGCACTACTTCTTTTCAGTTATTCAGTATTTGAGTGATTTTCCCTGAGCTGATTGTCAAAAAAAAACAAAAAAACTCAACAATGGATGAAGCTAACATAGATGTGCAAAAGGGGAAAGAACCCTTGTTTCCAAAGACAATTGATGAAATATGTAAAAAGATTTCAGAATCACAGTCTATTTGTGATCCTAAGATTAGTTAAAGTTTGATCCAGAGGATCAAAACAAGATTGAAGAAGCTATAATTGGAAAAATGTGCAAACATCATTATGTTCCACTACAATTCTCAGAATATGACGTTTCCAAGGAGCTAACAGAGAGATTATCTGCTAGATGGACATTTGCACTACATCATGAAAAAGAAATAAGAGAAAGAGTACTTGTTACTCTTATGCCTTCAGATTCAAAGAAGAAAGAAATAACTGAGATGATGAAGAAGTATGAAAAGCAGTTCTCACCAAAAATGAGAGCATACAAATTTCTCAAAGGGAAGCTAATTGATCTTGATCAGGAAAGCATTAAGAAGTGGTGCAAGATACTCAAAAAGCCCACTAAGGAAGCTAGCCTGGAGAAGGAACACATCATCATCAAAGATAGACAAGATGACTCATCTGTGGAATTGGATAAAGAAGAGAGTGAAACAGCAGGCCCCAAGCATACTGACGTTATAGATAAAGTATGGCTCAACACTACTCTTGACAAAACTCAGAGTGAGGAAAGCCAAAATCCACCAAGTCCAATTCATATTGACTTGAGTAATGAAGAAGAGGTTACCAAAGAAGATTTGACAATAAAAGGTAACATAACTGATGATATCAATGATGAATCATGGTTGGATAACATTATCAATGTCACTACAGGAAAATACCCTATAGAAGAGGTGCAAAAAGATGAAGATATCAATGTTGCACAAGGAAATACTGACGAACAGGATACACTTACTGTAAATGCAGAGGTCAATACACCGACCAACATAAAATTTTTAATACAAGCTATTGATATTGAATCAAGTTAGGAGAAATCATCTAAGAAAGATAATGATATACCCAAGGACATGGGTAATGATGAAAATAAAGATGCATCAGATACTCAAAAAGATACAGATACACAAATGAAGGATGCAACTGACACTCAGCAAGAGTTGTCTACTGAAAAGGACAAAGGTGAAAATACTAAAACAGATGAAACATTAGGATAGGATGAAGAGAAAGAAAAGAGTGAAAAATTCAAGAAGGTTGAGAGCATGAAAGAAAAGGAAGATAAATCTGTTAATACACCCAAGGCCAATGAGGAGATGTCTTCATAAAACCAACCGGTGGACTCAGAACAGAAGCAACAAGATACTTCATCTTCTCGACCCTCACCCACACAATCCATCCAATCTCAAGGTCTACAAATGGTAGTACACCAATCTGCCAAATAGCCAAAGAAGAGGAAGAAAGTAATGAAGAAAGATATCTTGGCGGTAACACTTGATGAGGTAATAGAAATACCCAAGTGGGATGTATCTACTTTAGATACTGAAGCACTTGAAAATTTTGGAGTGATGTGTCAGAGAAAAGCAATACAAGAGAAAATGAAAAAGGCACATAGAGAAGCCCAAGCACTTGATAAGGCAAGGGACATTCTATACCAACTCATTCCACATATCAAAATTGAAAATGACATATCAGTCATGGAACAAATAGCAGTTCTTACCGACGCCATCACAAATCAAAATGTACATGCAGAGAAGGCAATGGAAGAACAAGAAAAAATGAAATATCAACACAAACTAGTTGAAAAGATCAGCCAAGAAGTGGCAGCGAACAAGGTAAAGCTATCTGAACTAGCAAGTTAATTAGAACCTATGATTGTTGAAGCTGTTACTTTAGTTTAGAAATTGTGCACATTAGAAAATTTTGTAAAAGAAAATAGTGATAAGCTGTCACAACTAGATTTAGATCTAACCGCTAGTACACAAAGTTTAACCTCTGATGCAAACACTATAAAGCTGCATCATGAAAAGATCACAGAGGTAAACAGATTGAGACAAGAGATATGGGATACAGAGACACAATTCAGAAATGAGGTTACAGAGCTACAAGCTCATATTTTTCCAAACCTCACCACTCTACAACAACATATAACAGATGCACAAAATCTAACCACAAACCCAGAAATGTCTATGGTAGACAACATATATGACATGCATGTGAGAATATCACTTGAGCACATGGAACTTGAGAATTTAAAGGAGAAATGGGAGAAGATGATGGAGGAAATCAAAGGCTCACACTCTACATTTTTGACAAGTTGTAAGTACCTTTTCCCTCATTATCAAAAAAGAGGAATGTATACATATGTACAATATACTTTAGTGTACAATATACTTTAGTGTACAATATACTTTAGTAAAAAAAGAAAAAGGAGGAATGTATACATATGTACAAAATACTATATGAGGATATGTATAATGTATGTACAGCAAGAATAAATATGTACATAAACTTACACTTACCGGCATATGCAAAGGGGGAGTCATTTCATGACTAAGGAAGAAGTATACACAGGTGTACATACTAATACATCAAAGTATGTTGCACATATCAGTTTTTGATACTAATGTCAAAGGGGAAGATTGATGACATTAAGTTTTGACATTAGTATACTTAAAGTGAAAAACATGATAAAGCTCATCGGTATAAGTATAAACGGTAGACAACAAGCATACCTAACGAGACAAAAATGTCTATCATAAAAATGCTAAGTATAGACTTGCCCGATGAACAATGACAAGAGTAAAACCGATGACAAGCATAACCGACGATACAATTTTGAGAACATCACCGACGGAGTAGAAAAGGCATACCCGACGAACAGTTCAATTAAGGAACATCGACGGAGTACAAAACTAATAGAACTGATAGAGAAGCTTGACCATCAGAACCGACAGTCAATTACAGAACCCGCAAAAAGTGGATCTGACTTTACACATCAAATAAAATATTGTAATTCTATTTATAGAGTTTTTATTTGTTTTAAATCTTTAATTGAGGGACAAGCAAGAAAATTGTGAATGTTTTAAAGCATCCTAATGGATCTAAAACATAACTAACTAAAGATCAAGGTCGAGTTGTAAACCTTAGATCTAGAGTTAATTTTAAAAAGCGTGAATAAAAAATAGAGCTAAAAACTAGTATAAATAGATGTTCAATCATTCGTAACAAAAACAATTGGTAACCAGTTGATAAATGATAGTAGCCATGGAGAGTATCTAAGCAGCAGAAGAGAATTCATGCAAAGTTCAGAAATAGATCAAAGCAGTAATCAAGAACACAGAAAGGCTACCGACGAGCAGAGACAAGGTATCATTCAATCACTCAAGGTGATTACATTTACATTGTAAGCTTTACAAGATTTGTTATCAGTAATTAGAGATTGCATTCACTATCAGATCAATATTTATATTGTAGTTGCATTCTAACAAGTGCATCATAACTAAAATCCTTTTGTAGAAGGCGGACTTAACAGTTCTTTGACAAATCTCTTAACAGAGTGCACATTTAAAAGTGTTGCTAAAGCTTCAAACTAAGTATATCTTAATTGGTCTCCACTCTAATACTCCTAACAGGGTAGATCATCAGAAGTGATCAATTGTAAGCCTTTACCAGCTCCCTTCTTATCTGTAGATAGTGAAATTTTGTGGGTAGACATCCCCACCGCAGTTTTTACTTCCTAACAGGATTTTTCTGCGATATCATATCATGTGTTATGTGTTATTTGTTTTCATGAATGTTTACAAATGTGAAAAACTTATATTATGATTTCACATACATATAGAAAGATGAACAGATAGATAGGTATATACAAATCTGACGACACAAAGGTTAATGGGCCAACCACATAAAAAAATTTAGAGGTACAGATTCACCCCTCCCCTCTTAGTACATCATTCCAATAATTCCAACATCACCCATGTTCATTTTGTGTATACATTCTAATTTTTAATTAAAGGTTGGAATTGATTTGTATCCATTTTTCCATCTCCTTCAAAAAGTAGTTTCTATATTAAAAAAAATATTTTTAAAGAGTGACATTTATTTAGGTTAGCATAACTTTTTTTCTTCTAAAAATGATAAAAACGTAATTCTTTCAAATTTAGGTTTGTAGTTCACCAATATATAGTGTATCCAATTGGTTTCATTCAATTTGGTTGAATATTTTATAGTTTATTAAGTTTTGAAGTAAGATTAAATATAATTTAGACATAGGTTCATTTAGAAGTCCCTAACTTGATCTATATATATCAAAATTCATTTTTTCTCTTTTTTGTCAAAAAGAGAACATAAATACCTACTCTCTAGATATTTTTGTATTTTTTTACCTATTTAACTATTAAGCGTTGAACATAGAAGTTGCTAAATGGTCAAAAACCTATGTTTAATCAAACTAAAAATAGAAAGTCATAATAAACTCAATATATATTAAAATCATAATCATTGAAAAACATGTTTTGAGTAGCACCATCTTGCATTTGGGTTTCTCAAGATTGTTCTATTTGGTCTTTGAGCTAGAGCTTCGAACCTGCCAGAAATCCGTAGAAATAAGTTGGCTTTAGGAGAGAAGGCCATAACAAGGGCATTCGCACGAAGAAGCATTCGTACGAACCCACTTTGCCCAAACCCAAACGCCTTCGTGTGAAGACTCATTTTCCCGTATACATTTGACACAAATAATTACGCAACGACTGATGTTGTATTTTCCAACTAACCATTTTCGCACGACGTAGGTCGGCAAGATTTTATTTTTTCGGCATGATTGAGCAATCGAGTATAATTAAAAAAAAAAAATTCCATTTAAAAAAAAACATATTCAAAGATAATAAACTTTTTTTGAGAAAGAAGATTATTTTGGTTCATGTTGATTTTTCAAGGGCATTTTTTTGAAGAAAGGAAATGGGAAATAAAAGGACAAGGAAACATAAATCTACACGAAAGTGGTCACGTGGTAGAGAACAAAAAAATGGTGATGTTGCTTTGACACATTATTATAAAACTAAATGAGGTATGCATCTTTAATTTAATCTCCATGTATAAATTATATATATCTCTCTCTTTATCCTCTCTCTCAATGCATGTTTATATCTCTATATTTATCTCTCTCTAGATGCTTGTTTATCTCTCTTTTAAGACCACTTAAGACATCTTAGGACCCATTAGGACCTCTTAAGACGCCTATGACCCCTTCAGACCACCAGGACCCTTTTGTGCATCCCATGTTGCCTTAGGGCCCATGAATGCATTCCAATGCCAATTAATGTACCCTAGTACCACTTAGCACACATCAATATATCCTAGGACCTATTAATACATACAAGGACCTCTTAAGACAATCAGAGCCCTTAAGACATCCTAGGACCCATTAATGTCATCTGAGGACCCCTTAGGCCTAATTAAGACACCTAGTACCCCTTAAGACATCTTAGGAAAAATTATTGTAATTATATATCGTATGACCCCTTAGGACCACTTACGACACCTATGACCCCTTAAGACATCCTAGGACCCATTAATGTATCATAGGACCCCTTAGGACTACTTAAGACACGTAGGACCCCTTAAGACATCCTAGGATCCCTTAATGTATCCTAGGATGCCTTTTTACCCATCAATGTGTCCTCAGACTCATTCAAACCCATTAATGTATCTTAGGATCTCATAGGACTCATTAATCAATGTGTCCTTAGATTCATTCAAACCCATTAATGTATCTTAGGATCTCATAGGAATTTTTTTTTTAAAAAAAACAGACAATCTCCTATTAAGGTTGGATAGTAAATTCTTAACGTCATATACAAAAGTGTGGATCAATGGTGGCTAACAGAAGGGCCAATCTCAAGGTATTCCCAAATATTCCTCACAAAGTGGATACAAACATATATCTTAGGATGGTATTATAAATTTATTTATATGTACTCTAGTCCATAAAATTGAGGTAGTTATGGACACTCTTGTATATAACATGACTCAAATGGAGAGGCTCCTAATCACATTTGTATTCACTTTACCGCTTCTAATGGTTGACTTGAATATGCAATGAATGAATCAAACAAAACATCTCAAATATAGATAACAAACTTGTATTATAAACAAAAAAATCTATACCACAAGTATGTCCTAGAGAAGCCATCAACTCTATAAAACCTGTAGGGAGGGTGAGCTTTGTTTCTCATACCACTAAGCATATTATTGCCTCAATGAATTTACAATAATAGCTACATATTATCTTGAAATGAACATGCAAGTCCTCTTCAATGGAGGAAAATTAAGCACTTGTGCTTCCACATATAGGTGATATTGTCATGAACATGCAACAATCTGAAATATGTTGCATGGTCCCACTGACTCAACATGGAACCTTTGTTGAAATGAGATGTGCATTCAACAACATACTCCTTTACTTTCAGCATCTTCTACCTCCACCAATTGGTATAAGCTCTATAGTCAAGTAAGATGACCATTCTTAGCCACCTAGCATCAAGCTGGCTTTGACAAACTCTCCAACTAACATGCTTGGATTCAACATAAACAACTAGGCAATTGAACCCCTTGAGCATGTCAAGTCACATAACTTATTTCTCATACAACCAACCTAGTAATGAATTCTACCAAGTCAAAATCTCTCTACTTGAATGACTTCCTTGACCAAGTAATATCTACTTGACTGTGATGAAATCTCCAACTAGCAACTCGGCAATGAATACCTTAACCATGCCAATCCACGTAACTTGTTTCTTAAAAAAAAAAAACATAGTCACCAAATCTACCAAGCCAAATACCTCTCTAGTAAAATAAATGTTTGTATTACCTCCCTGATTATATATCAATCAATCCACACAACTTATTTCTAGTGAAAAAACCAACCTAATCACCAACTCTAACAAGCCAAAAACCTCTACTAAAATCTCTTATCTCTATTCATAATACTTTCCTCATTATATAATCAATCGACTCTGCAATAATCTTTCACTTCTTTTCCATCCCTACTTTAGTTTCATATACGTTGATTAGCAATTTGAATAGTAGCACTGCCCTCTTGAGCCATTATTGTCAATTCTATGTCATTTGCGATAAGAAAGCAAATACACGGAACTTCTCAACCAAGGAATATGCACAATTAGAGCAAAGGGAAATATACTCCCTAAAGGATGAAAAATTCCCATTATAGAGAAAGAAATATATCCTTTGGTTCATGTGCTTTATGAGGAGTAACAAATGTTGCCATCACATTTGCATATAGCAAATGCATATGCTCGCCAAAATAAGCACGCACAAGGAAAGTGTGTGTACTAATAACCGCCACCCTTAGCATTTATGACAACTACGAACCCAAATAAAAACACTTCGTCAGAATGAAGAATATTTGCAAAAGGAAGGACTTGCCATATTAGAAGCATTTCCACTTAAAACCAAGTGGCATAAAACTCACTATAGTGGGAATTGACATTTTTTTTTATTAATTTATGAAAGACAAATATGGTGGAGAGGGATTCACTCCAGCTATTTGGATTAATAGTGACACGTTGTATTAATAAGAGTCGTTTGGCAGTTACTGATTCTTCTAGAACAATGCTTATTTGGAAGACGCAGCGCCGGCTGGTTTGTACATTCGGTTGCGTGCTCCATTATCTCGCCGGTTTCAATTTATTAAAGTACCTATGTCCATATCATGTTAAGCTGTCATACAACGTACCCACATGGTGAGTATAGTAGAGTTGATATTATCATTCATTTCAATCAAGAAACTATACATGGCAAAGGACATGCTTTGACCCATTTCAGAAGTGTCCAGGAAAATGTTGTTGTCAGTAGGTTTGATTGGGAAATTTGGGTGGGAACCCCTCTCTCTTTAAATTATAATGATGAAGAAAGGATTTATGAAACTTGATGGTTAGTTTCTAAAGATCTATGTTCTAGTGAAAATTTTATGGACGAATATGCTTCGCTAACTTGCTTTGAGTTAACTTCTAGTTATAGGAACAATCCTCCTTCCTTCTAATGTATTATTGGTGCAAACTAAGTATAAGGAATTCATATAAAGAATTCATCACTATATGTCAATGCTAAGATTGCTAGGGTACAACTACATGTGGATCATAATTGGACACCCCAACTATTCCTCAGCCAACAGACACTTAGACTAGTTTGAAGGTTCTAGGTGGCAAAATTTATTATAGAATTGCATTCCCCTAATTTTATAAGGCTTACACAGTACCATTCAAACTCATACTTTCTCACTCATTGAATGATATCAAAGGTGTGGACATGATTGCCTTGCTAAACTCTAAAAATGATTATTTTTAAAATGTTATATTTATGTATCGTTGTAGTTACAATTTTGGCCATAATTTTATTTAAAAAATTATTTATTTGTGAAATAATTTACAACAAGATTGAGAATTTTTTTAAGATTAAAAAAGCGTCCTCACACAAAAACGATGCAAAGGAAACTTTATTTTTATAAAAAAATTATATGTCATAAATAAAATAATTATAAAATAAAATAAATATCTTTATGCTTTATATATCTATAGTAATATAATAATACTATTGATTCTGTCGAAATGGGCCCAATAAAAACAAGAATTGGAATTGGTATATGGCTGGACTTGGCGAGAACGATAGAAAAGAGAAAAATGTCGTTATAATGGCAGTCGCCCTTCCGATTGCTGATATGACTCAGGATGGCTAGGTTCCAACGATGCCGTGCTTTGCAATCCGCTGCTCGTCAACAAAATATTATATTTATAATGACGATTTCATGTCGGACAACTCGATTTGCGTCAATCCCGCTGCTCCGACACAAATTTGACTGAACACACAGATAAAATCAAAACTAAGTCCCTCTCATTACATAAATACAGATCGTTTAAGCTTTTGTAACCAACAATTCCGAAATCATCCGTGTTCAGTGTCAATTAGTTGTGATCAGTGAGAGAGAATGGCGCTTTTCCCCAATCTTCCCGATGAAATCGGCGAGGACTGCTTAGCGCGAGTAACATACAAATCACACCACAATCTGAAAAGCGTGTGCAGAAGCTGGAGATCTCTCATAAAAAGCCCCCACTTTTACGACCACAGAAAGGCCTCTGGAACGGCTGAGCAGCGAATTTTTATGCTCCAGTCTTTTAATCAGCAAAAGCCCCTTCCATCCAATCCCCAAACAACTACTCCCGTTTACGGAATCGCACTCTACGACCCCGTGCAGAACGAATGGCAGAGAATCCCGTCCATTCCCGAATTGGGCGACTCCGTTCCGCTGTTCAGTCGGTGCGTCTCAGTGAAAGGCAAATTTATACTGATTGGCGGCTGGCATCCATGCAACTGGCAGCCCATCAACAGCGTTTTCATTTACGACGTCTTGTCTTGCAGCTGGACACGCGGCGCTGACATCCCAACTCTGCGGTGCTTCTTCGGCTGCTGCGTTTCGCCGGACGGGATTATATACGTCGCCGGCGGGCACGACCAAGATAAGAACGCTTTAAAAACCGTGGAGGCATACAGCGTGGAGAAAGACGAGTGGGAAGATTTGCCGGCGATGAGCAAAGGAAGGGACGAGTGTGAGGCGGTTTTCTCAGACGGGAAAGTGGTGGTCATAAGCGGATTCGAGACAGAGACACAGTGGCGGTTTGAGAGGAGCGCCGAAGTGTACGACCCCAAAACAAGGGGTTGGAAAGTGGTGGAAAATATGTGGAAACGCGACGAGTGCCCGCGGTCATCTGTAGTTGCCGCCCGCGGTCAGCTCTATTTTTTCTCCCTGCAGGGAGTCATGCAATATAATGCTAGGGAGAATGCATGGTTTCATGTTGTTAATATGCCTGAGAATACAAGTGTTTCGCCCTGTGCTACAGTCTGTTGTGATAAGATATTTGTGAGTGGCGGCGATAAAGAGTGTTATATGTTTGAGGCTGAACATGGGAAATGGGTTGCAATTGAGAGGCCACAAGGGTTTCGTGGATTTGTGCAGTGCGCGGCCATACTGGAATTTTAATTTGTTAACGTCATCTCCGCATATGATGTAACGGTGTGATGTGTAGCCATTAGTGGGAAGGGCCCGTTGTGGGGCCATGTCCAATAGCTGTCATTGTAAGTGGCAATGTGAGACTCTCGGAATATGTTTGAGATATAATTAGTGTTTATAAAAATTTTAATTTTTTTTTTCTTAATGAGAGTAAATAATGGTTTATTTGAGTAATTATACATACAAAATCAAAATGAGAAATGCATAATATTCAAATTGGATTGTGGAAATGGGACTAGTTTGATAGGAACAACTTATTTTTAAAAATAAATGGTTGAGTGTTTACTTTTCTTATTTTTAAATTATTACATGTTTAGTTTTAACATGATATTAATTGACATGATAGGTTTTTTTATCATGTAAACAATTTTTTTTTGTCAAGTTTTGAGATCATATTTCATTACATGTATTAATTAAAAATATGAATATGTAGAGTTTTATAAATTGTGACAAATATGTATAAGCATAAAATACTAACATAGTCAAAGTTTAAATAGATAACTTTTAGCTTTATAAGAACAAAAGTAATGCATAAAGGATCAAGTTGGTATACAATAATATTTCAATGTAAATATGCAAGTGAAAAGTAAAAAAATTACACTTCATATTCCTTGTAATTTATTTTATGTCTCTTTTGGGTCGAACGTCTCTTGCTCCTCCCATTGAAATGTGTCTCTACATACTCAATTGAAACTCATTGTCGAGGATTGGATATGTTGGAAACCCACCAAGGAATACAATTTTAATATAACATATTGAATTTTTATCCATTCATTTTTAGTTTTTCATATTTTCATTTTATTGAATGTTGATAGAATTGGCATGTGATGTGGGTCACTTTCACTTTGAAACTTTGGTAAGATTCTTGTGTGGTAATCTAGATTGCAGTGGTTAAAGAAAATTTTATTTATCACTTATGTTTGATTCCTGTGAGTGCACACACTCTCCCATTTAGATTCACGATACCTATTTTGCCAAAGATTTAAACAAGAGCTGAATCCATCCATTCATGAAATGATATTTAAAAGGAATTAGAATGAATTCAGATTTTTCTTTTCCTTTCTAACCCTTTTCTTCTCACCCTACATTTTCTATTTTTTATCACAATGTTAGAATACAATTTTATTAAAAAACTAAAATCACATAAGGTAATTAAACTTATGAAATTATAATTTTTTTGTATATGAATATTTATCTTTCACACACATTTTTAAGGTTTTAAATGAATTAAAAACTTGCATTGGCAAATAGTGTATTTTTGCACAAAGTAGGTTTCTCTTCACATTGATTATTTTAATATTTATGTAGCCCAACCAGTCAAAATTCATTTACAGACTAAGGGATCTTGGTATTTAGCCTTTTGTATATATTGAGTTATTTTATTAGTGTCCAATGAAGATATTTTAGGCTAGAGTTTTTTTAAGTAGGATAGTGACCTTTCCCATTCCACCTTGTGGGTCTCATCACTTGAAAATACATCAGTGCGTCAAAACTCACATTCATAATATGCTATCTACATACTCTTCTATATATTTTGACTAAATTAGATTTCTTCTGGATGAAACCCAATGTTGTGTTTTCTTGATTACACACATTATAAATGCCAAATAATAACCTTGAATGAGAGATAATATCTCAAATTTATCAACACTAATAACGCCAAGACATTTAGCATTACAATTGTGGTTTAAGGGCCTTACAATCACAATATAGATATGTCAAATTCAATATATCTCACAACAAGCTACAAACTCTAGAAATTCTTTCGAGCTTCAACTCAATAAATTTTGGATAAGCTTCAACGAATAATTACAACATAGTATCTTTCTTCTTTTTAATTTTCTTGCACTAAGCCACTTGAACACTCTTTTATTCACTTCCTAGTCTTTGATACATTACTTGCACTCTTATGATTCTCTCTAATCTCAAGGTAGTTGTATTTCACCCTTTCTAGGTTCTACTTCTTTGGCTTATATAGGAAACCTCATCGGAAACTTGTTATGTCCTTCTAACAGAGAAAATTGGTATTACAACATCCAAAATTATTACAAGCAGGATCTCGATGAATATAGATAACTTCCAAGGTGTATTCATAGTTTAATTTCATCTTTACATATCCAAAGGCATGAGTGACCCTCATACTCAATATGTCCATAAATTAGGCAACATTAAGAACCAAAATTGATACCAAATCATCAAATGTGTAAACCATAACCTTTAATGACGAAACTCTAATTGCCTGCTTCCTTTTGCAAGTCATGGGATATTTCCAATTAGCCCTTAAGTTATCAAAACTAACTTCAAAACTAACAAATCAAACATTTCAAATTATCCAAAATGTAAAAGAAAACCTAAGATGTGCAAAATTTTATCACGTATTAGTCAAATTAGTCAATGAATTCAATCTCAATTACTACTACTAAGTGTCATAACCCAAATTTTGATTCTTTATATATATATA
>MU227849.1:172345-184322 GCA_018584345.1 Thuja plicata
TTGAGAGACGGAAGTTTGAGTTTCATACACAGGTTATCTGCCATAAAAAGCCTATTCAGGTGAAGGTTCACCCACCTTGGTCCTGCAGAGCCAGAAGCGTAGGGGAAGAGGATCATAATTGATCATTCCCGTTAGTTGGCCAAAAATAATTGGATTTCCCATCATTGGATTGGTAAGTCCAAAGGAAATTCAATTCAGTGTTTTTGGGCACCAACAGTAGGTACCTCATCACGGTCACCGAGACCACCACCAGGTTCAGGAGATCCATTAGGAGTAGGGTCCTTCATTGCATCATGCAGACATCAACATACAGAGTCTGGAGGCAATGGGTCTTAGCTTGTTGAATATACACTTTGTTATTATGTTAGGGCTCCATTGTATAATATTTTTGTACTTTTATCATAGACTTGATGGACACTTATGGACACATGGTTATATTATGATATATCATTGGACATTTGGATATGTTGTTTTTGTTTTTTGTTTTATGGACTCTGGATGATGGACTTTCTATATGACATGATTCTATGATGCTTACTTCTATGATGCATTGCTTATGATGATTTATATATATGTGGATACTGACATATGTAGGATGTGATGAATGATTTTGATTATGCATTGTACTTTACGACTAGTAATGATTATGTGTTATTTCTATGTGGATGCAAAATGATTATGATTATTCTCATTATTATTAATGTTATATGGATGCATTGTGACTAAATAAATGAATAATGATAATGAACTTAATAGAAGACAAAATGATAATAAATGAACGATATGTTATAATGATATAAAATGAAATGTATAATAATGGTAATAATGTAATGACCTATATTGTGATGAAATGACACTTATAAAAAATGCAATGAATTTAGGACATACATGCAAATATAAATGGTTGTATGCAAATGAACAACCCTAAAAACTAAAGATGTACCTAATGACCGATGATTAATGTTATTGTTTTTGTTATCCAAAATGTCCTCAATTTTAAACAACCACGCGTCTAACACAAGAAGAATAGACAAAGGGAACAAGGTGACCTAAACAAGATATCTTACAAAATCTTATAAAAGGATAACTTCAATGATCTATTTAAAATGCAATGTAAAATGATATGCAAAAATGATTATCTCCACAACTTCAGAAACATCTTAAAACTTCATAAATTTTGGAATTTGATTTTCATCATTGAGCTTGTTATGTTGCAAGAAAATGCAAGCATCATGGTATAATTAAACCAGGATGACCTGAGCACTTCTTGCATGGAGTTTAATATAGAAAACTTGACAAGCATCTAGGTATAATTGAACCAAGATGACCTGAGTTTTGTTTTCATAACAGACAAGGAATATTCCCCCCTCCATCGGGGAACAAATATTTGGAGTCGAGGTATGTGTGGCGCGTCACCGTCAATAGCATTCGTATACCAACATGATTTATAGTGTTGTTCATCTCATGGAACGGATGAAGGCTCTTATCCACAGACACCCCAATTATTTGTACCTTTGACTTCATTGGAAAATATCCCACAAATGACAATCAAAGAAAATATCTTGTTCCATCCCAGCTATCCTAATCAATGACATATTTGGAGTTGTTAATCTCATGTCAAAGATATCCCAGAATAGCATAGGAAACATGATGACAAATGAAATCCAGATATGAATACATAATCTTATTACAAATCATCCTAACATGCCTGTCATGAATATACATTTCTTTGCCAAAAGATAGTGTTGAGTTTTGTTGATCAGTTTTATTGATAATGATGTTGTTGCAAATGTATAGATAAACAGTCATATTTTGAAAGATATGTCACAATTTATGGATCATGATTAGAATAGAACTATATAAGAACCGTTGATTGTGTTTGCTTGTCTAGTCAAAAATACTCTGTTCTGTCCTCTAAGAGTCATGACTATCATAGATCCACTTCCCAAAACTAGGTCGAGGACATGCCCCCAGCTAGGTGATGGACTGACTTATTATTGGTGAAGAAAGACACACTGGACTAGGGTGAAGACCAAGATAGTAGACCAAGCTATGATGGGGTTTTATTGGGGATTTATACAATGGGTAGGAATCATGGATTGGCCATTTTATGATGATATGTCCAAGGTGAATAGTGACTGTGAGAGCCATTTTATTATGAGTATATACAGATGGGACAAGATGCTAGAAGAATCCTAATAGAGGGAGGAGCTAACTTGTCGCAAATGGTGCCTGTTTCCAATTTTTCACCACATGCTTTTATTGCAATTTTCTTGTGATTTTTTTATTTTTTTAAATTTTTTTTTAATTTTTTTAATTTTTAATTTTTAATTTTATTTTTGAACATATCCCTTGCACTAGGATCTCATGCATAAAAATTCTTTAGGTGCATGTTGTTAAGAGGCTCATCCAAGGGATCTCCCTCAGATGTTGACAACTGATAGGCTCCAGAACCATAGGCCGTTGTAATCACAAAAGGACCCAGCCAATTGGGCTCAAACTTGCCCTTCTTCTCACGATGCTTTTGGTTTTTGGGATTCTCTCAAAGGACTAGATCACACACCTGAAAGTCTCTGGGTTTCACTTTACTATTATATTGACGAGACATCCTTTGCTCATATAATTTCAAATGATCAAAGGCTCATTGACGGCGTTCATCCAGCAATTCTAATTCAGTTAGCCGTGCAACTCTACACTCTTCATCTAGAATCAAATATTTCAGGGACACTCAAAGAGAAGGTAACTCGACCTCAAGGGGTAGGACAGCTTCAGATCCATAAACAAGGGAATATGGCATGGCACCAGTTGGAGTACGGATGGAAGTATGATAGGCCCATAGGCAGGGTTCAACTGGACATGCCAGTCACTGCCAACGTCATTGACAGTCTTTTGAAGGATTTTGACAATAGTTTTATTAGACACCTCAGCTTGGCCATTACCCTGGGGGTAATACATAGTGGAATAATGGTGGGTGATATGGAATTTGGCACATAGTTCATCTATATCTTGATTTTGAAACTGTTTCCCATGATCTATAATGAGGTGCATAGGGATGTCATATCGGCAAATGATATAGTTAAGGATAAACATAGAAACTTGTTTGCCTGTGGTGGTGATCAAGGGAACAGCTTCAATCCACTTGGTAAAATACTCAGTGGCGGTTATAATGTACTTATGGCCGTTGGAAGATGGAGGGTGAATTGCGCCCATGAGGTCGAGTCCCCACTGACTGAATGGCAATGTAGTTCTAACAGGATGAAGTTGTTGTGCTGGTGCATGAATAGTCGGCCAATAGTAACCCATACACATGAGATTCTTAGCCAAGGAAGGACCACTTGAATTCGTTCCACAAATACCCTCGTGTACATCTTGTAAGGCAATTTGAGCTTCATCATGTTCAAGACATCGTAAGAGAGTACCATCAAGACCTCGCCGATACAGGGTGTCGAATATTAGGAGATAGCGGGAGGTTTGGTGGAGGAAGGTTTGATTTTGGTTTCTAGATAGGTCAGGAGGAAGGATATTGTCTTTCATATATGAATATATTTTTCCATAGGTAGGGGAATCTTGTCTGATAATATGACATATGATACATGTATCAGGATCATCGTACGCAGGATAAGTCAAAGATTCCACTAATAACTCAAAATGGGCTTTTGTATCATCCACATCAAATAGAGAAGAAATTGTTGCCATAGTGTCTACAGCCTTATTTTCATGCCTTGGAATTTTCTCAAAGGTGATGATTGAAAAATATTTCTTAAAGTCATCTACCATGTGCTTATATGGTAACAACTTCTCATCCTTAGTCCGATATTCATCATTAACCTAATTGATTATTAACTGGGAGTCTCCGTAGACATTCAACTCAGTCACTTTCCATTGTAGATCCATCTTCAATCTGATCATCAATGCTTCATCCTCAGCTACATTATTTGTACAAGGAAAAAGAAATTTGTAGGACTTTGGTATGGTATATCCTTGTGGTGTAACAAATAACACTCCAGCTCCTGAACCATGCTGAGTATAGGATCCATCAAAATATAACCTCCAGGTTTGTGTAGGTAATGTCAGGATATGTGCATCTAGAAATTTTGTATGTATAGGATGATCATCCGTTAGTGGTGCCTCGGCCAATTGATCAGCAATTAATTGCCCTTTAATAGCCTTCCTTTCCACATATTCAATATCAAATTCACTAAGAAATATGACCCACATAGCCAACCTTCCTGTTAATGCAGTCTTGCTCAAAAGATACTTCAAAGGATCAATCTTTGCAACGAGCTTGATGGAATGAGACAACATGTAATGCCGCCACTTTTGTGAAGCAAAGACCAGTTCTAGACATGCACGCTCAATTGGTGAGTAATTGAGCTCATATCCAACAAGGGTGCGAGTGATATAATATATAGCCTTTTCTTTTCCCTCGTGATCTTGTTGGGCCAAAAGGACACCAAGCGAGACTTCTATAGCTGAAATATAAAGCAAGAGTGGCTTTCTTGAAATTGGTGACATAAGAGTGGGAGGAGTGGCTAAGTATTGCTTGATCTTAGTGAAAGCTTCTTCACACTTATCATCCCATTTGAATAAAATGTTTTTATGTAACAGATGCTGAAAATGATGACTTATGTCTGCTAATTGAGAGACAAATCTTATGATTGACTGAAGGCATCCTTGTAGAGATCTTAATTGACTGATATTCATAGGTGAAGCCATTTCCATGATTGCCTTGACCTTTTCTGGATCCACCTCTATGCCCTTAGCTGAAACAATATATCCTAACAATTTGCCTGATGTAACCCCGAATGCACACTTCTTTGGATTTAGTCTTGTCTGATACTTTTCCATTCGGGTGAATATCCTATCCAACACTCTTAGATGACCTTCTATGTTCTTGGATCTAGCTAAGATATCATCAACATAATATTTCATTATGGTATGCATCATGTCATGAAAGATTGTGGTCATAGCTCTTTGATAGGTAGCACCAGCATTTTTAAGCCCAAAAGGCATCACATTCCAGTAGTATGTGCCCCAAGGACATGTAAAACAAGTATTTTCCTAGTCTTCTGGTGCATTCTTGATCTGGTTATAACTGGAAAACCCATCCATTAAGGATAACATCTTGTGCTCGGCTGTTAAATCAACTATAATATCAATGTTAGGCAAAGGAAAATCATCTTTGGGACAAGCTTTGTTAAGATCTCAAAAATATATACAAATCCTGATAGATTTGTTTGGCTTGGACAGTGGCAAAATATTGGAGATCCAATCAGCATAATCAATAGCTTGAATGAAACCCACATTCGACAATTTTTTTAATTTTGCTTTGACCATGAGTGCAATGTGAGGTTGCATTTTCCTGAGTTTTTGCTTTACAGGTTTAACCCCAGGTGCAATGGACAAATGATGCATAATAAGATGAGGATCTAGCCTAGGCATATCAGCATAAGACCAAGCAAAATTGATCTATCTCTCCTCGAAAAACTGTGAAAAAGGCTTCTTTTTTTGTCTCTGTTAAGGATGCAGCTATCTTCAAAATGTGTGGTGAATCTTTTGTTCCAATGTTAAGAGGCAATGTTGGTTCAATAAGTATAGAAGACTGCTCTCGATACATATAGTTGGGGAGAGTGTCAATCCTTCCATTTTCAGGCACTTCAAAGAGGTTTTCACCCTTAGATACATCTTTTTTTTTTACCTTTTTAGGATCTAACACTGCCACTTAGTGGTTTTCACCATTAGATCTATTTATTATTTTCATATTTTTATGACTGAAAGGATTGGCACCCTCTCCAAAGTAAGCCATGTCAATGAGTTCTATGGGGAATCCTGATTTATGATCTCCTGACGGTAGATGATCTCTGATTCCAAGATAGTCGATAATAGCATCATCATTATGGAAAACGTCAAGTTCGGGACAACTGGGAGAATCCCAAGCGATAAGTTCAGGGTGGACAAGGGGTATTGGATCATTTGGTTTAGTCTCAAAGGATGAGATGGTGTTGATAGAAAATTTCTCAAAGTTTATGATTGTATCAGCAAGGTCTATTTCCATACTCTCATCTAAATCGCCTATCTCAAGATAACTCTCACTTTCCTCACAATCGCCAAGAGTAGTATCATGTGAATCTAATCCTAGTGGTTCCATCCTTGGACTCTTCTGCTCATGACAATTATTACCAGAGGTATGAACATCATCAACTTCCATATCCTTAGTATAATCAGAGAATGAATCCCATTCATAAGTATGAGAATCATCATCATCATCATTATTATTTCTAATTCGGTTAATGATGTCTTGTGATATCATTTGCTTTGATGGATCTACATACATGCCATTTTTCTGGAATGGTAATGCAGGAGCCATAGAAGGTTCAAAATTTTCTTTTCCTTTAGGTTCCTTTGGTCCTTCTCCCTTGTATCCTAATCTAGTGGTGTCTCTTTGATAATTCAGATTTTTCAGAATTGGTTTTATGACACCCTCTCTTTTCAACCCTACAGGTCCACTTCCTTGATACCCCATCTTTTAGAACAAATTATATCCCATACCATATATATCGGGTGATATAGGCTCATGCTTTTCATCCTCTAGATCTTTATGATGGTTTAGCAAATGATTAGCATTACACTCAGCAGCCTCTTTTGATATAGTGCCCCCACTTACAAATTTTCCATAAATAAGGGTAGAAGGACCTTCTGATTGTTGTTTGGTGATTAAGGATTTCCCATATGACTTAGGAGATAAGGGTAACTCTGTGATACACAAAGTTTGGCCCAAGGTGTATTCTCCCATACCTTGTTCATTTATGTCTACCTTGATTTCATGGGATTTAGAAGTTTATGCTTCGTTACTAGGATCAATGGGTGTTGGTGGAGAAGATCCAATCCGATTGTAGGGCACCAAAGATTCAGTTGTTGGCTTTATGGTGTTGTAATATTGAAAAGGATTCAGATCTCCTTTGATGGTTACCTCTTGACCATTATATGTAAACTTAAAGTATTGATGATACGTTGATGGCACAGCTCGCATAGAATGAATCCAAGGTCATCCTAAAATAATGTTATATGCCAAATCCATATCCAAGACTTGACAAAACACGTCTTTAACCACATGACCAACTCTGATAAGAAGTACAATAGACCTCTTGGATGACCTTTCCTCCTCGTCATAAGCTTTGATGGTGATTTTCTTCTTTGGATCAACAACATTTTTCAAAAATCCCAATGCAAGGACTAGCTTTAGAGTGCATATATTCAAACCAGCTCCTCCATCTATTAGCACTCTTTTAATTTTATGATTTTGTACAATGCCTTCTATATGGAGTGGAGCATTGTGTGGTTGATTGATGGCTAGATCATCATCCTCACTGAAGGATAGATAATGGGGGGTTGTACAATGTCCCACCATAGCTTGGAATTGATCTTGATCTAGATTGGTTGGAACATTAGTTTCAAGGAGAGCTTTCTTCAGAATATCCTTATCGGAAGGTGACAGACACAAAATCTCTAGTATGGATATCTGGGCTGGTGTTTTCTTCAATTGCTCCAAAAGGATGTATTGGTTGGAAACATTGGGCATAGACTTTGGAACATAGACAGCCTTGGTTTGGGTGGTGTTAGGTTTAGATGGAACCCCTTGAAGAGTAACCTTGGACTGGGCTCGAGTTGTGACATTAGCCGGTTGACTCTTTTCTTTTATGGAAATCACATTGACATAGGATTGAGAAGGATGGCATTCAGAAATGTGATTTATATAGTTGTAGGAGGTGGAATTGTAGTTAGTGTGGTTATCACCTTTATCATTGGATGAGTTCCCTTTCTCATGTTTGGGAAGTGGATCTTTGAAAGCAGTATGTGACTCGTTAGAGGTGTGTCCATCAACACTGATTTCTTTGCTATCAATCAAATCTTGGATGGCATGCCTGAGCCTTTGACAATTATTGGTTTTATGACCTTTTCCTCTATGAAATTCATAGTAATCATTGTCATTCCACCAAGAAGGCTTCACCCTAGGTTCAAAATATCTAGTCTCAGGAAGCGCAATAAGTTTCTTCGTGATTAACTTCCTTAATACAGATTCCAGAGATTCCCCCAAAGGAGTAAAGGTTCTTCTACGTGACATGAAGGGTAATTTTGAGGAACTATTATTGGTATTCTGATTGGCACCTGTATTGCTATGAGTAGGTGGGGTTGGATTGGTTTTTCTCGTGAGATTTAAGATAGGTTGTGTGGTTTTAACATGACGATTAATGACAATCCCATCATTTACGATGTTCTTGTTCTTGTTCCAATATTTAGATTTATCATTATTATTGTTGTTATCATTGGAATTTGAACTTGAAGATCCGACATTGTCTTTGGAGTAGAGCATAATCTCCCCATTTCTAACCATAGCCTCCTCAATTTTCACACCATTTTCAATGAGCTTGTTAAAATTTGGTGGACATTGTAACTGTAACCTATAGCTCATCTCCTGTGTGATGTTATGCACAAAGATATCCATTTTCTCTTGTTCAATAATTGATCATGGATACTTGGAAAATAGATGACGCAATCTTTGCAAAAATGTGAGGAAAGGTTCTCCATTTTTTTGATGTGTATTGCAAAGATCAAGCATTGTGACTTCGTGTTTGATGTTATAGGAATAGTGAGTCAGAAATTTGTTGATAAGTTCATTGAAAGATTTTATACCCGGGGGTTGTTTGGAGAACCATTTGATGGCTTGTCCTCCTAAACTACGTGGAAATAGTCACATAAGATATGTATCATTGTGTGCGACTTCAATACATGTAGCACAAAACTCCTGAATGTGGTCTTGTGGATCAAAATTTGCTTTATATTTATCAAGTTTTGGTACCTCAAAATGAGGAGGGAATGGAATCATAGCCAACTTCTTATCAAAAGGATAGGGACATATATCCTCCAAAGAGTATTTCTTAGTGGATGTTCCGATTTGCATGTCACGCATTTGTTGTTGTAGCAATTGGAGTTGTTGCATGACAAGATCCAAAGATGATGGAGGTCTTTGGGTATCTTGGAAAGTACTGTGTTGTTTGTCCTCCTTTGTCCCATGAGTATGTGTCTCTTGGGAGCCACTAGTTTTTTCTTGGGAACCACTAGGTTTTTCTTTATCATTTTTTTTGGTGGTTCTACAAGATCTGTGACATCAAAACCACTAGGTAATTTTGCTCCTTGTTGAGCAAGCATGAGGAAGTACATTTCCTTATCCATATCTAGGATTATTTCCATGACATTATAGAACTTGGAATCTTGCATAGCATCTCTAATTTCTTGATCAGTGGGTTCATGTTCTGATGAAAAGATTGAGGTTGTCTTGGACCAAGGGTTTTTCTCATGGGTATTACCTCTTTCCATTGTATCTATGGATTATGGATCAATGGTCTGTTTAAGTTTCTGTGATCGAGTTTGAACCATAAACGGGGAAAGATGGAATAGATGAAGATGTGAAGATAGACGAGATGGGATGAAATAGATGCAAAAGTGTTGAGCTAGATAAGGTAACTGGATAATCTAAGTTGATAGGAGGTATAGATCTCACTATGATATGACAAAGAAGAACCAAGAGAGAGAGAGTGACCTAGGTAAGTTTTGATGAAGGATGATAGATCCTGATATGATGAAAACTCACAAAAGTCACAATCTGAAAATCAAGGTAGCATCCCAACACTTGGATGTATATTTGGAAGATTTAGGAATGTTTTAGAAAATATTTGATGAAAGCAAGAAGATGAAAAATGGTCAAACTGAAGATCAAAAGGTCTGCTAAAATTGAATATTTTTCCAAAATCACAGTGAAGACAGAAATGGGTATCCAAAAAGGTAATTTTCAAATCTTGAAGACCTGTGCAAGTACTAGCTGTGATGAATGCACGGGAATAAATGCACAGGACAGTTGAACAAATGTGTAGCAACACTGAACAAATGCGCAGGATCTATTTTTTGGAATTTTTGACAGTTTTGACTTTGAAATTTTGAAATTTTTTTGTTTGTTTTTGGATTTTTTTTTTCTCAGATGTTTTTGGCAGATTGGAAATGCATACACACACACACAAGACATAAATGATCTAATCTAAATCATTATGAATGCACAGACAGGCTTAAAAATCTTAAGGCTGGCAAGGATGATATCTACTGAATCCCCACTTGGATAATAATCCAGCCATGCAATTCAAAGAGGATAGCCTAGGAACTTGGAGGCACTGGCTCCTCCTTACAGTGCACCCACTTCTCTGGCACACCAAGTTCCAAATTCAATGGGTCATTACTTCCCAAAGAATCGTTATCTCTACTATGAACCGTGAGTAATGTGGGGTGTCTTCGTAGGTTGGGCTACCCATTGCACTAGTAAATAGAAGGATTTGTGGCCACTAAACAAAATCTTGTAGTAAGGAAATCTATTCAGGTGGTTGTGATCAAGTCATCTTCCCAATTAAGGGGGCTCTCCCAATCCTTTCAAAGAAAGGTTTTCACCTTAACAATGTAGGGACTTTAACGCACCACAAGGGTACTAGAGGAGATTTTGGTTGCCACAACAAATTCACACATGTCGACTGTGAGACTAGTCACAATGGCATTTTTTGTATACCGGTTTGGATGTGCTTGGCTTTAGCCTATTATTGGTTGGCTCGTTCCTTGGGGTGAGTACCTCTTTTCCCACCAAAGACCGCCCTCTAAAGTTTATAACAGTTTCTCTTACACCCAAGGTCCACGAATGGTGAGGGGAGAGGATACGTTGCTATAAACTAGGATTACAATTAAGCTATAAAGCAAGACAGTAGACAGTTGCTAAACTAAAGAAGACACACAAAACTGAAAAACATGTCATATTTTAAAGCACAAACGAAGATTATGGTTTATTTTGCTAACCCCTTAGGAACCTGCAAGAAAACTGTTAATAATTTGAAATTTGGGGTCTTCAGATTAATGACCTGCAAAACAGCCTGAAAGCTACCAGAATGAATAGAAACCTGTTAAGTTGATTAGGAAAACCAAACAAACAGAAAAATAGAGTTCTACAGATGAAAATATGAAAGCATAGAAACAGTGAATGTATGCGCCAGAACAGAGGACAAATGCGCAGGAACTGTAAATGTGCAGCAACAGTCAATAGATGTGCAAGAGGATTAGATGAATGTGCAGGTTCAGCAAATGCACAGTATAAGTGAATGGATGCGCAATAATCAGGGACGGATGCACAGGTATGCCTGTAGAAATTTTCACGCAGAAAAACTATAAAAAGATGTCAATTTGTGGGGTTAGGCCCCACGGTGGGCGCCAAAAATGTATGCAAAATAGATGTCAACTATGATAAACGAAATACTACTATCAATAAGTCAGTAAATCTATCTAAATGCAACCCAATGAAGAATACAAATATCAAATGAAGTAAAAGAACAAACTTTACCTTCACCTACTCTTTGCAGCTTTTCTCCATTTTCCTCCTAGCTTTGATTTCTTGATGTTTGAGCTCTTAGAATTCCAATGAAGCTCCTTAGCCAAGATGTCACTAAAGTGTGGAGATTTGAGTGAATGTAATGCAAAAATGCAACTAGATGGATGATGGAATAGTGTGGAAATGCTTGAATGCTTGAATGCTTGATCACTTGATTACTTGATTGCTTGATTACCTATTTCTTGATTACCTATTCACCATTAGATCACAAAAGGGGAACGAGGCTCCTTTTATAGGATTTTGGAGGACCTAAGCCTAGGTGGCATGATCCTAGGGTGGAGATTGAAAGGTGGAAGATCCTAGGGTTACTATTAACTCTGTTGAAGGGGTTGAGAGAAAGGGGGATATAGTTGGAATGTGAGAGGAAGGATAGGGAAGATGTTCCTCCTACATTGACATAGAGGAGAAGAAGGTGGAAGGGAAAGACACATGTCAAGTGTCTCACAAAGACCATGGAGAGGAAAGAGGAAGGACTCATTCCTCATGAGGACTCTTGGTACAAGT
>MU227849.1:184611-195552 GCA_018584345.1 Thuja plicata
TAGTGATTGTGTATTTAATTAAATCACTTTTAATAAGACTAATTTAGAAGACTTAGGATAAGAAGAACAGACTATAGTGAATTTACCTAATAAATTGAATAATTTATTAAATAAATAGAAGAAATAGGCATTAATTAAATAATGAATATTTAATCAATTCATCAAGTCAATATTAATTAAATAATAAATATTTAATTAATTGATTAATCAACGAAGCCATTTTTTAGTGTATACAAGTGTATTTTTGCACAAAGTAGGTTTCTCTTCACGTTGATTATTTTAATATTCATGTAGCCCAACCAGTCAACATTCATTTACAAACTAAGGGATCTTGGTATTTAGCCTTTTGTATATATTGAGTTATTTTATTAGTGTCCAATGAAGATATTTTAGGCTAGAGTTTTTTTAAGTAGGATAGTGACCTTTCCCATTCCACCTTGTGGGTCTCATCACTTGAAAATACATCAGTGCATCAAAACTCACATTCATAATACGCTATCTACATACTCTTTCTATATATTTTGACTAAATTAGATTTCTTCTAGAGGAAACTCAATATTGTGTTTTCTTGATTACACAGATTATAAATTCCAAATAATAACCTTCAATGGGAGATAATATCTCAAATTTATCAACACTAATAATGCCAAGACATTTAGCATTACAATTGTGGTTGTAGGGCCTTACAATCACAATATAGATATGTCAAATTCAATATATCTCACAACAAGCTACAAACTCTAGAAATGCTTTCGAACTTCAACTCAATAAATTTTGGATAAGCTTCAATGAATAATTACAACATAGTATCTTTCTTCTTTTTAATTTTCTTGCACTAAGCCACTTGAAAGCTCTTTTATTCACTTCCTAGTCTTTGATACATTGCTTGCACTCTTATGATTCTCTCTAATCTCAAGGTAGTTGTGTTTCACCCTTTCGAGGTTCTACTTCTTTGGCTTATATAGGAAACCTCATCGGAAACTTGTTATGTCCTTCTAACAGAGAAAATTGGTATTACAACATCCCAAATTATTATAACTAGGATCTCGATGAATATAGATAACTTCCAAGGTGTATTCATAGTTCAAATCCATCTTTACATATCCAAAGGCATGAGCGACCCCTATACTCAATATGTCCATAAATTAGGCAACATTATGAACAAAAATTGATACCAAATGATCAAAGGTGTAAACCATAACCTTTAATGATAGACCTCTAATTGTCTGCTTCCTTTTGCTAGTCATGTGATATTTCCAATTAGCCCTTAACTTATCGAAACTAACTTAAAAACTAACAAATTGGGCATTTCAAATGATCCAAAATGTAAAAAAAAACCTAAGATGTACATAATTTTATCACGTAGTCAAATTAATTGATAAATTCAATCTCAATTACTACCACTAAAGCTTAAGATTGTGTTCAGTCCTAATCCTTGAACAATAACAATTCAACTAAATGACATTATGCTATCACAACTCATATATTAGAAAACCACAAATCTAAACTTCAACTTGAACTCAAAAAAATTATAACATACACAATTCCAAGAAAAAAATAAACAAATGTTTTTAATTTGTATGTAATTGTTCAACTTCTAGAATAGTTTCTTCATAACAATTGTTTTGTTTTTAAATTTCTCTAAGTCGAGCAACGTAATCAACCGAATGAGACATTTGAGAGCAACGTGAAAGCGACGATGGAAATGTGGAAAAGAAAACATGAGAGAGAGAATAAATTGTTATCCAGACCAAGCTCTCTTATTCTTCTTTGGCGGATCAAATTCAAACAAAAGCTCATAAAGATGATGTAACGCACATCAATTTATTATGTGTGGAATTGTTCTCGCTTGGCCTGCATTCAACTCCTTACGCCTACACTATCTGATCGCATTATTTAAGTCAAGTCTCGTAATCAACGTTATCATGCAATTTTGATGATTATAACAATTAATTTAATGTTTTTTTTTTTTGGTCATCCCACAATAATCGATGCTGTATGATAAAATTTCAATTGTTGAAAACCAGGTGGCCAGAAATTTCTTGTTATTGTAACTTCTCACATTAAAAAACTGTGTCCATTTCTTATTTATATTTCAATATGTAACGTGAATTCCTCGTTAATGCTTGGAATTATTCTCCCTTGGCCTGCATTTGAATTCTCATGCAATTTCGGTAATATGCCGGTTAATTTGTTTAAGTCAACAACGGCTATTTTATGAGTTGAAAACACAGTCGTCTGACCCGCTAGTGCAACGCTGTCTTCTTATTATGATCAACGACCGACTTCGTTTGCAGAGTCCAGCAGAATTATTAGTGGATTTTCATTTTTACTATTTGTCGACTTTTCTTTTAGCTCGCGGTCAAACACGTTTGCCGCCTCATAAACTGAAAAGAAGTTTTAGAAAATGCGACTTTGAAGATATAATGGCAAGTACAAGCATTAAATGTGTCTATATATACTTAATTCAAACTTATTATTGAGATATCTTCGAAATCTATTAAGAAATATAATTTTAATTTTTTCATATTTACATTTTAGTGAATATTGATAAAATTTGGCATGTGATGTGGGTCACTTTCACTTTGAACTTGGTAAAAATACTTAAATAACGTATTTAAGTGAATATAGATTGTAGAGGTTAAAATACGTTATTTTAATCACTTATGTTTGTTTCCTTTAAACTGCGCACCACCTCAAATATAGATTACAGATATCCTTTCTACCAAAGATTTATTCTAGTGCTAAATCCATCCATTCATGACATGATGTGTAAAAGGAATTAGAATGAATTTAGATTTTCCTTCTCCCTTTTCTAAACCTTTTCTTCTCACCCTCCTTTCTCTATTTTTTATTACAATGTTAGAATAAGGTTTTAATTAAAAATTTAAATTCATAAAAAATAATAAAAACTTATGATTTTTTTTATTTTTTTTTGTATATGATTATTTATATACCACATATTTTTTAGGTTTTAAAATAGTTGAAAACTTACATTGGCAAATAGTGCATTTTTTAATAAAGTAGGTTTTTCTTCATGTTGATTACTTTAATATTTATGTATCTTCTTCGTGAACAAACCAATCAAAGCTTATTTCACAACTAGAAGATTTTGGAAAGTCATATAGTGTTATTTGATTAGTGCTCAATGGAGATATTTTAAGCTAGGAACCTTTTAGGTAGGAGAGTGATCTTTCCCATTTCGAATTTTGAGTTTCATCACTTGCAAGTATGTCGGCGTGTCAAAACTACATACTCTTCCTATATATTTTCACGAAGTTAGCCTCTTAGGATTGCGCATTCTTGATTGAGTGTTTGTTATATTTCATTCTAATTCATTCCATAATCAATCGATGTTGTATGATAATATTTCAATTATTGTAAACCAGGTGACTAGCAATTCTTGCCTTTGTGACATCTTGCATAGAAAAATGTCTATATTTCTTGAACTGGAAATAATAAATAAATTATTAGCCAACTATTATTGACATAGACTAGTCGACCAAGAACTATCCATAATTGAACAATAATCTTCAACAACCCACATTATTCTTTTGTGCACTTAGATCAACTGTACTCTATTAATGTTGCAACTAATTTGTGCTAACTAAATTTGGCATTTAATGTGTATCAATTTATATAGTAACTTGCAAAGCTCATTTTATGAATTTCTCCTCTGTATCATAGTTTTTTTTCATTTCTTATTAGTCAATAGGTTATTGTTAGATTGAACTTCTACAATAAAAATGTCAAATATCACTTGCAAAATCTTTTCTAACATTGGGAAATGATAAGGATGGCTTCCCCCGCCTACATGTTGCAACAATACCTCTCGCTATTTGGTTTTTATGCCTTTTTTTCCAAGAGCCTAAAAACATTTAAATGTTAGTGAATAAGATGATTGATAAATTTTTTACTATGCTAATGATAAGTATTCAGCGCAAGGAAATCTAACTTGTGACACATATTTCTTTTTAAGTAATCAGTAATTGAATAAGTGCACCCAGGTGGTGTTAGTGCATGCAACTTCTTGTTTCATCCATGATTTTTGGTGGACGACAGTCAACATCCTTTTGTTGCTAGCCATGATTTATAGAGAAGTTATGATGCATGCTATGTGCTCTATATGCCTACTAAAGAGAACTATACTTTGTTTTCTCCACCTCTTCAAAAATTACATGCATAATTTATGCTTCTTCCTTTATATATTCATTGTAATTTACGAACAATGAATAATTGAATTTCATTCTTTATGCTCTATTTTTCTTCTGTATTTTATATCTGCATGTTTATCTTCTTTTTGTTTTGCTAGATTCATACTGTGATGTGCAACTACAACTATAGAAAATTCTACATGGTATCAAAGCACAAGTTATAGGAAGAAGAGACAAATAATTTTTTTTGCAGCTAAAGACCAGAGCTATTAAAAAATGAAATTTATTCATTGTCTTGGAGGTATCTTTTAATTTCTTTTTTGTATTCATGAACTGAAAATAAATTTTCAACAGGGGGGTTAATCATGTCTTTTGGTAATTGTTTTCATCCTTTTGTTGTCAAGTTAACTTCAGATAATTATATGTCATGGAAGCAAGGGATAAAGAACCACTTCCTTGAGTAGGATCTATTGCCTTATCTCCTTAGACATGTTCCTAAGCCAAGCAATTATGAACAAAAAAATGCATGGTTTAATAGTAATGACATAGCGTATGCATTGATATGCATTACTATTTCTAAGGATACTCTACATCACATAGAGCACACTGAGTTCCCTTTCATTGCTTGGACCATCATCCAAAAATTGTTTGGATATGTTGGATCTTCATCTAGAAGTGATGTTTCCTTGGAATACGAGGTTCTTATGGACGATACCGAGAATTATATTGCCCCATCTTGTGTGAACACATCCTTTTGTGATGATCGATTTTTGATACCTTAGCTACTATTGCTTCTTCAAAATTCAAATTTGCTTCATCGAAAGCTTCTAGTGATTCTTTGCAATAGGATATACATCGTCTTTCTGATATGGCTTTGTGGGATGATTTTTTTTATAGGTGTTTTAGACTTATTTGTGGAATCTCATATTGCAGATTTGGAAGATAGTATGGATTTCATATATCTTATCTTTCATGAGGTTGATTCTTCTTCAGTTGTTGTGAGGGAACCTTCTAACCCTCTACTTCATTCTCTACATGATAATTCCTCACAGATTGATATGAGTTTGGATACATTTGCACAAAATTTTGAGAAAAAATATTTGCCTTTTGAGAATATACATGAATTTTTTTGCAAAACCATTCATCTTGATTCCTTCATGCATTTTAGTTGAGTGGGAATTCAACAATTCGACAACGTGAGGTTTCTATCTTCCAAAGGGAAGAGGCATCATTTGTTGCAAAGGAACCTACTACAACATTCTCTATGCTACATTCTGTATTGACATTCTTTCTCTTCTTTTGTGAAGGCACAAATGAGCCTTATATTTTTATTTTCACTTTATGCAAGACCTCAAAATGAAAGATATTAAAACATTATAGCTATTGTAATCACTTAAAATGGTCTTGTAAACTATAAGCCCCTAATCTTGATTAATCGATCTTAATCATCAAATTATTAACCAAAGGAAATTATATTCATCAATTCAACCTGATATGATCACTAGGTTGTATTTAATCACTAAGTCAATTAAATCCCAAATATCAACATTATCTGGCGATTAAATCATTTTAATCCTATTTATTTATTAAATATCCTAGCATATTTATTAAATTAATTAATTTTCCATTAAATCATAAAAAGAGGATTAATTTTAGAAAGAGAGAAAGTTGAATAAATCAAAAATTAAATCAAGATTTAAAAAGGAAAGATGAATAAATAATTTAGAAAAACATTCAATAAAATATCATTTCAATAAATCACTCAAGAAAGCAACCAATTAGCTTAAACTCACATGGATTGTGCTAATTCTAGGAGAGTCTTGACCACTCCTTATCAGTCAATCTCGACCATCACTTTTATCTGTGTTTTCTATAAAATCAAGTTCTCACCTCTCATATCATAACACAATATACGATCATCCAGGAGAATATTACAATTGAATAGTATTATTATCATGCTAGTTTCTTCTTGATTATCTTGCATATTAGATTTTAGCATTGAATCATGGATTTTATTTAGCATTAATTTGCTTATTTTTTGCATTAATTTAGATTAATTTTCATCATATTTGCATTCAAAATATCCAAAAACATGGATTAATCATGCATTCATTTTTAAATCCTTCGTCTTGGTGTAGTCAAGTCACTAGTAATGCTTGAAAAATCTAAGAGCAATCATACTTGCATCTTTTAGGAGGTAATTGATCAATCTAGTATGGTTTATATGTTTTTATCTAATTTCATTTATCTAACCATGCATGTAATGATCTATTGAGTGTTTGTGACAAACATGTACGCAAATTTCACACACACATCACTAATAAAATTTAGCTCAATTTTTTATGATCGTAGGTCAATTTTGCAACTGTCAAATGTTGATCAATCGACCAAAAGTGTCATGGAAGTTATTTTGTTGAAACTTACGACGAATGACATAGTCATCGTAAAATCAATGACTGAAAGGTCAAAAACAAAGGGCTCTGTGCGAGGTGTTGTGTGTGCCTTTCATCCTAAGCCCTTTTCACAGTCTGTCTCTTGTACGATGACCCTACGACGTTGAAATTGAAAAAGAATGACAAGAATTCTATATAAAAGATGATGAATTCGTCAAAATAGGGATGATAATTAGTCGATCAATTTTTCATTTTTATAGGTTTCTCATCGACTGTGCATGTAACAAAGGTCACAAAATCAACGACATGTTTTTTTTTAAAAAAAAATTCACCCTAGCTATACTCCAATAATGGTTCAGAGAAACATATAGTGATAGTATTCTCATACCCTTATCACACATATATGCATGTTTTAGCTCTATAGTGATAGTATTCTCATATCCTTATCTTGGTCTCACTTTAGAAAAATTCCTCAAAGCCAATAAACTCTGGGATCCTCTTGGGGAGAAGGTGTCCAATAGATTCTCTTCATGGAAGGGATGGCGACTATCATGGGCTGAGAGAGTTACATTGCTTCTATCTGATCTTCCCATTTATCTATTGTCATTTCTTTCTTTACTAGTGGGGGTTAACCAAAAAGTGAATCAAAATATGAGATAATTCCTTTGGTAGGGTGCAAAGGATAAAGACAAGGTGGTCCTCATTGGTTTGGGAGGTGTGTAGAGCTTAAAAAAGATGTGGTTACGGGCATTAGGAATCAGATCACTCAAAAAAAAGCATTAGGAGAAAAACTTTTATGGAGGATGATAAAATAACCTCACATGAAATGGGAAAGGATTCTTCACGCAGAGTATCTAAAAGGGAACAATCCCTCTTGCATTTAGGTGACCAAGAATACCCCTCATTGTTCAAAATCTTAGAATTTTATGCAAAAGTGTAGATTAGTGATCATAGATTATCTTACCTGGGAAATAAACAATGGGAATTCAATGTTGTTTTGGTAAGAATCACATAGTAACACCCATTATGAAAGAAACATGAGATTTCCACCTTGATCCCATTGCTACCCCTACAGAAAAATAAGGAAGAATGCATAGTTAGTGCGATATAAAAGTACAAAATAATTTATAAATTTCATCTAGTAGTATTCATAACTCTTATGCAATTGCAATCATTAGATCCATCTTGAAATACAACGTATCAAACATTGTTAATTTATCAAAGACATGTTTCAATCAAATATGCTAGAGGTAGAAAAGGTAGAAATTTGAAGATAAAAGTCATCTAGACTAGGAAGAGAAAAAGTGAGTAGTGCCCTTAAAACATACCTCTATCCACTCCTCCAATGTCCTTATATGTTTCCTGCTCATACACATTAATTAGTCATGTCCATACTCATGGTTACAATTCCCAATATCAACAAACAAATTACAAGAATATAAACTTAATTTAGTCAAATTATCTGGCTTTAAATCTAGCCAAACCACTCACAGATGCCTTCTTCTGGCAATGTTGTTGAAGACAAAATAGTGAAGTTGTCAACCGATCTAATGATGTAAATTATGACTTGAAGCTTTGGATGCCCAAAAGACAAGAAGAGAGAGACAATGTTCATTTGTAATTCTCTCTTCCTATCTTTGGGCATCCAATGCTCGAAGTCATACTTGAAGGATGATCATTTGTATATCTCCATATCTTCCTGTCATTGGGGTATCTGATGCTTCAAGTGATTTTAGGGTTCAATTTTTAGTCTTTTGTTGGTACTTTAACCTTGGACTATATTAGTTTCTCTCATTCTTTGCTAAAGTTGTGTCGAGATAAACAAGAAATTAGTCTTTAATATAAAAACATTCTTCAAACCATAACTATGATTAATATGGATAAATTACACAACCATAATCATTTCAGATTTTTTGTCTTTAAAAGGGGAGTTTAAAGGATAAGTTCATAACCATGATATCAAGTTTAGCTAAACATCATAAAATACTTAATAACCAAGTTCTAGACCCTTTAACCATGACCAAACACTTGAAAAAGACAACCGAACAAAGAAAACACTAACAAAATAGAGTCATTACTTAGGTTCATCACTGGTTATGTGTTTACAATTAAAATCTAAGGTACAAATTTAGTTTGAAATTAAGTCGTATACCGGTTGACCTACCCCAAAAGCCTCTAGGATTTAGGTACCCTTTATAAGGTTTTTCCACATGTTACATTGTTGACGGATGGCTGGTTCACAATTCCATATCATTGTATCTTGATTTTAGTTTTTCTCCTTTTTTTAGATTTTCTTACCTAATAATAAATAACATAAAAATGCAATCATTTGACATAACCATCTCAGTTTAGAGGAACTAAGGCTGGGCATAAGATTTAAAACCCCATTTATCTTTAAAATTTATTTTATTTGCAGTTTATTTATATCCTAGATATTCTTAAATTAAACTACTCAAATTTTATGTTTAGATGAGTGGACAAATGCAAAGCACAAGTCAAATAGACATTAACTTCAATATACACATGTATATTGCTACAAATAGCTAGTCTAGAAAAGAAAAGTTATAAAAACTAAATAATTTGAATATTGATTGGAATAATTACCTTGTAAAGTTGTTCCCGTTTTGCAGCCACATTATATGATTTAACTCCTTATGATCAAATGAAAGAGAAATCGGATCCAGTACCTTGAATGCATGGAAAAAAAGTTTACACCTCTAAAGATGAATGATTAAATCAATCAATAGAAAGAAAGAAAACAATATCACAACTTTATATAGCTTCATAAAATCTGAGACAAAAAATGCATGTGAACCTAAAGATTCACACCTAAAATGTTTTCAGAATGTACAATTCTATGCTGAGTACAGGTCGGTGGATTGCTAGATCAAATGCACCTATTATAGAAATAGACAGATGGAATGCTTTGAGATTTTATTGACTTGGAATGTTCTCTTCTAAAGATAATACAATAAAAAAATCAAGCATCATATCATCGAATGAGTGCCCACTACCATATTACAATTTGACCCACTTGCATACCTAAAGCATTTGAAATAAGAATTCAGTGGAAAAAGTGAAAAGAGAAAAGAGTAATGCGCACTATACACCGGCCACACTCACAACCTTTACAATTAGAAACTGGAAAATGGAAGGAGGGTTGTCCACTCAAATGTTGATAACATTTGCCATTCTAAATCTTTTCAATAGTTGACTACGGTGCACGTCCATTCATATATGTTAAGTACCTCAATCAACAATGATCAATTTTCATTAAATGGTTAAATGACTATTAAAAACTGTGTGATATTTTATTTTCCATTTCTACAATATCATAATTGAAGAATAATATCAAAGTAAAATGATTGCAAGTACAAGGGATGGGACTCCTGTTGGAGATTTACTTCTGGCAGCTAGTTGATTGTATGTTTGTCATTGATGACAACATATAATATACGATAGTGTTCTGTATGTACTTATCAGAATGATGCTATTAAGCCTTGCACGGTTATATTCATGTTTTAGACATGCTTTGGATGCTTTGTTCATACACGCAGGCTCAGATATGAAGTTTTAGTTGAGTTGTGTAATTTTGTTACTAGAAGTTACAGTTTCTGGAGTTTATCTGTTCAGAGCCGATGTATTAGCATTGGTTCTTAAGTTTTGCCTATCTTTAGGATACGCGTGTTTATATTCATGATTAGTTATGAGTTAACCATGTTTAGTTAAGAGCGCTTGTCATGTTTCATCTGGATCGTGTTGTTTGAGATAATTTGGTCGAGCTGACTCAGTGAAGCATCGCGTCTATTCAGTTCATGTTGCGCGATCTTAATCCTGATTGCATGCTTAGTTAAGCTGACAAGGAATTTTTTGAAGTGTTTCCCTCAGCCGTCATGACCTTATACTTTGAGGAAGATACTTATAGTAGTTCATTTGTGAACGCTAAGTGTGAATGATAAGAAAAGAGACATAAAAAGTACAGAGCAAATATCAGTTATATTTCATTCATCAAGGATCTATGTGAAGAAGCAGTGGAAGATTAAATTACATTCTAACTGATCAAGATAGCAGGTCTATTCTACAGTTCATCATTAGATATAGTGCATATATGTTCTACATAAGGTTGTAGCCTTCACCATTGAAGCAGTGAGCTTTTGGACAGTGAGTCCTCACCCTTAATAGGGTTATTTGTAAAAGACTCCTAACAGGGTCAGACCCTTAACCAGGTCACTATAGTTATTGCATTGTAAAGAACAACTCCTAACATGGTTGCAAGATCTTCTAACAGGGATTATTATAAACAAGTATAGTTCATTGTGGGTGCTAATTCCCACCGGGGTTTTTACCATTTGGTTTCCCCGTAACCAAATTGTGGTGTTGTCTATTGTGTTATC
>MU227849.1:228043-239616 GCA_018584345.1 Thuja plicata
GGAAAAACTCTACCCCAAAAAGAGATGGACTAGATGAAGGAAACAAAGCCTCCAATCTAGGGAAAGTCCCAAAGAAAGGAACAAGAAAGAGCAAGAAGCATCTCCGAAGCATGAAGCTGCAAACACTATCAAAAGTAACTGCTGGAACCCCTACTGAAATAGTGCATGACTAGATAGAGAAGACAAAGTTTGAAGAGTTGATCAATCGAAGAGGTGACCTCCAAAAATAGGAATGAACGAGTGTTTATATAGTAGATGATCCATCTCACCAGAATGCATAGGTGCCTAGCCACTGCATCCGCCTAGTGCATAGGAACAAAAATAGAATATGTAGATTACTCAACCAAACCAAGGAAGCAATAGAACCAACAGGTGAACCCCCCCATAATGCTGAACAGGGAGAGGGGTGACAGGAACATGGAAATGCAATGCCAAAAACATCTACAGGAAGAAGAATCAGTAACACCAACAGTGCAACAGAAGTAGAAGCACATGATAAAGGGTGATGTCACAGAAACACAACATGGACTAATGTCATGGAAGGTACGCTCACTTGACAAAGGTGGATGAGCTCAAAAGGCAAAACATCATAATCCCCCCATGGCACTTTATAATAGAGTGCGAGTACAAACAAACATAAGGCATTTGAAATCCCTGATATGCAAAAGTAGGCACTTTATCTCAGTATATTTATAGAAAAGAGAATGCTATAGAAGAGAAGCATACAATGCTCAGGAGTCAGAAAGAAGAGTGAGCCAGAAGAATAGAAGAAGAGATCCCAGGACCTGTAGAACCCAAGTAATCCGCCAGAGTGCAAAAGATAAAAAATTGGGGGAGAAAGAACCTGGAGAAGAATCTAAGAAAAAAGACCCCTACAACTAAATAACTCACAGAGCCAGCTTTCTGATGATATCTGGTTTGCCAAAAATAGAGTCCGGATGAGCAAGATATGGCTCCCAAAAGGCAAAAAATGGACATCAGACTTTGATAGAAAAAAATACTATCAAAATAGAAGAGCCAAAAAATCAAACCATCATAATCAGAAAGAGATCAAAAAGAGCTTTTTGACGATATAGAGAAGTCCAAAAAAGACCTCTGTATGCTCTAGATAGAGCAAAAACAGCGCCAAGGGGTCAGAAAGGCTCCAAAAGGAAGGTTTAAAGCCCCTGGGGCTGAAAAAAAAGGGCCCCTAGGTGCATGGTGCACGCAGGGGGCTAAATCGGAGCCCCTGGTCATGCATATGATTATTGTTGGGCTGAAATAATCCTGTGGGGCTAAACCCCCGCTGGGCGGCAGTGCCGGAGCTACGCGGAGTAGTCGATGCCAGAGCGGGGCGGCGCTGCGGAAGAAGGCACCGGTGGGGCAAGGCCGGCGGTGGGTTGGGCGGCGGTGGAGTTGGTGCTGGTGAGAGTCACTAAGGAGGACAGCCGATGGTGGCAGCCAGAGGTGCCGTCAAAGGCCAAAGGGTGGGGGCCGTGTGCTGGCCAGCGGTGGTGGAGCGTCGATGGCCCGATGGTGGCGCAAATTAAAATAGCATTGGCTGCATTTTTTAAACGCATAAAAGCATTTTTTAAAAATGTGTTTTTTGATTTTTTTTTCTTGGTTTCTGTGCCTGTACGACACTGGAAACCAAATTTTTTTTGCCTCAGATTCAAGTTGTCCAAAATGGACAAGTTTTATATGGATTCAAGGGTTTTTGGGTGTTTTAAGCTCACTGGAGATGTCCGTTTGAGCCCAAAGTGACCAAAAACAAAGCCCACTTCTAAATCCACAAGAAAACTCTGAAAAAGATAGAAAAACCTCTAGCTTCTGAAATACTTCAACAAAACATGAACAATGAGCAACAAGATGGCTCTGATACCATGTTAGAATAGGTAAAACCCTATTCTCCCAAGAACACCTGCATGCATAACCCTGTCACATGGAAGAAGTAAAGAACAGAAGATAGGAAGAATCTATGGAGGCCAAAAGATAGGAGACATCATATGCACAAGAAAATTATATATTAACAATATGTTTCAAGATATTACAATGTGATGTGAAAACTCCTTATGAAATACAAAGAGGTGAATCCTTATAAAAGGAATCACAAAACCCTAAAAGGGAAACCCTAAGGTTAGCTTAAGCAACTAGAGTGAATAGGTGAGTTAGTAATTAGATCATAATGATTTAATTAATAACCCAAGAGACTATTACTCTAACAATAATCAGTTTCATCGCTTCAAATCAAACTGGTTATTTGTTCAAACCAATCAAAAGGTTTAAGATTTCTTTACAGATGTCTAGTTTCATCGTTTCAAATCAAACTATTCTTGATCTCATCGCTAAAAGGTCTTTGAATCAATGTGTTGATCACACATCAATTCAAAGAGGGGCAAATGTACTCACCTAAAAATGGTGATCTAAACCCTAGACCCACAATCTCAACATTTAATCAAGAAGCCCTAATCTTGATTATTCTAAGTCCTAAATCAAATAGGCAATTATCAAATTTAAAATGATCTGTCCTAAAACCCTAGGTCCTAATTATTCATCGTACTTGATTAATTAATTAATTCCTAAAATCATAATATATTGGTAAATATATCTTATGTTAATTATTTAATTGATATTCTGATATATTAATTAAATAAAATTACAAAATTATCAATTAAATAAAAAAGGAATTAAATAAATTATAAAAACATAAATGTGCATTTAAAATCAATTAATTTATTAAAAATGCATATGACATCATCAAATCCAGTTAACTGATTTATCATTTTGGAAACAATCCAGTTCCACTCAGTTAACTGATTCTCCATTGTTTATCATTTTTGAAACATTTCAGTTAACTGAAAACTGAATATGGAAGTTTCCAAAATAATTGATTAGTCAATTCAGTCAACTGACTCTCTTGACCAATCACATCACTTGCACATAGATTGTGCTTCTTCAATAGAATCTAAGCTACTCTTTTTGTTCGCTCTCAACCGTCGATTTGAGAGAGATTTCTATAAAAGAGAAACTCTTTTCCTTTACAAAGGAACCCAAAATTTTATTATCGTTATTATGTTGTAATTTTCATTCAATCATTTATCATTTTAGCTTTCAATTTGATTAGCATTTAGTTTACTTTTATGCAATCATGCAAATCTAATCATAGAGCACACTTCCATTTGGTGTATTAAAATTAATCCATCATCCTTCAATTGGTGCTTAAAATTGAATTTAATTAGCTTGGGTTAACATCAAATTTGCACACTCATTTAGATTAATTAAAGCATTTTACTTTCAGTATATATTTTAAACCCTTTTTTTAGGTTAGTGTGTAGTCACTAAGCTTGCAATGATCTGAGAGCAAGCTCATACTCCTTCCTTCTAGAAGGCAATAGGTCGACTTATTCAAACATGCAGGATGAATGAATCCATATTCATTCTTGTATGCAACTGATGAATAATGAATATGTTGAAGTGCACTGCTAAAGTAGAGGTCCACTTTTAGCACACACAATTGAAATAAAATATTTTCTTTGATCTCATTTTGCCTTTATCTTGTATGGTCGATAAGTGATGCAGAGGTAGGAGGACAATCAGATTATTGATACCATATTTCACAACAATGGGGTTCCATCCCTTCCTCATGACCCAAAAACAAGAACAAACATTTGGCATTTTATAGCTTTGAAAAAATTAGTTTGGGCTTCCAACAAAAACTCCACTCTCAACCTTTACAAATGCAAGGTTCATCCCCAATGGATTAATGCTCCTATAAGGCATTAAAGACTCTAATGATGCATTTGTGTTTCAAAACTTTCCTCTATCACTTGGGACACCTTATTCTATGTGTAAGAAACATGTTCAAGCCAATAATGACTCACAAGAACTTTGAGTTCCACAAACCCCCTAGCACACCCTCAACTAGGCTCATTTCCTAGTAGCCCTTGCTAGTGACAAAAGTGACATAACTTCTTTTAATGTAGATTACCTCCCCAAACTAGTCATTGATTCAAATACCCTTTTGGGCCTTTCACAAAATACCTCATACTTGCATAGGGTTACTTTACAATAAATCAATCAATAATTGACTGGTAATCAGATTGCAGGCCTAATTAGCCCTCTTTCCCAAAGCAGGTTCATTGAATTCACAAACAAATCTTTACTCCTCCATTCCAATAGCTGATAAAAATCATAAAATGGACAAATTTGGAAGTGTTTTACACCCACAACTATTAGCAATTGACTGTTACACAAGATCTTATCTCTGCCTATGTTTACAGGCCTCGTTCATGGCAAATTTGACTAGGGCTTGCACAAAATCTATTCAAACTCCATTACCATATTCTAATAGCTTCATAATCATAGAGAGGTCACTCATACCTTTTATTTCCCCAAGTTTGGATCAATTTGGATGGTGGAATGTGGTGAAAATCTCATGTGTTCCTTCCAAACCCTTACATCTAGGGTTTATTGACAGTTTTTACTAAAATCCATCAAACTCATTTATTTCTTAATGCAATTCACTCAAACCATATTCAAATTAAAGTATACTAACTATGCTTTCCTTCCATGTGAATTTTAAACCATGGATTCACTATATGAGACGGTATAGTACTCTACAACTTCACAAAACACATGAAATGATAGAGGATGAGTAGAAAAATAGTGATTTCTTATTGGTTCTTCTCTAAAAATTCCATCCACCACTTGCCTCAAATTATTAGATGCCTTAAATACACAACTCAGCCAAAACCCAATGGTCTTTAACAGCTTTTTCAACTAATTCCCATTCAACTTCCAAAATGACAAAGTTACATTAACAATGTTTTGTTAATAATGACAATTTTGTATAAAACTTGCTAAGGAACCTAAAAATTACCTCCTATGAATCAAAACTAGTGAAATAGGTGCAAAGAGGTAAAATAGGACTTAATACATGATGAAACATTATTAGGAGCATATTGACCACTTTTGCATCCCTATGACAATATCTACAATTTCTTAACAACTTTGCACAATGGACCCAAAAAGGATTCTTGTTATATTAATGCACTTGAACTTCTTACAAAATGATCCATAGGACCTCATTACAAGAATTTTAAATAAAAAATAATAATTTGTAGAGATCTTCCTCATGAAGACATGTAGAGCATGTTAGAAATAACTGAGAGGGGGGAGTGAATCAGTGGCCTAAAAAATATTCCTATAAATCAACCCAAAAACTTAGTACCACAATATTAAGGCTCTAGTTATCTTCAGTCCTACAAGATGTATACCTTCAAATAAACTTATCAAATAACTAATTCTCGGAGTTCACTATTTAAACCTTATTCTTATGTTTACCAAATAGTAGTCTTTCATTTATCGAAAAATAGTAAATTGCTTAGTGTGTGCCGATCAATCCAGATTAGTTATGTGTAATGCAAAACACTAAAGTAATGACTCATGAACACATTGACACGTGGATATTTAATGTGGAAACCGTGTTAAGGGAAAAACCACTTGGGACCGGTAACCCAAAATTTTCACTCTTCTGAAGTGAGCTCAGTGAAGAGCCAACTCTGTTAAAGGTTACAAACACACTATTAGGTGTGACCTTTTTAGAGGATTTGATAGAGTAGTTTGTCACTTGATATCAGGCATCTCTATGCTACCTTCCTTGTCCAAACTCCTCTATTTTGTCAAATGGTATCTGACATCTCATGTTATCTTCATGATCAAACTTTTTAATACTCCTTGGGATGTATCTCAATATAGAAAGGATCTTTAAATCTTGCTCAGTTAAGAGACTTTCTGAATCAATGGTTAAACTAAAATAGTAAATGATCTGTTCACATATACAACTTAGACTTGTAGATTTTGAGATCTATTGTAAGCTCATTATACCTTTCTGATCAATGTATCTTTTCAATACCTTTGCTCCACTTCTTTTTGCTCGGTGTGCACAAAAATCTTTAGCTCTTTCCTCAGCTTGATTGGTCAGGACTATATGAAGTTGTTCTTCATCAGTTTCTCTTCAGTATCCTTATTTTCCATTCTCTCCCCTTAATTCATAATGAATTAAGTTGTCTCTTTATAGACATGATATCACCATTTCTTACTTCTTGATTTTATTGTTCTTGGCGTGATCCAGAATCTTATCCAATCTTCAGTTAAATCATAACTCTTGTTTTATCTCATAGAAATCTTCTTGCCAACTGGATAAAACAACTTTAAATATTTTACTTATCTCTGGTTTTATCTTGTCAATGATAACAACCAGTTAAGTCTATCTTTAGCTCTGCAAGCTAAGTATTTTGTTGTTTCTGAACTTCAGTTAATTTTAGTGTTTTGATTTTTTGATAGCTTTGCTCAACACTTCAGTTCTCCTCGGGCTTCTCTCTCGGTGTTGGTTGTCCGTCAGGGTTGTCTATCCTTCGGGCATTACTGCAAAGTTCTTCTCATCAATTAACACTATAATTCTGGCCGTCAGTAATACTTGTGATTCTTCTCGTTAGTAATTCTTATCAATATCTTTGCTCAGGAAACACTGTGACTATTACTTTCAGTTATCTTTGTTGATCGGGTTCCACTGAATGCTTGTCTTTTATGCATTGTTGAAAGAATAATCTTTCTCTTTCTGATTCTTTGAATTCTTTGACACTTTGAATATAAGCGATCAGATTATATCAAGTTGACATCAATGATTATACAATCCATTAACTGATTTAATGTCTTGCATTCTCTTTTTGCATTTTGGTGATCAACTTAACATCTTCAAACATTTAGTCAGTTACATGTCATCAATATCTCCCTTTGGCATTGATGGAAACACACTATATTATTACTAATACAATATGAAATATAACAGTTGAATTTCATATAGCCTAGATTTGTTTCTTGTAGAGTGTCTTCTTTAATATTCAATCCCTTTACTAGATAGATGTATTAGCTTCTTATTTTGTTTCTGATATGTGCTCTTGTCTTGAATGCTCCTCTCCTTGATAATCTCTTTGAAGTTTGATAGCAATCTCTCCCTTTGTATATATTCTCTTCCTTTTGTTACATCTCTTCCCTTAGATGTAGATTTCATATGTAATCAATCTCTCCGCTTGAATATTGATTAACTTTCTTTTTGATTCTTAGAAACTTCTCTCCATGGATAATGATATAATCTTTTCTGATAATTCCTGAAGATAATCTCTCCCTTTTGATAATGAATATCCCCTATGATAATGAGATAATCGCTCTCTCCCTTTGACAACAATTTCAAACAATTCTTCCATATCATCTTCCATTCCTATTTATAGTATATTCCTTGAATTTCCCTACATATTTGTCCCTTGCTATGTATAGATGTATATGTTGTTGTCAATTTCGGGGATTGCATCAACATGAATGATCTTCTAATTTTTGTATAGGCTGATGTAACCTCCTAGCCAGCTTACTAACTGATAGACAAGGGTTGGACCCCTAGTCTCTATCTCGTGTACTCAAATGCATCTTTCAGTAATGGCTTGGTGAATATATCAACTAACTGTTCCTTTGATTGAAAATATTCTAGTATCACCTCTTTTGCTTGCACTTATTCTCTTAAATAATGATACTTGATTGCAATATGCTTAGTCTTAGCCTGCATGACTGGATTCTTATAAATGTTAATTGCACTGGTATTATCACAATAGATAATCACTGGTTCAATAATCTTTATATTCATTCCTTCCAACAACTGTTTGATCCATGCAATATTAGAGCAATTTGCAGCAGCAGCCACATATTCTACTTTTGCAGTGGACTAAGAGATGCATCCTTGCTTCTTTCTGATCCATGTGACAAGTCTGTCACCCATGAAGAATGCTCCTCCAGTTGTGCTCTTTCGGTCATCAATGTTTCTAGCCTAATCAGCATCTATGTAAACTTGTAGCTCAAATTTTCCTTCTCTTTTATACCATAATCCATAGTCCTCAGTGTTCTTCAGATATCTCATAATTCTCTTGATAGCAGTCATACATGATTCTTTGAGATTAGCAGAGAATCTTGCAACTATTCCAACTGCATGTGCAATGTCAGGTCTGGTATAAACAACATACATTATTTTGTCAATCATTGATCTATACAAGGTATAATTTACCTCATTTGATTTGTCTTCTTTTGTCAGCTTACATCTAGTTTCCATAGGTGTTCAAACTGGTCTGGAATCTTCCATCTTGAATATCTTTAGCACTTCCTTGATGTATTTGGACTGAGTGATATATATGCCTACATCTTGTTGAAGAATCTGTAGACCAAGAAAGAATTTGATCTCCCTAAACATAGACATTTCAAATTCTTTCTCATTTCATTTGCAAAGGATTTACATAACATTTCATTTCCCCCAAAAATGACATCATCAACAAATATTTCAGCAATCAGAATATTACCATTAGTATCTTCTTTTAAGTACAGATTGCTATTTTCACTTGTTCTAACAAATTCAATGCTAATGAGATAGGATTGAAGTATTTCATACTAGGCTCTAGGTTCTTCTTTCAATCCATACAATGCTTAATGTAGTCTACATACCATGTTTCTCTTGTCTGGATCAACAAACCCTTTTGGTTGTTCAATGTATACCTCTTCTTCTAGTATTCCATTTAGGAATGTAGATTTGACATGCATCTGGTATACTTTGAATCCTTCAAATGCAGCATAAGAAAGTAATATTCTTACTCCTTCTAGTCTAGAAAAGGGTGCAAAGGTCTCTCCATAATCAATGCCTTCTTCTTGTGCATACCCCTTGCATACTAACCTTGATTTATTTCTTATGACTTCTCCATTCTCATTTAGCTTGTTTATGAATATTACCGATGAAATTCTTGTCACGTGGTCTCGATACTAGTGTCCATGTACTGTTCTTCTCAATCTATTTTATTTTTTCATTCATAGAACTTACCCATTCTTCATTCTCAAGTGCAGTATTAACAAATTTAGGTTCAATATCACAAAGTACACATCTAGTGTTTAGTGACTTAATTCTTGTTCTCATTCCAGCCTTCTTGTCTCCTATGATATGATTTTGTGGATGATGTCTTCTGACATACTTGGAAAGTTTTGGTTTAGTTCTTTGTCTATCATTCTGATCATCATCTTTACCTTCATTCTAATCTCCATCGCTTGGTACATCACCTTGAAGATTTTACTGATTTTCAGTAATTGCAACCTGATGCTCAGCTGCAATGTTCTGTTGCTCAGGAGTGATGCACTGTTGCTCGGGTAGAGTGTTAGGTTCTTCAGTGTAAACAAACCTGTTGTAGTATTCTGGTTCTTTTCTTATTTCCTTAGCATTTTTCTCTTCATATTCATCTATTTTGACATTTGCATTTTTAATGATTTTGTTAGAAGACTTGTTTAGACATTTATAAGCCTTTCTTTTGGTGGAATACCCTAAAAAGATACCTTCATCACTTTTGGAGTCAAGATTTCCATTTATTTCATCTTTCAAAATATAACATTGACTACCAAAAATTCTGAAGTAACTTACATTGGGTGTGGGACCATACCAAAGCTCATAGGGTGTCTTCTTTGTGTCCTTCTTCAATTGTACTCTATTCAATGTGTAGATAGCAGTACTAGCGGCTTCCCTCCAGAAATTTTGAGTGATGCTTTTCTCAATCATCAATGTTCTTTCACAATCAACAATTTTTATTTTTTTTTATGAATAGAGGCCTTTACTATTAATAAAAATATTAAAGTACAAAATTCACAAAAAAAGGGTCGGGGGAAAAAATTCACCCCGCAAGTTCACACGGCACCTAGGCCGGAAAAAAACAACTATTCATCAAAAAACATATATAACTAGCCTCTTAGGCTGCGAGAGCAGTAGCAGAAGGAGGAGGATCTCTGTCATTCGTTTTGCCCCAGACAGTGGGCGTAGGAGCTTGATCAGGGATGGCCCAGCCATCTTTAGGATCTTCTTTTTCAATTTCTCCTTCCTCCCGCCTGGGCGAGATAGCTAGGGCCAGGCGAGGGAATTTTCCCTGATTATCAGGAGCAGAGGCTGAAGGCCGAGCAACAACAGTAGAAGCAAGCATAGGAGGCCACCCAGAATCTATATCCCTCCGAGGAGGCGGGGAGGGGGAGTGGTGATGCCATTGCTGCGGGGTCCTGGAGTGTCTGGCAGAGGAACTCCGGCTACAAATTCATCCCCTGGGCGGCGTACGATCAGCTGTGAGAGAATCAAGAGGCACTCAGGAAATAGTGCAAGGGGCATTGCCCCAGTGCTGGAGAAACTCTTGTAAGTGGGCAACCTCTAAGGCCACTTTATCAGCTTGCACCTAAATCTGCATCATGACATTATTACAAATACATGCTTTATCAAAAAGAGAAACATGAATATCCCAAGAACTATGAGAAAAAAGCACATCATTTCTATCTTTCCACAAAGTAAATAAAATTTCCAGCTGAAAGGAATGCCAAATCTGAGTGAACTGGGAAGGCATTCTGGGAGAGTCACCAAGGAGAATCATGTGCCAAGAAAAGGGTTCTGGCCTGAAGGGAGAAAAAAATTCATGAATCCAATTCCAATAATTTTGGGCACGATGAAAAAACTAGAAAATATGCATGAGAGTCTCTGAGTGACCACAAAAAGGGCATTTGGGGTCAGGAACGCCCATATGTCTGAGCCGAGCTCCCAATGGCAAGCCCTGGTATAACAAACACCAGGAAAAATGAGCAATTTTAGGCTCAGTAATAGCATCCCAAATGATGCAAAATCTCCACCCCCAGCTCTTCTATGAAGAGGAAAGATGTCAGCGGTGATTGAGCGAATTAATCATGGGCAAATGAGGCATAAGCCAAGAATACCCAAGTTTCAACTTGTAACTGGTGAATGGAGTGGTAGGACACCACTTCCAGTCTTTCCACCACGGTCTGACAGACTAAATTCCCAACTTGTGCAAGAGGTGAGGTGGAATGGCAGAAACCAACAAGTCAAAAGTCAGACGATCTGGGCGGATGAGCCAAAACTGAACTCGGAGATCATCCCAAGATCGAAGACTCATGGTGCTTCTGGAAAAGACATCTTTAGGGGTCTGAATTCCATGCTTGTGGAACTGAAGAGCACTAATTCCTTGCATTCTGGCAAGAGAAATCCCTTGCTAGGAAAAAAGAGGAGACCACCAAATGTTCTGCTGGTTGAAAGAAAGACCATCACGAAAACCATTTCCAGTCCATCGAAGCCAAGGCTTGATAGACTCCCAGGCTCTCCAGATACTTTTGGCAACAAAAGTGCCCTGGATCTAAATAGCCTCCCTCATAACTAGAAGGGTTTGAAAGCCAATCCCCTTCCAGGAAGGCTTGTGGAGAGGAAATCCTGAGGAAATGCAGTGCCGAAGCAGAATTTGCCAGTATTCATCACCAGAGAGGCAACGCACAACCCACTTGGCACAAAGAGCATGTCCTTGCTTCTGGGTATCAATTAAACCAAGCCTGCCAGAGGACCTAGGAAGGAAACAAAAGTCCCAGGCGACTCTGTGAAAGCCCTGATGATCAATACCAGAGGCCCAAAGAAAATCCCGGAGAAGTTTCTCGAGCCGTTTGTAAGAGGCTTTGGAAGGGGCCCAACAAGAAGAGTAATA
>MU227849.1:247758-257764 GCA_018584345.1 Thuja plicata
CTTGGATGAATTTCCACCAAGTTAAGGTTGCTCCTCTCAATATAGACTTAGCAACTTTCACTTTCTGTGCTTCAGTCACTCCTTCACAATCAAAATGATTCTCCATTCCTTCAATCCATTCCATTACTAGTTCAGAATCCATTTCTCCAGCAAGTACTGGTACTCCTTCCAATGCCTTTCCACCTAGTGCCTTGATAGCCTTCAAGAATGATTCTTCTGGCATAGGAGGGTCTGGTTCTGGTATAACATCCTCCTCTGCAACAGCTTTTCCTTTACTGGAACTCTCAGCTTCTCCAGTTACTTTATCAGTAATATCCTCTAGTTGTTTTCTCATTAACTCTAGAGTTTCCTCAAGGATTCTATTCCTCTCCTTCTGCTCATTCACCTCTTTAGCCAATTCTACATTTGTCACCATGGCTAATTCTCCTACTGATTCCTCAGTACTTTGAAACATCTACAAATTTCAAACCCAAATCTTTAACTAGGCTCTGATACCAATCTGATGGGGAGGTCACCTTTCTCCTCTAGACTCCTACTTTCTATTAGGAATCTCACTTTGGACCCTATTCATTTCAGGATCCTCTAGACTCACACTCGAGTCTCTTAGGGTTACTCACAGACCCTAACTAGAAGGATTTCTATACTCCCTCTCTCTTAGGTTTCCTACCCACTGAAATATTTCACTCTCTACCTTATCTTTCTCTTCATGACTGAATATAGTCAGTCATGCACCTTTTTCCTTCTATCTCTCTCTCTTACAAGTTCTCTAGCCGGACCATTTTGCTCGCCTAGGACTTGTCTACAATTCTGACTAGCCACTTCTCAGACACAGACACACAAACAAAATAAAAATACATGAGGGATGCTTTTTGGCAGTCACACTCCATAGGACGGATTATAAGAGTCAAAAAGCATCCATGGCACTTAACTAAATTCAAAATCCTACTCTACAGAAGTCTGTACATGACACAAATCTACACAGAACACACTGAAAGCTCTTCTTTATTGAAATTCAGAACATTACAATTCACACACACTGAAAACTTATTCTGCTAGCCTTCAAAATTATAGTTCTTCAATCTCTGGTACAAGTTTCCTTCCTTGATAATATATTCGGCCTCTTCTTGATTCGGAACCATTTCTAGGTTACCTGTCCGCCTGAGGATTCTAACTACCTCGGCTCTTCGTCTTCCTCCTGCAGCTGTCATCATTCTCATTCTCAGCATGGTTGTCAACGTGGACAATATTTTCCTCCGTGGCGTTCTTTTTTTTTAATCTTGGCATTTTCTTCCATGTTGACAAGTCAATCTTTCTTATAGTCATGGTATCATGACTCTTTCTCAGCTTGGGTCCCGATCATACATTTTCCTTACTCTGAATTTTAGTCGCATTGTCGCGAGACTTAAAACTATGCATGTCGACCTTGCGACACTCTGTTGTCGCATCACCGCAACACTTATGAACTTAACCGCCTGTTGTCCTGCGACTTGGCAATACACTGTCATCGCATTGTCGCCATACTTATTAACCTAACCACCGATTACCTTGCGACTTGGTGATACACTATCGTCGCGTTGTCGCCTTAGTTTCAAACTAATCGTCGTTCATCTGCCGACTGTGCGATAAGCCATTGTCACGTCATCGCAGACTGTTTCCTGCTAACCGCCGATCATCTGTCGACTGTGTGATAAACCATTGTCACGTCATCGCAGACTGTTTCATGCTAACCACCGATCATCTGCCGACTGTGCGATAAGCCATTGTCGCATCATCGCAGACTATTTCATGCTAACCATCGATCATCCTGTGACTTTGCGATAAACATAATGTCACTGGACCGCTCTTGCGCTAGGAGTTAAGAACTGTTAGGGTTTATGAAAAGCTGACTGCTAACCATGATCTACTCCCGAACCACCTCTGTTAGATTGCTAGGGCTTCGGAGCTAAACCCTAGGGTGCTCTGCACCAGCTATGAGAGCGGTGGAAGGAACTAGAGGGAACAATTTCGGCAGCCGTAGAAGGCAAGCTGACTGCAGGAATAGAAACATGGGCGATGGAGACATTTTTCCCCTGCTTAGTAGGGTTTGAAAATTCGATAACAGGGGCTTCTAAAAAAATTGTGTTATCAGCGGGTGGCGGATGGGAGGCGGGAGCCTAAACAGGCTGCTTGGGGAGCTTGTTATGGCGATCGACAATGACCCATTCATCTTTTTTGACATCTTCTTTCTTTCTCGCTTCTTTTTTGCCAGCCTCAACTGGTTGAGTATTAGTATCCTTGGGAGTAGGCTTGGAACGAGGCACTACCAGAGGGTAGTCCTTAATCTTATGCTCCATTGATTGACAGTGGAAGTAGGTATTAGGAAGATTAAGATAGAACACCTTCTGGGGGAAGGTGGTATCACCAACCTGAATCTATATGGACTCTTTAAGATCCCTAGAAAGGTCAACCTCAACACAGAGCCTCTTGTGAGGGTGCAGATTAAGAAAATGACCATGCTCGAGACATATAACCCTACCAAGCTTTTGCGTTATGGCTTGCATGAAAGGCCAACAAGGTAAGGGGAGGCCAGGGAACTCAACCCACACTGGGACCTTGAGCTTCTTTTCATCAGAGACAGAGAAGTCTTGAGACTAGTGCTAAAAAATTAACAGCGAGGTCCTAATATTCCAGGGACCTTTGGCAAAGATAGCCTCCACATGGGAGGGGTTAGAAAAGAGAAAAAGGAAAAAGCCTTTAGTAAGGCTCTAAATGCCTTCCAGGCGGATTCTATGAGGAGTCCAATTCTTTGCAACCCAGTCCTTGACAACATGTTCAGGGGGTTGCGACCCAGAAAATAGCCAATCAGGGTGTGCGATTCAAGCCAAGTGCATGCATCATTGAATTCATTAATGGGTAAAACAATGTCAGGCTGAGCCATACCTCGTGGAATACTTTGGGTACAAAATTGCGGGGGCATTTTCTTGGTGGCACCATTGCTATCCAAAACCACACCAACACCAACATCAACTGCATGGTGGGAAGTGGCTAGAGCCATAAATACTAAGCTTTTTCCCGCAATAACTATGGTATGTGCGAAGGACGGAAACATAGAGATGGACACAAGGTGAAAAACCCTAGCAGAGCATAGATCGAGCATGAGCCGTCACCTAAAAACCATTATCACCATGCATGAAAAAAAAACCTCATCCTCACAATCAACAATTGATTTGTTTCTCCTTTCAGAAATTCCATTTTGTTGTGGTGTTCTCGGTGTAGAAACCTGTCTTTTAATTTCATTCTCATTGCAATAGTTAGTGAATTCTTCTGAAATAAATTTCCCTCCTCTATTTGATCTTAAGCATTTCAATTCCTTACCACCTTATTTTTCTACCATAGCCTTATACCATTTAAACATCTTGAATGCTTCTGATTTATCTTTTAAGAATAGAACTGTCATCATTCTAGAATAATCATCTACAAAGAGAATGAAATACCTGATGACATTAGTTTTCTATTAGTATGCAAACTACATTTTTGGTAAGCTTACACCGAAAGATAAGACATGAACAAATTGAAGATCAGATACTAAGAAATCACTGAAGATGACTAAGTGAAAAGAAAATTGATGACACATGTTAGTGTGTAAACCGAAATTGAAAAGATAGAAATATTAGTGAAACCCGACAGAGGAACCTGATATGCAAGTTACAGTGTAGACCAATAACTAAGCTCTAAGCTCAACTTCTACCAAGTCTTACACTGCTCCAACAAAATACCAGCTCTGCAAGACAACTGATTGCAACTCCAGAGATGTCTGTGGCAAACAACATCTATGATATACACTCAAAGATCACACTTGAGCACATGGCTCTGGAGAACCTCAAAGAGAAATGGGAGAAAATTATGGAAGACATGAAGTATTCACATTCCCATATTTTTGATAAGCTCTAAGGTAAAATACCTTTTCCCTTAATATCAAAAAAGAGGGAAAATGATGAGTACAAAATACAAAAAGGGAAAATGATGATATGCACATTCATTCTCTCAGATGGGCAAATGGTAAATACAAAAAGGGAAAATGATGATATGTACATTCATTCACTCAGATGGGAAAATGGTAAATACAAATATGTATATGTATATTCATATGAGAAAATGATATGTATAAGGAAAGACATCATATGTACAGATATACCGGCATATACATATGGGGAGTCATTAAATGACTAAGGATTATATATGTTGTATAAACTTAACATTTTGCTAGTATTTTGCACATAACAGTTTTTGATACTAATGTCAAAGGGGGAGAATGATGACATTAATTTTCCATTAGTATGCAAACTACATTTTTAGTAAGCTTACACTGAAAGATAGGACATGAACAAATCGAAGATCAGATACTAAGAGATCACCGAAGATGACTAAGTGAAAAGAAAACCGATGACACATGTTAGTGTGTAAACCAAAATTGAAAAGACAGAAAGATAAGTGGAACCCGATATGAAAGTTACAGTGTAGACTGACAAGACAGATATAGTGCAACTGACAGAACAAAACCGAAGGACAGTCAAGCATGACTGATATAAAGAACTGAAAGTCAATTGCAGGCTGCGAAAAGTGCATCTGACTTCCACGTCAGATAAAGAAAGTGTATTATATTTATAGGGTATTTAATTGTTTTAAATCCATTTCTTTAGGGACAAGATACGTGAATGTAAGTGCTTCAATCAGTCTAGCTAATTTAAAACACATAGACTAGGAGATCTAGGTATAAGTTGTAAACATGGTCTTAGAGTTAACATTGTTTTTATCATAACTCGATGAAGTCAATCCATCTATAAATAGATGATGCAATCATTCATAATAAATGGATGAATAGATTATGTGAAGAGAGAGGAGAACATGAATGAATCAGATGAGCACATCTATGGATCAGATTGAGAGTTTCAAGAACAGGGACAACAAAAGATGAATTTGGTTAGCAAGAACCAAGAATAGAGCATACCGAGAATCAAAGGTATTATTCAATCACAGTTAAGGTGATAATTTTTTATGTGAACTAAATAGGATCTATATCAAAAATAGGAGATTACATTTACTAGGTCAATTTTTAATTTCCTATCATTCTAACAAGTGGAGCAAAGTGTAAAAATCCTTTCAAGGAAGGTGGATTTAACCATCCAACATCAAATCTCTTAACCGAGTGCACACTCAATAGTGTTTCTAAAGATCTTAATAGAGTAGAATTTAATAGGTCTCCACTGATACTCCTAATAGGGTAGATCATTAGAAGTGGTCAAATTGTAAGCCTTAACCGGCCCCTTCTAATCTGCAGATAGTGAATATTTTGTGGGTGTCATCCCCACTGCAGTTTTTACTTCCTCGCAGAAGTTTTCTGCGATATCATATCTTGTGTTATGTGTCAATTTACTTTCATGAATCTTTCTATGAATGTTCACATGTATGTTAATGTTATGAATTGATATTAACTCACATCAAGATAGTTTAAATAAGATTGAATGGATATGCAATTGATTACAAAGGTTAATTGATAAAAGGGATATAAAAGTTGTAGAGGTACTGATTCACCCCTCCTCTCTCAGTACATACTTCCCATTAATCCCAAAAATACCTATCTCCATATTAACTCTTTGTCCTCATGGGTCCACATAGATCAGTATGGACTAATTCTAGAATTGTATTAGATCTATGGGCTTTACTCTTGAAACTAGACTGTGTCATCTTACCTTTTTGACAATTCTTGCACATGATATGCTCAGGCTTTTTCATGCTCGGTAAGCCTCTGAATTTTATCTTATTGCTTATGTTTATCATGTTGTCAAATTTACATGACATGATCTCTTATGCCATAACCATATGTCTTCATTTCTAGCCATTAAACAAGTAGTGTTTGTATCATCAAGATAGAAAAGGTTACCTCTTGTCTTCTCACTAGTTCCAATCAACCTTCCTGATTCATTAAAGATATTTGCCTTTTAATTCTAAAATTCTACTCTGTGACCTGTGTTATTCAGCTGTGCAACACTTAATAGATTATAATTTAGTCCTTTTACCCAGTAAGAATTTTCACATTTGATCAGGTTATTCAACATTATAGTTCCTTTACCTTCAATTGGACAAGGTGTGTCATTACCCATTCTTACTTAACCACCATTATAGTACTCAAAATTTTCAAACTTTTATTTATCACCAGTCATGTGGTGAGTGCAACCACTATCTATAATCCAGACATCATTCTTACTAACCTTAGATATGAGTGCAGTCTCTACATACCTTTCTTCTTCATCGTCTGAATCATCCTTCATGGCTACAAATACCATCTCAATGTCTTCTTCATATTCAGTGTCAGTATCATCGGCTCAGTTCTGAGATAGGTAACAAGATTTCTTCCCTAAGTCCTTATAGTCTCGGGTATCTCTTCTGTTAGGTTGTCAATTGCTTTGGTAATCTCTGTTATCACCTTGGTCAAACTTCTTTTCATAAGTTTTGTCATTACTTCTGATATCTTTTATTCTGATAGAAGATATTGCAGCAAAGTGTCCCGCCTCTTTACAATTAAAACATACAAGTGGTAATTTACCTTTGTATCTACCTTTTCCTCTCTGCAATATTCTTGTCATTAGTGCTTCAATCTCATCAAGTCCTTGATCCTCATTTTCACTTTCACTATCATTTCTCATAGTGTGTCTATGACTTGACTTACTTATTTTAAAAGAAGATTTGAATGCAGACTCTATATATGGTAAGACACTATAATCAAAGTTATTCATCTCAAATGAAAATAGTCTACCAATCAAACTATCTAGAGTAATAGTATTGTTTGCAACTGCTCTCATTTCTTGTATAGAAGATACTCTAATAGCATATACAGGCAGTAAGGTTCTTAGAATTTTACTTACCACCATCTCTTCTTCAACTACACCTCCAACTCCTTGGATAGCATTGACTACCTCTTTGATTCTACAGCTATACTGAGTGATATTTTCTCCTTTCATCCTTAGGTCATCAAACATCCCTCTTAGAATTTCTGCTTTGGATCTTAGTACATTAGCATCTTATCCATGTACCAGCTTCAATTTATCCCACATTTTCTTTGCAGAGGTGCAGGTATTGACATCTTCAAACTCAGCATCAAAGATTGAGGAAGAAAGTTCTATCATCATGCAATTATGCTCATACTTTTATCTCAATTTCTCAAGGGTGTGAGGTCCTGCAAGAAACACATATTCAGTATCAAGGTGTTGAGTAACATCATTACCAATACCTGACAAGTGGAGTCTTATTCTGCTTTGCCATGATGCAAAGTTGTAATTATTCAACTTGGGCACATCTCACTTGTTCATCTTGTGATATTTTTCTTGAGTTGTTAAACTCCCTTTCTAAGCACACAAGCTTTGATACCAATTGTTAGAAATAATTGAGAGGGGGGGGGTGAATCAGTGGCCTCAAAAATATTCCAATAAATCAACCCAAAAACTTAGTAGCACAATATTTAGCCTCTATTTATCTTCAGTCGTACAAGATGTATGCCTTTAAATAAACTTATCAAATAACTACTGATCAGAGTTCATTGTTTAAACCTTATTCTTATGTTTACCAAATAGTGGTCTTTCATTTACTGAAAAATAGTAAATTGCTTAGTTTATACCGAATAATCCAGATTAGTTATGTGTAATGCAAAAAACTAAAGTAATGACTCATGAACACATTGACACGAGATTTTAAAGTGGAAACCTTGTCAAGGGAAAAACCACTTGGGACCGACAACCCAAAATTTTCACTCTTCTAAAGTGAGCTCGATGAAGAGACAACCTTGTTAAAGGTTACAAAAACACTATTAGGTGTGACCTTGTTAGAGGATTTGATATATTAGTTTGTCACTTGATATCAGGCATCTCTATGCTACCATCCTTGTCCAAACTCCTCTGGTTTGTCAAATGGTATCTGGCATCTCATGCTATCTTTATGATCAAAATTTTTGATACTCCTTGGGATGTATCTCAATATAGAAAGGATCTTTAAATCCTGCTTGGTTAAGAGACTTTCTAAATAAATGGTTAAACTAAAACAGTAAATGATATGTTCACATACAACTTAGACTTACATATTTTTAGATCTATTGTAAGCTCATTATGCCTTTTTGATCAATATACCTTTTCAATAGCTTTGCTCCACTTCTTTTTGCTCGGTGATGTTGTGCTTCTCTGTTTCTTGGTGTCCATATAAATCGTATGAAAAATCAAACCATATCAAGTTGACATCAATGAAAATATAATATATTAAATAATTTAATGTCTTGCATTCACTTTTGCAGCTTGGTGATCATCAACTTATCATCTTGAATCATTTAATCAATTATAGTTCATCAATCTCTCCCTTTAACATTGATGGAAACATACTATGAAATATATAGTATAAAATATACCATAACATACCAAACTTATTTTTCTATAACCAATTCAAATATCTAATTCTCGGTAAGCTCTTCTAGCTTAGCTTTGATTCTATTGTGTGCTCTTCATTTCTTCATTCCCTTCAATGGATAGGTGTAGCAATTCTATTTTCTGATTTTGTCTCTCTTTCTTGTAGAATCGTTTCTCCCTTTTCCAGGTAGATATGTAGTGTTAAATTTCTCCAATTCTCTCCCTTTAATGGATGGTTATTTCATTCTATCTTTCTCTCCATTGAATCTGTCTCTCCCTTTGTGTTGTACAATCTTCTTTCTCTGATGGATATTTCATTGAATATTTCTCTCCCTTTCATAGCAATGCCAAAAAAACATTTATGACTCTGTAGTAGCCAACAATATCTCTGGTGTGTGTTTCAGATAAGTACCTTTAGTGTACTAATTTCTCATTACAGTCCATATCTTAGCTTGCATCAACATGATTAATCTTCTGATAATGTGTAGGCTGATGCAGCCTCCTAGTCAGTTTAGTGTGTTGGGATTAATGGGAAGTATGTACTGAGAGGGGAGGGGTGAATCGGTACCTCTAAAACTTTTAACACTTTTCACCTTTCATCATTAGTAATCAATCTTTATCATATTACCGACCATATCTGATGTTCTTTCTTATGCATGTAGTATTAATTCATAAACTTAATTTTATGCAAAATACATAGAAACATTCATGAAATTATTAGACACATAACACAAGATATGATATCATAGAAAACTCATGTTAGGAAGTAAAAACTGCGGTGTGGATGGCACCCACAAAACTTCACTATCTGCAGATTGGAAGGGAACCGATTAAGGCTTACAATTTGATCACTTCTAATGATCTACCCTATTAGGAGTATCGGTGGAGACCTGTTAAATTATACTCTATTAAGAGCTTTAGCAACACTGTTAAGTGTGCACTCGGTTAAGAGAATTGATGTTGGATTGTTAAATCTATGAGTGTCAAATGATGCACCTATTGCCTGCGACACAACACTTCAATAAGTCATTATGTTAGTGTAAAATAAGGATTAGTGAGCATATAAGAGAAAAACGCTAACATAGACCTATTTCTCCCTATCTAGGAAGAGTTTAAAAAATTCCATAATCATGCCCTCAGATTATGCACCATTCAGTGACAATACACTCCTAAGAATGAGAGATTTAATTGAAAACTAAGCTAAATGATTAGAAAGCATGTAATTAAGCTATGAAAACTGACATTATAACAATGCATAGAATTGAAACTAAAATGCTATAGATATTTAAACAACATAACAATGCAATTTAACTCTAAAAATGAGGGCCATTTGCTATCAAAAATGCCTTCTATTTATAGAAAAAGGGGTTGAAATGGGTGGTTCAAATGCAAAGATGAAGAGAGGTCAGGATTCCACTAGAAGAGAGCACATAGATTGTGCTTCTTCAAGTGTATCAAATTGTGACACTTGCCACAATATTATTGGGTTGAAAGTAGGGAGGAATGTGACCATTTAGGGAAGAGAGCCAAGAAGACTCTAGAAGATAAGGCTCATAAAGAGGGTGTAAGAGGCATTTATG
>MU227849.1:267196-283794 GCA_018584345.1 Thuja plicata
AATGTGACAACATTAGGAGGGAGGTTAGAATTAGATTAGGCTTAGAATTAGATTAGCAAGGGGGGAATAGGTTGGGATGGGTTAGAACCCAAGGTAGAAGTGGTTGAGATAGGTTAGGTTAGGGTTTCGGGGAATATAAATGAAATGAATTAAACTTATTTAATTCATTCAAAAATAAAAATATTAATTATTTAAGATTTTTATTGCTTTTTATAATTAATTAGAACTACAGCCATTTTAATTAAATTAATAGGTTAGGGGAATGGGTTTAAAATGCAAGTGATGAGATAGATTAATTCCTTTATAATTAAATACTTTAGCCATTGTTTGAATTTGATAATATTTGATTGGTTGAAATTGATTTGAATTGTATGGCTGAAGTAGTTAATATAAATTAGTGATAAAAATCATCTAGGACATTAAATCTAATTTAATAATAAATTATGCCAAAGTAACATTGTCTTGACATAACAGGGGGTATGATCACACCTAGGGAAAATAGGGTCTATGGTCGGTACAGACCAAATCCAGGTGGTTACAAAATCCACCTTCCTTGAAAGGATTTTTACACTTTTCTCCACTTGTTAGAATGATAGAAAATTACAAATTGACCTGGTAAATGCAATCTCCTATTGCTGATACAGATCCTATGTAGTTCACATAAAAATATTATCACCTTAACTGTGATTGAGTAATACCTCTAATTATCAATTTCCTCTGTTCTTGGTTCTGCTAACCAAATCCTTCTTTTTCTTTTATTATTCTTGAAACTATCAATTCAATCCATAGATGTGCTCATTCTGTTCTCCTCTCTCTTTTTCCTTTTCACACACACTATAATGAATGATTTCATCATCTATTTATAGATGGATTGACTTCATCAAGTTATGATAACAACAATGTTAACTCTAAGATCAGTTTTACAACTTATACCTATATCTCCTAGTCTATGTGTTTTAAATTAGTTAGACTGATTAAAGCACTTACATTCACGTATCTTGTCCCTAAAGAAATGGATTTAAAATAATTAAATATCCTATAAATAGAATACACTTTCTTTATATGACGTGGAAGTCAGATCCACTTTTTGTAGGCTGTAACTGACTTTCAGTTCTATTTGTCGGTCATGCTTTGACTGTCCTTCGATTTTGTCTTTCAGTTGCACTGTATCTGTCTTGTCGGTCTGCACTGTAACTTGCATTTTGATTTACACACTGACTTGTGTCATCGATTTGGTGATCTCTTAATCTGATCTTCAGTTTTCTCTTTCATGTCTTTCGGTGTAGGCTTACCAAAGTGTTGTTTGTATACTAATGGCAAATTAATGTCATCAATCTCGCCCTTTGACATTAGTGTCAAAAAAATGATATGTGCAAAATACTAAAAAAATGTTAAGTATATACAACATATATAATCCTTAGTCATTTAATGACTCCCACTATGTATATGTCGGTATATTTGTACATATGATATCTTTTCCTTCTACATATCATTTTCCCTTTATGAACATACATATACATATCTACCATTTTCCCATCTGAATGAATGTACACAACATTTTTCCCTTTCTATTTTGTACTTATATCATTTCCCCCTTTATTTGATATTAAGGGAAAAGGTATTTACCTTAGAGCTTATCAAAAATATGGGAATGTGAAGACTTCATGTCCTCCATCATCTTCTCCAATTGCTCTTTGAGGTTCTCCAGATCCATGTGCTCAAGTGTGATCTTTGAATGCATATCATAGATGTTGTCTGCTATAGACATCTTGGGAGTTCCTATGAGTTGCCTTGCAGAACTGATATGATGTTGGAGCAGTGTAAGATTTGATAGAAGTTGAGCTTGTAGCTCGGTTACTTCTTCTCTGAAATGTGTCTCTGCTTCCCATAGCTCTTGCCTTAACCTTTTTACCTCAATTATTTTCTTATAATGCAGTTTGACTACATTGTCTCCATCTGTGGTTAGGCTTCTAGCACTGTTTTCTTAATCTGCATCTAGCTTTGCTATATTGTCTCTATTTTCTTTAGTGAACTTTTCTATTGTGCCCAACTTTTGAATTAAGGTTATAGCTTCAGATATGATGGGGTCTAATTCAGATATGAATTCTGATAGCTTTACCTTATTCACTGCCACTTCTTAGCTGATGTTCTCTATTAGCTTCTGTTGGTACTTCATTTTGGCTCTCTCCTCAATTGCCTTTTCAGCATCAATGTTCTAAGTTGTGATTGTGTCGGTGAGGGTAGCCAATTGATCAAGTATAGGCTTGTTTTGATCAATGTCAACATCGGGCACTATTTTTTGTAGTATATCCCATGTTGTCTCTAGTACCTTTGAGTCCCTATGTTTTTTCTTCAACTTCTCTTGCAATGCCTTCCTCTCGCATATCTCTCCATATTCTTGTAATGCGTCCATGTCAAGTGTAGAGGGGTCACACTTTGGTATTTCAATGATTTCATCCAGTATAACCTCCAACTTGTTCTTCTTTGTTTTCTTCTTCTTCTTCTATGACTCAGTAGAATGTAACACCATTGCCAATTTCTCATCCTTCTCTGTTGTGCTTGATGATGTGACCTGTTGTGCTTCATTCTACTACTTGGCGTCAATTTTAGCTTGTCAGTTGTCTGCAAACATCTCCACATTCACCTTAGCATCATTGGTAGTGCTCATCTATTTTCTTAGGAGTACCATATTTTGGTTTGTCTCCTTCATTGGTGTCCTTTGCATCACCAGTCTTGGTTTCTTTATTCTTGTCTTAGGTCTCTGCATCTTTGTCCTTATCTCCTTCAGTAACCTTGTTAGTGTCGGTTATATCTTGAGTATCTCTAATGTCTTGCTGACCATTGGCGTTGTCTTTGTTATCTTCTTCTCTTACATCTTTTGGAGTATCTTTCTTAGGTGATTTGCTTGTTTCTTGCATGATATTGATAGCTTGTATCAATATAGGTATGTTGTCTGGAATATTCACCTGGGCAGTATCAATTGCTATGTCTTGTTCATTGGTTATATCTTTTTCAACAGTGACATCTTCATCCTTATTGATTTCATCTTCTGGGTCATCGGTAATGTCGATGACATTAGTATCCACAATGTTTTCATTTGTGGTATCATCCATTATTTCATCTGCAACATTTGTATTCTTGTTCCCTATTGTATCATCTTCTTCTTTTTCTAGCTCAATTAAAGTGATGTTTTTAGTTTCCTTGTCAACGTCTTATTTTTGAAGGTCTTTGTCAGGGCTTACCTCCTCAATAGGTCTATTCATGATTTTGCACTATTTCTTATGGCTATCATTTTCAAGTTCAATTAACTTGCCTTCAAGAAACTTATATGCCCTCATTTTTGGTGAGAATTCCTTGCTGTGTTTCTCCATCATCTCATCTATCTCTACCTTCTTAGATTCAGGTGGCATTAGAGAAACAAGTACTCTCTCTGATTTCTTTCTCATTCTTTAATGCAAATGTCCAACGGGAGGTTAATCTATCCAAGAGTTCCCTTGTTACATAGCTTCCTTCAAATTGCATTGGTACATATTTGAAGTTGTACATTTTAGCTATCATGGATTCCTCAACTTTATTTTAATCATTTTGATTTAGTTTCTGTGATTTTCTAATGTGTGGATCTATAATACATCCATAATTTTAAATATAAACACAAATGTCATCAATAGTGTCAGGTTCATTTACCTTGACATTTTCTGCCTCTATGGCCTCATCTTGCTCAGTGTCTTCTATGTCTTCTCGAGTTTTGATGAATTTCCTTCCCTTCTTATTTTTTCCTTTGTTGGGTACGAGGGGTTTCCTCTTGTAAGTCTTGACTTTTCCTTTCTTCAGAGGTGAAGGAGTAGATTCTTTGGATGTTTGGCTTCTAGTCCTTGAAGCAGTTGTTGTCCTTGGTTTCTTAGATGGTGGAGGAGGTGGCATATCTAACACTGTTTCCTCATATTCATTTTTTCTCCATCTTTACCAACAGATAATTGTTCTTTGGTTTCCTCCTCTTGTTCATCTTCTTCACTTTCCTCAGCTTCTTCCTCGGTTACTGAGAGAATCTTCTACAGATTCTTTAACATCTTGTCTTTCTTTTTTACTATCTTCTTGATAATTAGGCCTGATTTAATTTGTGTCTTGGCCTCTTCATATGTTCCAAACCTTGGTTGCTTCTTGTCCAGTGGTTCATTGATTAAGGCATCAATTGCCTTTGTTGCAAGAACAATGTTGATCTCATATTCCAATGGTTGTAACCATGATGTCCTTGCTACAGTAGGTTTGATGTACGTATTATCTGTGTCAACCATGAATCATATCTCATCCTTATAGTTATCAATGAGTTGCTCATGGATTCTTATCCTCTTGCATTCGGTCTTTGAATACATTGAAGTATGTATCCATGACTATTTCAAAGTTATCTCCTAGTACAACTATGTGCTCACTTATTTGCATGGTGACCGGTTTAGTGTTGTTCCATTTCACATCTCCTACCGATGGGAACTTTTCTTGAAAATAGAAGAAGATACACATTATTAGTGAGCCAAACTTACAAGTTCAACTCCTAATTGTCTTTAGGTTGTCCTTCAACTAATTCAGGAGTAGCTTGGATAAGTCCAACTATATACCCTTCTTCAGAATTTTGTAGGTTATGTCCAATGTACCTGATTCTATGCTATTTAATCTGCTAGCTAGGAAGAATTTGTAACCCAAAACACATCCACCAAAATTAATCTCATCATCAGTTATTGTTGTTACCTTCAATCCTCGGTCATCCCATTTGGCTCCTGTCATTTTTTTAGTCTCTGCCTTTGGTGGATGCTTCAGTGTCTTTACTTAATTAGTTGCGGGGTAACCGATGACCGCATGGATGAAATCTCTAGTGATTGCCTTTGTTCATCTAACCATAACTTGTTGTTCTGCATTCTTCTCAGCACTAACCATATCCAATCAGTTTTGAATACCTTTAGAAAAACTAGGGCATAGGTGAGCCCTTTCACCTCAATGTGTTTGTGTTCTTCCTTAAGTGTTCCATCATCGTTACAAAGTTTCTTGTAAGCTTCTTCCACTTCTGACATTCCAATCTCAGTAATCTTGTAGTGTATGAAGGATCAAACATCTTCAACCAGAAAAACCCTAGCTGGAATGCACGAAAGTGCACCAGCCTCATCAGGTTGTGAGGCAACCTCTGGAAGGATCTTATAATTAAGTTCCTCACATGTCATGTTCTTGATGAGCTTGAACTCATCTTTCTTTGCATTCTTAGATTTCATGGTTCATGAAGTTGATGCCATTTTCATAAAATTTAGGGCTTCTGTGTAATGCATAAAAATGGAGTTGTTGGCTTTGAAGAACTTACTATTTGTGCTTGCAAAGATCTCTAAACTACTTTGGACTGTTGGAGGTCGAGTCGTGATCGCTCTGTAGCTTCGTTACTTTCTGCTTGAAAATTGCCTTTCATCGCTCTGCTCTGGGTGTCGTGACAAATGAGTCATTTTGATGCCCTATTTATAGCCATTTCCCAAAAATGTGTGCCATAAATGCTTACCAAATCATTGGTGTATGAAGACTAAGTTCGTTGGTGAAGACTTTACTTCCATCGGTGATACTTACAACATTTCAGAGCAGTCGATGTTTACTTTTCTTTTACCAATAGGTTTCGGTATTACTGACAACTTTATTCATGTGATTGTTTACTGACGTGGCTCAGTTTATACTAGCAACTTTTTCTTTTAACCGACGCATCTCAGTAAATGTAGTCAGTCTTAACTTAGAGTGTATACCGATGGTTTTCGATATATATGCCCGAAAGCATAGTTATCACATATTTCAAAAAGTACAACCATAATGCATCTTTCTTTTGCTACTTTGGAATTATATCAACATATTATGGAACTAATGTAAGTTAATAGCTTGGGGTAATGTAGTTCCATACTCACTTGTTCTTCTTAGGTGGGGTTGGTGTTGTCACCGGATCCATTGGATGGGGTGTCACCATTTGTATTGCTCATTCTAGCTTCATCATTGCTTTAAGCTTTTCTCCACATTTTGTCTCTAGCCCTCCAGATATCTTCAATGGTGTTTCCATTGGGATATATGCTTGTCTTTCTCATTCGGTCTTTGCAGTCTTTCTTGAGATGACCAACTTTATGACAGTGTAAGCATGCCATTCTGGGGTTTGTCCAGCCTCTAGATTTTTTAGTCCATAGTCTCATATAGTTTTTAGCAATGTGACCATATCTTCCACATGCTGTGCAATTTGTCCAAGTGTTGTAGTCCCATACATACTGATTACCAATTCTCTTCGGTTGATAGGGAGCTTCTTGACCTTTAGGCTTCCATGATTGTCTTTTCTTTTTCCATCATTCAAGAGTTGTGTGCCATTCATTTTTCATGTAGGACAGTATTTGTTCATGTAGGTTTCCTTCTTTAGTTGTTTCATCTCATACTTACATTCATAAGCTTTATGACCTTTCTTGTTACATTTATAACAAATTCCTATGAATGAAGATGTAGATTTAGGAATACCTTTCATTTTGCCTCTGCATACATTTGATGTATGGCCTTGCTTTCCACAATGATTGCATGTAAGCTTTCTTGGTCTTGAATTTTCATAGACATTCTTTGGATTGGATTGATTTGATGATTCTCCATTTTTGGTAAAGCCTAGACCATTATTGTTGTTGACTCTTCGTTGACCCTCAAGAAAATCATCCATTATTTTATTTCTTTCTTCAGCCTTTTTATTAATTTCATTATGTTTTTGTTGTATTCTTAATTCATGTTTGAGCTTTTCATTCTTATCCCTCAGTTCACCGATAGCTTCTATTCTTCAATGAGTTCAACATTTAGTTTTTTTGCCTCTTGACTCGTAAGAATAATCTGATTTGTTATCTCATGATGCTCTGTAAGTCTTTGTATTTCAGACTCTTTTTCTTGTAGCTTTTCAATGATATTTCTTCTATCATCAATAGCTAGTTTTTTTCTTGTTCGGTCTATCTAGCATTGTTCATGACATCAATCATTCTTACCATTTGTGTCTCTTGACTGATTTGCAGATATTTAACTTGTCCAACTAGATGTAGATTGATTTCAGTTAGGCTTGTGATGCTTTCTTCTGATGTATCTGATGCTTTTCTTGTATTTGATCCTGAAGATTCAAAGAAATCTGGTATCTCTTCCTCTTGATAATTTGTTTCATTATGGTGAGATGCCATATTCTTTCTTTCATCTAGCAACTATCTTATACTTTGTATGTTCTTTTCTCTTAACCCTTTAAGCTTTCCAAGAAGAGACTTAGCTCTGATACCAATTGTTGGGATTAATGGGAAGTACATACTGAGAGGGGAGGGGTGAATCAGTACCTCTAAAAATTTTAACACTTTTCACCTTTCATCATTAGTAATCAATCTTTACTATATTACTGACCATATCTAATGTTCTTTCTTATGCATGTAGTATTAAATCATAAAATTAATTGTATGCAACATTCATAGAAATATTCGTGAAAGTAATAGACACATAACACAAGATATGATATCACAGAAAACTCATGTTAGGAAGAAAAAGCTACGGTGGGGATGGAACCCACAAAACTTCACTATCTGCAAATTGGAAGGGACTTGTTTAAGGCTTACAATTTGATCACTTTTGATGATCTACCCTATTAAGAGTATCGGTGGATACCTATTAAAGTCTACTCTATTAAGATATTTAGCAACACTATTAAGTGTGCACTCAGTTAAGAGATTTGATGTTGGGCTGTTAAATCCACCTTCCTTGAAAGTATTCTTACACTTTGCTCCACTTGTTAGAATGATAGAAAATTACAAATTGACCTGGTAAATGCAATCTCCTATTGCTAATACAGATCCTATGTAGTTCACATAAAAATATTATCACCTTAACTATGATTAAATAATATCTCTAATTATCGGTTTCCTTTGTTCTTGGTTCTACTAACCAAATCCTTCTTTTTTAATTCTTGTTCTTGAAACTATTAATTCGATCCATAGATGTGCTCGTTCTGTTCTCCTCTCTCTTTGTCTTTTTCACACACACTCTAATGAATGATTTCTGTGTGTGATTTAATACACCTTCATGAAATTAGGATAATTTGCTACAATTCTATGGAAATAAATAAACAATTTAATCTAAAGAATTACATTTAACATCCATAACATTCCATGGTTCTCTAACTAGGCTTTGCAAGTAGAGCTCTCAGCCTTAATCTCTACTAGTGACCTTCCTAGAATGAGAAATTGATGATAAAATGTCTAATCTAGCTCTCAATTCTCTCAAAGATGATACAAAATTAATTCAAATGCTCTCATGAATTGAAATGATCTCTCAATTTACTACAAAATGTTCTCACTATTGCTCATATTGCTATGAAATTGCCTATAATGAGGATGCTTTGCATTCGAATTTTCTAGGATCCCTTTATGCTTGGAAATGACTTATATTTATAGTAAAATCCCAAGGGTAGGGGGTAGAGTGAATTGACCATAGGTTAATCCTTGGTTGAGTTTGATCTCTCAAATGGTTTCAAATAAGGGGACCATTTAAATGTTGTCCTCAAAGGGTGGGACAAAATGAGTGGATGAGATTTTAAAGGGTAAATGAGAGGTTGAGATGCAAAATTGGAGTGATCCATGTGCAAGTGTGTTCTCAATTCTCATTGGCTCTTTTATTTGTGTTGAAAATATATTAGGAATTTATTTAATTCAATCATTTAATTAATTTAGCCATATAAGGAATAGATTAATTTTGATTTTTGATTTAAACTATACAATTAATTGATTAAAATCAATTGCATAATTTAATTGATCCTTTTAGGCTTGAATTTAATTATTTGATTTCATGATTAATTAATCCTTTGATTTAAATTTGATTTAATCCACTTTGATTGATAAATGTCCATTTAATTGATTTTGATCTATTTTGAAGCATTTTGAGCATTTGATGAAATTTGCCGAGATTTGCAAATTTTGATGATACTAAGACACCTGGTCAATTTTGGGTGTCTAAAAATGCCCCTCTTTGAATTGATGTGCGAAGCGCATTGATTCAAACAAAATTGCATGTCCTGATCACTGATTTGATACTGATTGATTGATTAATAAAACTAATCTGATTGATAACCTAATTGATTTGAAACTCTGATGTGATAACTAATTTGAAACCCTGATCGATAATTGATTGATTTGATGCAAAATGCCCCAATGATAAAAGTTTGAATTTTTAATGCCCCAGATTTGATATAGATATGATGAAAATCCTGATTTGAACTTTTGATGTGGATATGATGCCCCCTTAGGAAATGAATTGAGATGATGGTAGATGATTTGGTTGAGTTTGGGAAATTGAGATTCATTTCCCGATAAAATCACTTTGAAAATGCCTCGGTCATGAGAGAATATGATGAGAACATATATGATTGAGAAAACATTGTCGATATTTTAGATAAGTTGATGATGATTGGATATCAAGTGATGTTATTCAGAATCACTTGGTTGATGTTGTATTGATGTCAATTGGATAGGATAAGTAGGTTGATGGATTGATTGGATCAACTGATAATTCACTCTCAAGATCTAGAGAGATGAACAAATGGATTGATTTTCCTTCCTCAAGATCTAGAGTTAGGAAATTTGATGCATTCAAGATGAGAGAATGGATGATAGGATAAATTATTGACTTGGAATGATCAATTGGATGATTCGACTGATTAATGTTCGATCGGATTGGATTTGATGGGAAGATTAATGGTATAAGGTTGATAGATAGAGGCATTTGATATGATTCATGTGCAGATGTAGGTACAAGGGATAAATAGAGTTAGGTTTCTCCTAGTTGATCAGATGGTGAGGTTGCCCCTAGGTGAGCAGATGCATAGTGATGATATCCTTGATGTAACATTGGTCAATTTTATGGATCAGACATTTGAGGACATTGATTAAGACTTTGATGATGTAATCATGATTAACTTCTACCCCCTTGATTAAGGAAAATACCATAACAACTATAATGCAATATTAATCTATATGAATATGCAATGTAATGCAACTAATGGTCACTAACTTTTTGTGAAATAACTACAAAAGAGATATATTTTCATCATTGAGCTTTGTGGAACTAGGAGTCGATACAATCCTTACTAGTGCCACTGTGACCATAAGAATATGAATATGACTTTCATCTTAGTTGGTAACCTATTTTAGGAACCTAGTAAAACCCTCACTAGTTGAATAACCAACTATGGGAGTATGAATACTAGTTTCATCAGATTCAATATTGCAAGTATATTTTGGTATTAAGATATGGAAGATCTAAATAGCCAAAGTATCTGTTTGCGTAAACAAACAAAGGCTAACCCTCCTCCCTATATGAAATTCCTCGATGGTTCTTTGATGACCATGTCGTTAGATGAATTCACATAAGTTAGTGGATATTCCTCAAAATAGTCACACAAAAGTCAAGAAAAACATCATGTCTCCATCATCACCAATCTAGTCGAAACATCATCGATTAGCTAAAAAGACATGACTCAAAAAAGTAAATGAAAAACTCATCAAAAATTTCAAGTATATCGCAATGTATCAAGATTTTCCATAAGAATTCCAAACATGTTGATCATTTAGGGTATTGTCAATTTTTAATCCTAATAAAATAAGTCAATGAAGTTCAAGGATCAAGGTATGTGATCAAATGGTTTGAATTGAACAATGATATCCATTAAAGGTTCCAAAATATCTCTCCTCTGAAATTCTAAAAATCTGCTTCTGTCATGTGACCAAGATGTAGCACTTTTGAATCCATTTGTACCAAGAACCAATGCTTTTCCCCCAACTAAAAATGAGAGCATGTAAATGTTGGACAAATGCAACCGAGTATGTGACAATGATTTGGCAATGCAGCTCAAAGAGACTTTAAGCAAGATTTTTGGATTTTTTTAGAGATTTTTGAATTTTTTGGAGATTTTTTTAGAGATTTTACCATCTCTCAAACAAGATCATGTTGGTTTTCCCCCAATGTCTAGCAAGGTATAGGAAATGAAGGATGGATTTTCAAGCTGATGGATTAGAGATGGAAAGGCCATGATTGATGAAGCATGTGAATGTGACCCGTAGGACCATCTCCTCAAGATTACCGAAGCTAAGGAAAAAGGATATAGAAATGCGAAACATGTTTTTAGATAAGAAATGGAAGCCAATGATGTAGTTCTAGATAAAATATAGAATAATGACCTGATGTCATGAAAGTGGGTACTTCCAAAAGAGTGGACATGTCAAAAATATTTTGATAACAAATTTTCCACTTTATGTCCTTCATTTTCGATCAAGACCAATGGATCAATTTGGGTAAGATGTGGATAAGATAGCACAATTTGGATAAAGGGATGATGGAGGTTATGAGGAGATGACTTGGGATCATGGAAAGATCTCATAGGAATAATGAAGGTGGATTGGGGAGAACCAAGATCATGATAGGGTAGCATGGATGCAACAAGTGAATAAGTTGATGGAAAGGATAACTGTGTCAAGATACTTGATGCTCATGGATATGTTCAACCTTGTCAAGACCAAAGGTAAAAGTGGGAATATGGATTCAAGTGAGATAAATTATAGGAAGATGGAGGATAGCATGGATGAAACTTGTCCCCAAGTGTAGAGTGCAACAGGAAGAAAATACGCATGACGCGTGTTTGTCAGGTTTTCATCATGGTACTTGTCCAAGGCACCACAAGAAGTTGTTTTCACCATAGGATGGATTTATTTATCTTTAATTTTCCTATCAAGGTGCCTGTTTACCAGGTTTTCACCAAGGCACTTTCCTCTTTTTTCAAATTTTTTTTTCTTTTTTTTTCGTATTTTTCAAAATTTCCCTAACATCTGGATCTTTGGACAATGCTCTTCTAAAAGATATGCTATAATAAACCATGAATATGGCTAGGATGCTCAAATATATTGATAAGGTGTTGATAAAGGACACATATGGAGGATAAGGGTAGATGGTGGTGAAGGTTTTATGCCATAGATTGGATAAGAGGGAGTGAAAGATGGAAAGTATGTGTTGGATAATGAATGTGAGGATAAGAAGAAGGTATGTTTTGGATGGAAATGGTGGCAAGATCAACTTTGACACACACTTTGAAGGGTGGTGGAATGATGGAGGAACAATGGATGAAGGAAGTGATGATGTAGCTAAGATAGTGTATTTTGGGATATAGGAACCCAAAGTAGACTTGGAAAGTGGAAAATGTTTGGGAGGAGATGGAATGGAAGCCTTTGGAAGCTTGAATGTCAAATTTGATTTTTCTTTTGTGTGCAAGTCTTTAAAAAGTGACTTGGGAATCCACATAGTCTTTGATTTTTCTTTCTTTTGTGATTCTTTTGAATGCATTTCTTCAATGAGGGATTCAGGAACCCACATTTTCTTTGATTTTTATTTTTGTTTGGTGGACCTTTGCGGCCTTTGGGATATTTCATTTTCCTTTTCATTCAAATGTCGATTAGATGGGACATGGTGATTTTTATACACATGTGGATTCTTGGATTTTTTATTTTTATGTTGCACATCCAAATTGCTTCCAAATGACTTAGGAATTGTGGGTGAATAGGAATAATATGGAGGGTTCATATGGATTGGTGTTTGGACATTCTACAAGTATGTGTGCCTCCACTGATCTTGATACATGGTAGGGTAAGTGAATGGAGAGCTAGGGATAGTAGGAATTATTGATGGAGGAATATAAGGACCTAATATGGATGGAAGGGATCAAGAATTTGGCTTTGGGACATAGGAACCCAAAATGGATTTGGAGGATGGTGAAGGCATTTGGTTGCATTTGAATGGAGGGAGATAAGGTGTGAAAGGGATATCAATATCTTTGGCATGAGCTGCATTGTCTAGGTTCTCATCTTTAAGATTTATCTTTATACCAATGGGCTCATGAAGAACTTTCATAGGAACAACTTTGATAGGATCAACCGATATTTGAAGGGATTTGTTCTCATGCGAGGAATTTGGAGGAATGATGGTTTCTTGAGGTGAATATGGAGGATCATGAAAAGAATTTGATGGGATACTTAGATCTTGAAAATTATCTTTGAATGGTGTAGAGAGGGTGCTTTTCTCTTGATTTTCAATATGTTCATTGGAAATGATGGAAGGGATATCTTGATCTTGCTTGGGAATTGAACTAGGTATAGAGCTTGGAAGGACACTTTATTCATGAAATGGAAGGATATCATCTTGGAAGACATGAAAGGGTGCAAGGGGATCATCACAAGCTTCTATGGATATGGGACCTTCATCAAATATGGGAGGGGATTGTATAACATCTTGATCTTGATCTTTATTGATACTTGTTTCTTTGTTCTTTGGACTATCCTCTTGACATGAAGCCACTTCTAAGGACAAGGTAGATGCTTGGATATGCATGGGGAATGTTTGGAAGAATGATGGAGAATCCTTTTGAATAGGCTTTGAAGCACATGGAGCTTTGGGGTCCAAGATCTTTGAAGCATGGAAACAATTTGCAGGAAGATGTAAATTAGCTTGGGTTTGTTTTATAGGTAGCCCTTGAGGGTAGACATAGTCAACATGAAAATATCATCATTAGGACTGCTCTTTGGTGGAGGAATTTTGGATAGTTGTGAAGCTTTATGAGATGGACGAAGGATGAAATGCGTAAAGTCTATGGGAGAGACCTTACTAGATAGGGGTTTGTGCATTAGATATTTCTTGAGAGTGGTACCTTGCTCTTCATTTTATTTATTATCTTGATCACAAATAGGGTGGTCATGAAATTTACCTTGATCCAAGATAGGTTTGTTGCACTTAAATGTTTTGTTTTGTGAAGAAGACGAAGATACAGATGGCCCATCATCATAAAGAAAAGGAAAAATTGATCGTAATGATGGCATTTTAGATAATGTCTCCTTTTGAAATTCCTCTTCCTTCCTCAAGGTTGACATGTCATAGTTATGAGGAAGCTTAGCTCCTGATTGAGCTAAATTTAGGAAATATGCTTCTTTATCCCACTTCAAAATTAAGTGCATCGTTTCCATGAACATGGGATCTTGGGATGATTCCAAAATTTGATCTCGAGTCACTTCATCATTTTGATTCCTATGGAGATTTTGATCTTGGTTTTGGTAATTATTCTCCACCATAGGATCAATTGTTTTCTCAAATAGATTAATCATTATAAATTTTTTTGAAGAATATGATCTATTTGTTTCACTAACCAGGAGTAACTCCAAAAAGGGTATCTAAATATGATTTCAAAATTGTTCCAAACCCTCAGGAAATGCCCCATGTTTTCCCTTATTTATTTTTGGGCATCACTTGCCTATGTGCAGGCATGACTTAAATGCTAGTATGCATTGATTGGAAGTCTTGTATGTGGCATTATGCAGTTAGTAGGCGGCGTTTGCCTATTGATAGGAATTTTTGAATTGTTTCCAAGTGGCACTTTCCAGTGGCTTATGTAGTTTTTGATAGCTGACAGGTGTCGTTTCAGTTTCTTACACGTCACAGAACTGTTTGTAGGCATCGTTTAAATGATCATACGTGGCATTTCATAGATCAAACTTGAATTTTAAATTTTTTTAGGTTTTAAAAGTTTAAGGTCTTTGATCAGATCTGTCAGAGAAGATTATTGCTTGAAAATTAAATACAAACTCAACACACACATCAAATTTGCATCATGTCCCTAAAACAACACTAAAAGTGTATGTTCTCAGTCGTTTTCACAAGTATATCACAAGAAAGTCTTCCAAGAAATCTACCTAGAGTCAAACAAATTTGGCTTTTAACAATGGCTCTAAAAGGTAGGCTTACTATTTTAACCGAGTTTTAATGAACACCTCTGTTCTAAATCATTTCAAGTTCCTTTACCCCTTGCGGGCTTCCCACATGCACAAAAGTATGATTTTGCGTAATCCCGAAGGACTACTCGAGGAAGTGAGGATGACTTGCACACAACTTAGTCACTTTCTGATTAAGGTAAAGTACATTTATTTATAGTGGGTTGGATGATATCACAGCTAAAGTGATTGTCTCCCACTTTGGGTCGTTCCCTCTCACCGTTTTCATAAAGGAATTCTCAGGAGGCAGGCCCTCTAAATCTCTATTTTAATCTAGCATACATGGAAAGTGGAAAATGAACTTAGTCCAACAAGTTTGGGAGTTTGATTCACTCAAAGAGTGAAGAGCATATCCCTATTGTCTTGCTTCGTTCCAAACACTTCAAACACACTTTTGTTCTTTTTCAACCCCTTGACAAGGAGGTTCTTATAATGGTAATATTTGGTTAATTCCTTCCCTTTCTTTGTACCAAATTGAACTCACACGTTTGGCTTTTTGATCCACTTCAAAAAGTGGAGAGCATATGCCTAATGTTTGTTCAATTTGGACAATAATAGGGTTTTTCCTATTAAACTAGATTCAAATGAAATGCCACAATATAATTAATGCAAGTTTGTTAAGATAAGTACCTCCTTTTCAAAGCTAGCAAAGGCTAGGCACATTTTCGATTGATTTTTTATTTTTTGCTACTCACCTAGTGGCGATCGTTCCCACTTTGGCTCCTCCAACAAGTTAGTCAACACAACCACCAAAGTGAAGAAAAACTTAAAAATGAATTTGACAACATGCTCCTAAGTTCCTTTTGATCATTTTTGCAAGAATCAATTTAAAGAACTCAAAAACAAGAAATCAAATTAAAGAGTAGGGAATTTCTTTTTGTAAGCAAAAAATACTTTTATATAATGATCATATAAATGCTCTTCTTACTTTAAATTTTCTAAAATATTGGAAGAATGAACTTTCTTATCATGTTTAATTTGTGCTCTTACCTCTTTGCTTGGCTTTGTAACTCGCAATTATGGTTTTTGTACCTTCCTGTGTTTGCTCATCTATGGGAAAAACACAAACAAAAAATTAGAAATCAGAATTTAAAGGTTTAACAACAAAATAAAATAGAAAGCACTAAGCGACATTTAGCAGCTAATATGCAGCATTTATCTGTTAAAAAGTGGCATTTAAAGCATTCAAAGTGAAAATGAAACTTTAGTACGCGACATTTAAAAATGTACAGGCGGTAAAGTAAACTTTGTAGTCATCACAGAATGTTTAAAATGTATCACAGAACAGATCACACGCAGCAGTTGATAGTTCACAAGCGGCACTTTGCTTCTTGCAGGCGACGCTTTACTAACATACGTGTCACACTTTGTCTCATACGTGGCAAAGAGAATAAGACATAAATAGAATATATTATGCATGCATCATTTAACTACTCACAGGTGTCATCAGATTGCTCATGCGTGTCATTTCACCTATTTTCTACAAATAGACACAAAAATGAAGCCAAAAACACACAAAACTTGATAAAATGATGGAAAATGAGGCTTAAAGCCCCACGGTGGGCGCCATTTGTGTGTGAGTTAATACAACTTCATGAAATTAGGATAATTTTCTACAATTCTATGGAAAGAAATAAACAATTTAATCTAAAGAATTGCATTTAACATCCATAACATTCCATGGTTCTCTAACTAGACTTTGCAAGTAGAGCTCTCAGCCTTAATCTCTACTAGTGACCT
>MU227849.1:283844-295135 GCA_018584345.1 Thuja plicata
TTTGCAAGTAGAGCTCTCAGCCTTAATCTCTACTAGTGACCTTCCTAGAATGAGAAATTAATGATAAAATGCCTAATCTAGCTCTCAATTCTCTCAAAGATGATACAAAATGAATTCAAATGCTCTCGTGAATTGAAATGATCACTCAATTTACTACAAAATGCTCTAACTATTGCTCAAATTGCTATGAAATTGCCTATAATAAGGATGCTTTGCATTCAAATTTTCTAGGATCCCTTTATGCTTGGAAATGACTTATATTTATAGTAAAATCCCAAGGGTAGGGGGTAGAGTGAATTGACCATGGGTTAATCCTTGGTTGAGTTTGATCTCTCAAATGGTTTCAAATAAGAGGACCATTTAAATGTTGTCCTCAAAGGGTGGGACAAAATGAGTGGATGAGATTTTAAAGGGTAAATGAGAGGTTGAGATGCACAATTGGAGTGATCCATGTGCAAGTGTGTTCTCAATTCTCATTGGCTCTTTTATTTGTGTTGAAAAGATATTAGGAATTTATTTAATTCAATCATTTAATTAATTTAGCCATATAAGGAATAGGTTCATTTTGAATTTTGATTTAAACTATACAATTAATTGATTAAAATCAATTGCATAATTTGATTGATCCTTTTAGGCTTGAATTTAATTATTTGATTTCATGATTAATTAATCCCTTGATTTAAATTTGATTTAATCTAGTTTGATTGATAAATGTCCATTTAATTGATTTTGATCCATTTTGAAGCATTTTGAGCATTTGATGAAATTTGCTGAGATTTGCATATTTTGATGATACTAAGACACCTGGTCAATTTTGGGTGTCTAAATTGCATCATCTATTTATAGATGGATTGACTTCACCGAGTTATGATAAAAACAATGTTAACTCTAAGATCAGGTTTACAACTTATACCTAGATCTCCTAGTCTATGTTGTTTAAATCAGTTAGATTGATTAAAGCACTTACATTCATGTATCTTGTCCCTGAAGAAATGGATTTAAAACAATTAAATATCCTATAAATAGAATACGCTTTCTTTATCAGACGTGGAAGTCAGATCCACTTTTTGCGGGTTGTAACTGACTTTCGGTTCTGTTTGTCGGTCATGCTTTGACTGTCCTTCGATTTTGTCTATCGGTTGCACTATATCTATCTTGTTGGTCTACACTGTAACTTGCATTGCGGTTTACACACTGACTTGTGTCATCGATTTTCTCTATACTTAGTCATCTTTTGGTGATCTCTTAATCTGATCTTCGGTTTGCTCTTTCCTGTCTTTTGGTGTAGGCTTACCGAAAGTGTTGTTTGTATACTAATGGCAAATCAATGTCATCATAGTGACCAATAGACAAGGGACGAACCCCTAGTTTATTCCTCAGGTATTCAAATGTATCTTTTGGAAATGATTTTGTGAATATGTTTGTGTTGGTAAACAGATTGTTCTTTTAAATTTAACTCTCAAATGCCCAAATCTATGAGAAACAATTTGATACCAACAGTTGGAAAATTGTTATTGAAAAAATAATTTTCCTCTGTATTTTAAGGTACAACTCCCTTATATGAATGATTTTCAATGAATTTTGTTCTTTCCTATTCTAACAGGGGTATGTTCTTGACTCGAGAATAGAAGAGGTAAACCAAGCTAAACCTAGGCAGGAAATAGCTCAGGCAGGACAAATTCAACTCTAAATCTAGCCAACTTTGGGACTTCATCAATCAGATTAACCCCCAAAATTGGTAATGCATGAAATTCTACTGAAAATGTAGATGCAAGACTAAATATTAATGATGGAATGACAAAGAATCAATCTATATCACAATAACATTTCCCAAACTTAAGATAACAACAAATTTCCCCTTTAGCTAATTGTATCAAATCATAATACAGAGCTCTAGTTTGAACACAGATTGTAAGTCTAAATTCAAAGAAACATCCAAATTCAATAGAAAGATAAATGCAATGCAAATGGAATAGATCAAACAATGGTATTCAGACATACAAATTTGACTCAGGAAAATGCTATCTTTCATACCAAAATTTAGCCGACCTTTGTATTGATTTTGGAAAAAGTACATATAGAGTCCCAGAGGGGCCGTTACAATAAGCGGGTAACCAAAACGGTTCAACTTCCCCAAACTAGAATTGACAACCAAAGGTTTATCCGTTACAACATTGATCAAAATTTAGTACAAATAGAGAATCTACTTAAGTTTCAGTCTCGCTCCCTTTGCCTAATTTAGCTCTATAAGCAGTGACAACTGTGATAACTTTGATGAGTTCCTCATGTCTATTAACATGGACATTGGTGTATTGGATGAACCACCTGGAATTCTCCTTAGCCAGACTTTTAATTGCATCTGTCTGATCCTTCAATTCTTCCATGGCTTTGTAAATACATCCACTCAATTGTTGAAGCTCTGGCACTTTGTCCAAGTGGGTGGAAGATGGCTCTAACAGCTTGTCTACATAATCAGAGAATGATTTCTACATATTGGCTAGTCCTATCATTTCCTTACCTTCTCCACTTGTCTGTGATTCTGTATGCAAACCTTGAAGAATCTTAAAGTCTTTGTTCTGTTCTTCTTTGACCTTAACACTACTTGCTGCAACCCCGTCTCGGCCTGGATAATCATTTCAATTTTTAACTCTATAATTTGAAGCCACTCAATTAGAGGTTCATCTCCCTTTTGAAAAATCTTGGCTTTCAACACCTCTTTGGTCTTCATCTTCACCGCTACATGGAGCGTCACTATGCACTCCTGGAACTTCACTCTCTCAGATGCGAGAGTTTGCAAATTCTTCTCGATATCATTCTTTTCTATCTCCAACCTCAAGAGAGAATTACCCAACTGCTCGACAACTGCCAACCCTTCAGATTTGAGTCTCTCAACCCATCCCTTGTTGATCTGTGCAAAGTGCCTATCTTCTTGCAAATTGGATAATATATCTTGATTCTCCACCGCACTAGGATCAAAGGTGGTTTGGGTGCTGGGAACACTTGCAATTGGAGTGAGGAGCTCTCTTATGAAATTTGTTATCTCAGCCACTTCTGCCTTTAGTTGAACCTTGGTAGTCTTGAGCTCCTCGATTTCTTCCTCTATCACCACATTAGTAGAATTCCACCAGTCCACCTTGGTGTCATGACGAGCCAACCCCATATCAAATGACTGCAACTGAAAATTTGAAGCGGTCATATCTTCGAATCTACCTTCCTTGATTGGCTTGGCCATTTCCATAGTGAAGTTTATGGTCTTAGGGTCACAACCCAGAGTAGACATCATCTTTACTTTCTTCTATTTACTCATAGCGACGTTGGGCTGAAAGGCTCATGACAAAGTGTCTTTGCTAGAAATCCCTTCTTCCGCCCTCTTCCTCTTGCATTCCAGAGTATTCTCTATCCATGATTCTGCACTAGTAACTTTTTTGGTAGAAACCAACTCCTCAATGAACAACTTCCTTTTGACTGGGGGTGTAGCCTTTGGTCTAGAAGGAAATGGATTTACCAAGGTAGGAGAAGAGGACACCAATTTGGCTACTGAAGCAACCTTCTTTTTCCTAACCTCTTCTTCTAATTCTGTGGTTGAAGGAGTATCTTCACCCACCTCAACTATGATGGGGGACCCTCATCTTGGAGAATCCTGGGTTGAGGTGTTAACCAGTACATCTACAGTGACTGCTTTTGCTGACCGCTCTAGTTTTGCACCTTTGGTGGGTTCCTCTATTGTTCCAATATTAGGGAGTGAACCTCCTCCACAAGTCTTCTTTGGTTGAACTTCCTTTTCAGGAGGTTCATCACCTCCACCATCTGGTTGAGAAGAACTCTTGGACATAGTTGGTAGTACTATCGAAGAAGTTTTTGCGATGTTGGAGGAATCCTTTGTCGGAGTCCTTTGAGTAGGAGGCTTCCTTTTTGACCCCTTCCTTCTTCATGTTGTCCATTCAACCCACTGCTCTATCCTCTTATAAATACCACTCATTAGGGTCTACAAGTCACTGATGGCTTGGTCTAACATGGGCTCGAAAGTGATGGAGAGAGGCTTGATCTTCTTGAGATAGGTATTATCATACATGTGCTAGCTGTCATCTAGTAGCCCTTCAATTGCAAAATTGACCTTGAACTTTTTGATTTGTTCAATGGTTAATCTAGCATAAAACCTATCTCTACTTTCCAAATCATCTCTACAATTGGCCAAGTAGTTTTCAATGTCATCTACATGGTGGATAGCTCGGCTCATTTGCAGATAATCACGAGCATAATTAACTAGATCATATTGTGGCCTCAAAACATCATAGGTTTCCAACGAAAAACTCTTGGAGAATGCCTTTAGGACATTCTTCACCTCAGACCGAGAGGCACAACTGTAGGCACCAATAATCATGGGGAATTCGTAGCCTTTCTTCTTGGCATCAGCACATATCAAATTCACTTGTAGCACTAGCCTCATCACCTCCACCAACACGATCATATCTGTAGGATATCTTGGTAGCTTCAAAGGAAAGTCATCAAAACCTGCAAGATGAAGGTATGAGAAATCTCTGAATTGAATAAAATAGCATCCAAATTGGAAGATGAAAGTCATGGCTTCGGGGGAGAATCTCCTTTCTGGATAGCCTTGTAGCTCCCTACACGATCTCATTGTAAATGCATCATTAACCTGAAGGTACTCTGCATAATTGTTGTGTAATTGTAAAGAGGGGAAAAATTCGTAACTCTTAACATCATTAGGAAATTCCTCTAATCTAGGAAGACTTGGCCAAATTTGGATTGTTGCCAGAATATACAACAGGACTAAAGACATATAAAATTCATTCTGGCACTTAGCTCTATCTAGGGCCTCTGAAAGGTTCTCACTTACCATAAGGGCCCAATCAATGAAGTGGTGTTGGGAATAGATTACCTAAACCAGGAAGAAGTGATGATCAACAAAATTAAGTGCCTCACTCTCACCTCTGATGCTATGGAGTAACACCAGAATGTCTATGATCTTCGACTTCAAATTAGTGTCGTATAGTTTCTTCGACAACTTCCCGTTGGCGCTCTTGGGTTCTTGAAACCATGCTTTCATTATCTCCTTCTTCCAAATTGACTTTTTGACAATATATTCAGTCACCACTCAACTGTATGTCATTTTAAATACTCAGCTTGCTCTGGGATGAAAAGCGAGTTCTAGACTGATTCTCTGTTAATGGATAGCAGCACCGTATCATTGGGAAAGAGGATTTTCTTGGTATCTAGTTTGTATCAAGCGATGCATTCCTAGATCAATTATGGGGCTTGAATAGCCATGGGAAAACCAATGGCCTCAACTAATCCACTCTCCTTCAACTTCTCAGTGATGGGATGTATCTGGTTCGCTTTTAGTCTGTTCTGGAAATTCTGCATATCAAAGAACTTCAGAGATGTATCTGAAATCTTATGCCATTCAGAAGTAATGTTGTTCATTCCGTCAAATCCCATGAATCTAGAAGCCATTATTTTAATGATTTGATTGGAAATGAAGAATATCTTTTAAGAATAAGAATGTAGAGGCAAAGAACAACCAGTATCAAATGCTTCAGATTCAAACAATTTGTTAAGAAAATATTAGCTCTATTGGCAACCTCCAACTGACCTTATAAATTTTGAATTCTTACCGTTTAACGATCGACTTCCCATGCCACACGAATGAAAAGACCTCAACATTAATGAAATAGTCTGTTATGAAGTAAAATGGCTTTATTTGAATTAATTACCTTGCTCTTACGGGCCATTAAGAAATGTCTTTTCACTTTTAGTAACTGCAACGGTAAATTTCCTAAGGTAGCGGAAAATTACTTTTCCACTTCTCCTTTAGGCAGAGAAGTGCTTTTGGAGTGCTCTCGGTTCAAAAATCTGCCAAAGGGGAAATTTGATCTATCAGGGTGCCAAAATGGCATGTGTTGATTTCATCTACCTTCTTTATATCTCATATTCTTTATGAGACAAATTCTTCCTCAAAATCACTTCATTTAAATGGCTTGGCGGAAAACATACTCCATGGGTCGAAACCCGCCCATCGGAGTAGTGGAGAAGCCATTTTCTATTTTTCCTCCTTTAGACTTACTTCCTTGATTTCTTTCTATTGAATCATTCCTCTTGAATTGTAGAGGTGTACTTCAAACACAACAGTCCTTCTAAGCCTAAGGGATCCATTTTAGAATTGTACTTCTTGCTGAGACATCACTTAGTAGTCGTCGGTGGAAGATCCACTCTGCTGATACTTTTCTGCCAGTGGAGAAGCCTGAACCCAATTTTTTGCCAAGCTGCAAAATGAAGAGTTATGGCTAAATACTTCCATTGCATGTAAAATTGATGTTAGAAATCTTTGAACCACGACCTTTACTAGATTGGGAACTTAACCTACCCAATCAAAACAAGATCTCAAATGCAGAATCCCTCTGGTTCACAAAAGAGAAGTCAAATTTGGGAAATTTGGTAAAGGTTGCCTATCCTAAGGGAAAAGCTAGACCTAAACCTAGGACTCACATGAAGCTTTCGGGACCACTACTATACCTTGAACATCCACTTTTGTCTAAAGGCATGCAGACCAAAAGTGGGGCAACAATCTGCTAGTTGTTCTTTGTATTTTACATATTCCAGTATCACATGTTTCTCTTGTACTTGTTCCCTTAAGTAATGATACTTAATAGCTATGTTCTTTGTCTTAGCATGCATGGCAGGGTTCTTTTAAATGTTAATATTAGTTGTATTATCACAATAGATAATTACTGGGTCAAGGATTTCCTCATTCATACCTTTTAGCAATTGATTGCTCCATGCAATGTTAGAGCAATTTACAGCAGCAGCTACATATTCTCCTTTTGTAGTTGATTGAGATATGCATCCTTGCTTTTTACTTATCCATGTGACAAGTCTGTCACCCATAAAGAATGCTCCTCCTATAGTGCTCTTTCTATCATCTATGTTTCCAGCCCAATCAACATCAATATAAACTTGTAGCTCAAATTTTCCTTTTTTATTGTACCACAAACCATAGTCTTCAGTATCTTTAGATATCTCAAAATTCTTTTAACAATAGTCATGTGTGATTTCTTAGGATTAGCATATAATCTTGCAAATATACCAACTTCATGTGTTATATCAGGTCTAGTGTGTACAACATACATTAGTTTGCCAATCATAGATCTATATAAAGTCTGATTTACCTCAGTTGTCTTGTCTTCCTTTGTCGATTTGCATTTGATTTCCATAGGTGTTCCAACTAGTTTTGAGTCCTCCATCTTGAATATCTTTAGAACTTCTTTGATGTATTTTGATTGTGTGATGTAGATGCCTTCATCCTATTTTCGAATCTGTAGACCAAGAAAGAACTTGATCTCTCCAAACATTGACATTTCAAATTTTTTGCTCATTTCATTAGAAAATGACTTGCATAGAATATCATTACCTCCAAATATGATATCATCAACAAATATCTTAGCAATCAAAGTCTTATCATTAGTATCTCCTTTTAAATATAGATTAATGTTGTCACTTGTTCTAGCAAATATAATACTAATGAGATACGAGTGAAGTCTTTCATACCATGCTCTCAGCACTCGTTTCAATCCATACAAGGCTTTGTGTAGTTTACAAACCATGTTCCTCTTGTTAGGATCAACAAACCCTTCAGGTTGTTCAATGTATACCTCGTCTTCTAGTATTCCATTCAGAAATGCAGATTTACCATCCATTTAGTATACTTTGAATCCTTTGAAAGTAGCATAAGAAAGTAGAATTTTTACTCCTATTCTAACAACGGGTGCAAAGGTTTCTCCATACTCAATACCTTCTTCTTGTGCATACCCTTTGCATACCAGTCTTGCTTTGTTCCTTGTGACTTTTCCATTCTCATTAAGTTTTTTTTCTAAAAATCCATTTGGTGCCAATGACATTTTTGTCACTTAGTCTAGGTACTAATGTTCATGTTTTATTCTTCTCAATCTGTTCAATCTCTTCATTCATTGCACTAACCCATTCTTGATTCTGAAGTGTAGTATTAACAGATTTAGGCTCAAAATCACAAATCAAACATCTATTGTTAAGTGAGTTACTTCTTGTTCTCATTCCTGCTCTTTTGTCCCCAATGATCTAGTCTTGTGGATGGTGTCTTCTGACATATTTAGCAAGTACAGGTCAGATCTTTGATCTTCATTTTGATCTTCATAGCTCGGTTCAACATTGTGAGCATTTTCCTAATTCTCTGTGTGTGCATCCTGTTGCTTGGTTGCATTTTTTTGTCACTCGGGAAAGATGTCAGATTCTTCTATGTAGACATATTTTTTGTAATCTTTAGGTTCCTTTCTGCTTTCCTCATTATTTTTCTCAGAAAATTCATCCACTTTAACATTTACACTTTCAATGATTTTGTTAGAAGATTTGTTCAGACATTTATAAGCTTTGCTTTTAGTAGAATATCCTAGAAATATTCCTTCATCACTTTTAGAGTCAAGCTTCCCATTTCTATCATCTTTAAGTATATAACATTGACTTCCAAAAATTATAAAGTAACTCACATTTGGTGTGTATCTATACCATATCTCATAAGGTGTCTTCTGTGTCTTTCTTCAATTGAACTCAGTTCAGTGTATAGACAATAGTACTTACAACTTCTCTCTAGAATGTTTGTGTGATGCCTTTATCAATCATCAGTGTTCTGGCACAATCAACAGTTTATCTATTCCTCCTTTCAGCAATCCCATTTTGTTGTGGTGTTCTTGGTGCAAAAAATTGTCTTGTAATCCCATGCTCATTACAAAAGTTAGTGAATTCATTAGAAATAAATTCTCCTCCTCTATCTGATCTTCAACATTTCAGTTATTTTCCACTTTGTTTTTCAACTTTAGCTTTATACCATTTGAACATCTTAAATGATTCAGATTTCTCTTTTAAGAACATGACAGTCATCATCCTAGAACAGTCATCAAAAAATAGAATAAAGTATCTATCACTATAAGAGCTCTTTGTTCTCATTGGTCCACATAAGTTAGTATGGACTAACTACATAATAGCATTAGATGTGTAGGTTTTTCTCTTGAAACTAGACTTTGTCATTTTTCCTATTTGACAATTCTTGCACATAACATGGTTGGGCTTTGAAATTCCTAGTAAGCCTCTCACTTTTATTTTCTTACTTATCTTAACCATGTTTTCAAAGTTCACATGAAATAACCTTTTATGCCATAACCAAACGTCTTCATTTCTAGCCAATAAACAAGTGGTCTCAATATCATCAAGATAGAATAGATTACCTTTTGTTTGTTACTAGTACCGATCAACTTTACTTTTCCATTATAGATCATTGCCTTTTTGTTCTCAAATACAACTTGGTGTCCTGTGTTGTTCAGATGTGAAACACTCAACAGGTTATAGTTAAGTCCTTTCACCCAATATGCATTTTCACATTTGATCAGATTATTCAACATAATGGTGCCTTTTCCTTCAATTGGGTAAGGTGAGTCATTACCCATCCTAACTCATCCACCATTATAATATTCAAAAGTTTCAAAATTTTCTTTATCTCCAGTCATGTGATGAGTATAGACACTACCAATAATCCAAACATCATTTTTGCTAACTTTAGATATGAGTGTTGTTTCAACATACCTTTCTTCTTTGTCTGAATCATCCTTCATAGCAACAAATACTACCTCAATATCTTCATTAGAATCAATACTAGAATTTTCAGCTTTGTTCTCAACCAGGTAACAAGCCTTCTTGCCTTTGTCCTTGTAATCTTGGTTATCTCTTTTGTCAAAGTTTCAGTTTCTCTGTAGTCTCGGTCATCACTTCTTTCATACTTCTTTTCATAAGATCTATCATTGTTTCTTTCATCCTTTCTCTTATTAGGGCATCTAGCAGCAAAATGTCCAATTTCTTTGCAATTAAAACAGACCAATGGTAATTTACCTTTATATCTTCCTTTACCTCTATGTAATCTCCTAGCCATTAGTGCTTTAAGTTCATCAAGTTCTTGTTCATCACTATCATTGCCACTATCATTTCTCATAGTGTGTTTGTTATTAGATTTTCTTATTTTCATAGAAGACTTGAATGTAGACTCAATAATTGGTAAGACACTGTTGTCATAGTTGTTCATCTCAAATGAAATAAGTCTACCAATCAAACTATCAAGAGTAACATTGTTATTAGCTACTTCTCTCATTTCTTGAATTGCAGATACTCTAATAGCATAAACAGGTAGTAAGGATTTTAGAATTTTACTTACAACTGATTCTTCCTCAAGTACTCCTCCTACTATAGCATTAACAACTTCTTTAATTATGTCACTGTACTGAGTGATTTTCTCTCCTTCTTTCATTCTCGGGTCATCAAACTTTCCTCTTAGGCTTTCAGCTTTAGCTCTCGGCACATTGGTATCTCCTCCATGTACTGGCTTGAGTTTGTCCCGCATTTTCTTTGCAGAGGTGCATGATTTCACATCCTCAAATTCAGCATCGGTTAGTGAAGAAGCAAGTTCTATCATCATAGAATTGATTTCATGTTTCTCTCTCAATTGATCAATAGTCAGAGGTCCAATAGTGCAACATATTCAGTATCCAAGTGTTGTGTAACATCATTTCCAATACTAGATAGATGAATTCTTATCCTGCTTTTCCATGATGCAAATTTGTCCTTGTTCAACTTAGGCACATCCCTTTTACTCATCTTGTGATCTTTAGCTTAAGTCCCTTAAAAAATTTATTCCAAGCACCGAAGCTCTGATACCAATTGTTAGAATAACTGAGAAGGGGGGGGGTGAATCAGTGGCCTTAATAATAATTCCAAAAATCCAACCAAAAAATTATCTCTCAAATATAATACCCTCAGTTATCTTACATTCTCAATTTCAACAAGATGTATTCCATAAATAACTTTCAACAAATATAATCTTCTCAGTGAGATATTATTGTTTATCTTTTCTAGACTTTATCGAATAGCAGCAAATTAACTTGGAGTTAACCAACCAATCCAATTTCAATAATGTGTAAAGATAAATATCAATGTAATGAAACATATACACATTTGACACATATATTTTAACGTGGAAACCCAATATGGGAAAAACCACCTGGGACCAGCAACACAAACTAATTTCACTCTTCTGAAGTGAGCTCGGTGAAGAGCCAACCTTGTTAAAGGTTTGTTGGCTAACAGATTTGTCTTCCCAAAACACCTGCACAAAAATGACTCCTAAACACCCAAGGCCGAAAGACAAATTGCAACACAACAGTTGGGTCACTTCGCTATGAAGAACGTAAGTGCCCTCT
>MU227849.1:302361-323584 GCA_018584345.1 Thuja plicata
TCTTCAGATGGATTATAGATTATATAGATAGCAGGGCACTCTGAGCTTTGAAATTGAAACTCCAATCTAAGGTTGGGTTACTATGAGTCTGCACTTTTAAACCAATGGGCTCTAAACTTATGTGAATCTTTGAACCTATGAATTTATCCCCGAACATCTAAACTCTCTTTGTCTCGTCAATCTGTTTACTGCCTTGGAAAAGGTATTTGAGCACGAGCAATAGATGTTTTTAATTTATCTTAGTTTTATAATTGACACCTTTGGCTGAATGCCTCAACTCTGTATGATTTAGGCCACTTGCAACTTTAAATATGAATCTGCACTTGATTTATCTGTTCCTGAATAGATCACTATGAAATTGAATGAAAAATGCCCGAACCAATTTGGACCTTGGAAGAATTTGAATATCATAGACTTTCATTTTGAATGGAGACTATGGGTCACTTGACGTTTGAACCTGCATTTGAAGTGAAATCGCCAGAACTTTGCAACATTTGAACCTGCTAAACTTCACACTCAGATGGCTCAAAGTATACCATTTAAACCTGCTTCAACAAATTGAACCACTTTGAACTGCTTTGAACTTAGTTCAAAGAGGTTCGGGACCCCACACTGAAAGTTTTATTACTGAGGTCTATATGGGTACCAACAAGGTTATAGTACACACTGTTAAGTGTGACCTTGTTAGAGGATTTAAAACCAATAGTTTGTCTTTTGACCTAGTACTCAATATGATGTCAACAAGAAAACCTTTTGATACTCTTGAGTATCTCAATGCAATAAGGACTGTTAAATCCCATGTCTCAGTTAAGAGGTTTTCTAAATCAATGGTTAAACTGATACCGTAAATGATCTGTTGAAAATACAACTTTGATTTGCAAATATTCAAAAAAAATTTTAAGTTCAATAATACCTCTCTGATCAATATATACTTCAGTTCCTTTGCTTTCTTTCTTTCTTCCTTTTGCTCGGTGAATACTCTGTCCTTTGTTGCTCGGTGTCTACAAAATTCCTTGGTTGTGTTCTTTAACCTGTATGATCAGATTTGCATGAAGAATTCTATCTTCACACAAAATAAGCTTAGAATTCCTCTATTCATAATGAATTCCTTGTCTCTTTATATAGACATGATTAGCCGCTCAATCTCATTATTTTTGTCGTAGATCTCTTCTTGATTCGTAAAACTCATCATGCGTTGCTTTATCTCGTAAAGCTCTCCTTTAGTTTTATTCTGTAAATTTCTCCTTGATAACTGTGAACAAAACATGCTTTAAATATTATTCCATGCTTTAGTTTAACTGATCATTGAAAATAAAGCAATTAATCATTTAATCCCTAAATATAGCTCTGCCAGCTAAGCAATTTTGTCATTCTTTAACTCTAGTTAAGCTTGGTCATCATCTTTAGTTATGCTCGGTCATCAACTTCACTTACTGCGGTGCTCGGTATACACTGTGAATTGCTCGGTGTTCACTGTCACTCGATGTATACTGACTTTTTATGTTTTACCGACAACATAAAATTTGTCTATTCAAATCTTCAAGGTTATGATATTATGTGTATGAACAATCAAACCATATCAATTTGACATCAATGACAATACAATACATTAACTGATTTAATGTCTTGCATTCACTTTTGTAGCTCAGTGATCATCAACTTATCATCTTCAAACATTCAATCAGTTATATTTCATCGATGCACACCAAGGTGTGATTGCTAGTTTATATTTCAATTTGTAATGCCTCGTTAATGCTTGGAATTATTCTCCCTTGGCCTACATTTGACTTCTCATGCATTTTTGCTAATCTGTCAGTTTATTTGTTTAAGTCAAGCAACGTAATCAACTGCATAGAATGATGTCATAGCATTACACCATGTTAATCAGCAACGGATATTTTATCGATTTAAAACACAGTCTTTTGACCCGGTTGTACAATGCTATCTTGTTGTTACTCCCAATGACCAACTTCGTTTGCAAAGTCCAATAGAACAATTTTGTGGATTTTCATTTTTATTATTTGTTGACTTTTCTTTTAGCTCTTGGGGTGATACCACAATAGTGGGTTACACTTTTTCGGAGGAAGAAATTCTTCACAAAATCCGCGAGGTGGGAAATTTATTCAGTTACTTTCGATAGAAAGTACCTGATTATTTCGATCGAAACATTCTTATTTTTTATCGAAACTACCTTTTTTGCCTAGTTTTGATCGAAACTAACTAGTGAAGATTTTGGTGGGTTTCAACCCATGCCGACATTAAACTAAGAAAGTACTTTCTATCGAAACTAATTAGTTTCGATCGAAAGTACTTTCTATCGAAAGTCTCTGAATAGAGGCCATTTCCAAAGGCTAACAAAAATCTGCAGTTTTCATGGCTTCAGGGCTCAAAAGGGAGAATAGGGAGGTGTCCTTTTGCATTGCACAAGTACTCTGAATGAGCTTTCTAATGAATATATATTTGACAATTTTTGAATTAATTAGGTCTATGTTTATTAACATGCATTGAATGTAGGTTTTTTATCGAATATAAACCTCCAAGTTTGACGTTCAATGAAAAATACTAGAAAAGAGAAAAAAAATTTTGAAAAATAATAGTGCCCTCCGGCTTTGAGTCTTCTTTCTATCAAAAAAAAAATTGAATTTCGATAAATACACAATTTATCAGCTACGCAGTCAAGGTATGTCAAAATTACGGTTGACTCTACTTCAAACGTTCATAAAATATGAAATAATCATGATAATGTCGTCAAACCAATTGCATGCCCTCCATATGGATGTTACAAAATCAAATTTGAAAGAAGCGCATTGATATCTATTTTAGAAAAAAAGTTATGCTGTACGAAGTCATTGTACCTTTTTGAAAATGACATTTTCAGCAACATAGCAGTTTTAGTGGGAGAAAAAAAACCATTAAAATCAATTCAAAAATAAATAAAAATAAATAAATTTAGAATCTAGACAGAAAATCCTAAAAGACTCTAGTTTACTTCATCTTCCGATTTCAAACAGTTTAACGACAATATGCATCCGAATGTGAAATTTTTTCTCAAAATGTAGACTTCAATGTCCGTTTAGGCAAAAAAAGTGTAACCCACTATTGTGGTATCACCCCGTGGTCAAACAATTTTGCGGCATTTCTAAAATTTTATATTATAATGATAAAAATACATAATATAGATTGATAGGAAAGAATGCCAAATTTTTGAGCAGTGTAGAAATATTTAATCCGTAGACACGGACTTGAAGTTGGGTGGAAAATCAGGCGGTGTAGCTTCTGGTGGTGAGCTCTATTCCTTTTGTAATGGAGGAGTGAGAATCTATATTCATGCTTTAATAGATATTATATGACTCCCAATGAAATTGTAAAAATGAACTCAGTGAATTTATTTCGATTTGCATTACGGAATTTTGTAACCCTAGGAAATCGAGGGAGCTTCTTCCAATTTTTATTACATCTAATCAGGAGTTTATTTGATTTTTCTGATTTTGTTTTTTGGGTTTTTCATTCGTATGATATATATTTTTGCCCTACTCTCCAATGAAGGACAAAGCAATTATTGTGTGCTATTGTTTTTACAAATATATTTTAAATATCAATACAACAATTTGAGTTGGTCTACTGGTGGACAACTTGTACTCTTGAAAAAGAGGTCACAAGCTCAAATTCCACTAGAGTTTGGGGTATGTATGCCTCTTTGTAACACAATTAGGTTCCTTTCGCAGGGAGTATGAGATAGTCCTATATTGTTGTCACCATATGTAGTTGGTATCATGGACTATAAAAGGACCTTTCCTTTTCTAATATACTAAAATATCATGAATATTTTTTTATAATTATATATAAGATATTTATATTAATATAATAAAATAACTTTTTAAAGATAAATATGTTTAAGGTATCTCTAATTATATTGTTAATTTTGCTGAAACGAACCCAAACTAACTAGGAAGTGGTATGGGTACACATTTCACGGGAATGATAGATAAGGAATAGTCTTGAGTACCAGTTACTTTTACGAACGATCGATAAGGACCTTCAAGATCCAAAATGGTGTGTTTTTCAATATGATGTTGTCAAGAATATAGTTTATTATTTTGAATGATATGGTACATGTCAAACAAGTTAATGTGAGTTAATGTGGCACTAATTTGACTGCTTCCACAAAAGTTACATGGAACACAAATAAATCAATAACCAAATCCATTGCAACCTCTCCTTACATATAACCAGATCATTTAGCTTTTGTAACAAACAATTCAAAAATCATTTGTGTTTGATGTTCATTAGTTCTGATAAGAAAGTATGGTGCTTTTTCCTTATCTTCATAGGTGCACACATAGGTGCATTACTGAACACTAGGGAGGGTTTCATGGAATTGTGCAGTGCACGACCATACTCGAGTTTAGTTTGTTAACATCAGTTTCGTATATGATGTAACAGTGTAATGTGTAGAAAATAGTGGTGATGACCTTGTACCAATAGTTGTCATTGTAACTGGGAATATGAGACTCTTGTACATTAAAGTGTGTTTAAGATATGATTAGTGTTTATAAATTTTTTAATGTTTTTAATAATGGGAGTAATCAATGTTTGATTAATGAAGAGAATGTTACTTTTGCTAAAATAAGTGGTGGAGGTTGTTTTGGATTTTTTGGTATTGAACAAAGCTGATTAAATAAAATTATAGTAGTCCCAGAAAGAGGACTCTACGATGAAAAACCTAAAATAAAAATATACAATAAGAAATTACAAAAGCCCTGGAGTCACCTTCCTAACAAGCATACAAGACGTATACATCATAATCAAGATCAATAGTTACATATGGTATTTCAATAACTTTTGAAGCTTCTTAGAGCATTGGACCTTCCCCTCATGCAAATGTAGAAGTTGGTATTTGATTTCATCTAGTCTTTTGTTGTTGACATCATTCACCTTCAGCTGAAACACAAAAAGGTCATTCGTAACATAATGTCACAGTAAAATTGTAGCATTTAAACTTCCTGATTCCAAATGTTTCTAGAAAACATAGCTAAACACCTACTTTTCAAAATAGGCAACAAAATGATTTATCTTGGAGAATCAACAATTGCATTCTTATGTTAACCAATCCCCATAACAACTCCTTTCCACCGTAAAGAATGACCAAAAATAGCAGGAACTTGATCAAATAATGCCCTCCATTTCATTTTAGCCCAAAACTAGCCCCAAAATGTATGTTTCATATTTTTATTTGTTGACAAAAAGGAAATTTATTAGATTGAATCTTTAAATATTTTAATCTATCTCCAATAGGTAGTTTATAGTGTAAGACTTTCCATGCCAGGATTTGAGCATTAGCCTCAACTCTAGATCTCCATATCTGTATACTTTGACTCCTCTACTTCTTCTCCTTAAGTTTGCAGCCCCATTTACTATTTAGGCTTGGATTCAATTTCATACTGGGCAAGAGTTTTAAATAAAATTTCTTCAACAAAAATCAGACAAGAAGAATTCTCCCCAACCAAACTCAATCTTTGAAAACACTACACTGAAGAGTACATAATTTCATAAGAAGATCCCTAGACACTAAGACCTCACAAAGATAAGGAAACTTTGGGAACCCTTATTTACACCAAAATGATGTTTGATACTAAGCCAATCAACCCAATCCAATGAGCTAAAATCTCAGATATCACTAAATTGTTGAACTCCTTTCTTGAAAGAGTAGTGTATTTGTTTCAAAAGCTAACTACTAAAGGTTGCCCATGATATTGAATTTTCTTGTTCCACCAAATGGAAGAAAAAGCAAAGCTAAAGCCATGTTGGACTCTGACTCCTTCCAATAATAATCCACAAACGTGTTGCCACAACTTTCAAATAGATTGCAAACGAAATGAAGCCTTCAAGTGAAAGACGGGGCCCATCAAAATCTTATCAGTCCATCCAACATGTTGTCATTTGTTTTTAATCGTAGCACAATCAATATGATGACAAACTAATATTTTCCAAGGCTCATCCCCATTCACAACTCTGATAATCCATTTTGCTGATAAACAAATTCCTTGAGTTTTAGGATCCAGCAACCCCAACCCACCTTTTATATTTAGGTTGTATATAGTGCAACGAAGAGGAAGCTATGAAACCTGACTTCCTGCCCTAATTAGACCATAAAAATTATCGAACTACTTTGTTTAAATCATCATATCCATTTTTAGAAGGCATCCAACAAGAAGAAAAATACACATGAGAAGCCAAAATAATGTGGTTAACCACCCGCATTTTGTCAGCCAAGAATAAGAATTTGTTCCCCCAATTAAAAATTTTGTTTTTCAATTTAACTAAGAACTATTCCCACATCTCACAAAAGAGACTCCCAAACCAAAAGGATACTCAAATATCTAGTGATCTGACCCTGTTGAATTTGTTTCCATTCCTTTGGAATCCATTAAGGAGTTGGATCAGAATTAATCATAAGAAACTATATCTTGTGATATGCTAATTTTGAACCTGAGACCAAACAATATAAGATCAAAATCTCTCTACTTGTATGGCTTCCTTGACGAAATGATATCTACTTGGCTATGATGAAATCTCCAACTAGCAACTAGGCAATGAATCCCTCAACCCTCTCAATCCACGAAGCTTGTTTCTCACAAAACCAACATAGTCACCAAATCTACCAAGCCAAATACCTCTCTACTATAATCTCTACTTGTATTACCAAAGGAGTAAACTACAACGTGCTTATGAAGAGTAACAAATGTGGCCACCACATGCATATGGCAAATGCACATGTTCGCTAAAATAGGCCTGCACAAGGAAAGTGTGTGAATGGTCATCCAGCAATGAAGAACTGATAACCGCCACCGTTAGCATATATGACAACTACGATCCCAAATAAAACACTTGTCAGAATGAAGTATACACGCCAAAAGGACTTGCCGTATTAGCAGTATCTCTAATAAAACCAAGTGGCATAAAACTCGTGAAAGTTGGAATTGGTTTTTGGTTTTAATCAATTAATGAAAGACGGAATATGGTGGGTCGGAATTTGCTCCGACTATTTCGGTTAATATTGGCACGTGTATTATTAACAGTCATTTGGCAGTTAGTGATTCTTCTAGAACAAATGCTTATTTGGAAAATGAGCGCCAGCTTGTTTGTACAATCGGTTGCGTGATTCATTTTCTCTCTCCTGTGGCTGGTTTAACCTTTCACTTTATGAAAATGCGGATGTCCCTTTCATGTTGAGCTGTCATGCAATGTACCCACATTTTGACATCGAATAAATAAATTGTCAATTTTAATGTGATGCCACGGTCAACTGGTCAAATTTGATGCCTGTATGGACGTATTTATATGCTTTAAACTTCATTAAATACAATTAAAAGTCTAAGAAGACTTTGTGCAAGACCATAAAAAATTGTAGAGGGATTTAAGGTAAGACCATAAGATATTTTAAAGAATTATAGTTGCATATCTATTTAATTTACAAACTTTTTAGAATAGAATATTTTAATTATTTAAAAATATTTTCTTTGAATTCAAACAAAACAGATTACAATGAATATGGACTAATGAATATGAGCTCTATAAAAGTGATTTTGAATGGATAATTACTTTAAAATTTATTTTTTAGTTGTAAATTAGTTTTGATGATATTAATATGTATTTATTAAAAAATAATTAATAATAATAATAATAATTTTCTTTAATTTTTATTTTTTTAAATATGTTTTAATTTTTAAAATAATTTTAAATGAAAAATAATTTTTAAATCTGAAAAATAAAATATTTAATTTTGAAAAGAAAATAATTTTAAAATCTGAAAAAATAAAATATTTTATTTGAAAAGAGAAAAACTATATAGAGAGAATTCATGGAAAACAATATTATATTTTTTAAAAGATTGTTTAGCTTAATATTTTTAAAATTATATTATTTTATTATCTTTTTGTTTAAAGTACTTTTATATTATTCTTTACAATACAAATTGATATGTACATATTGGAAAAAATTCTAGATTTTTTTCATAATACTTTTGAAATTTTCACTAAAATATTGGTAGATTCTTCTAATTACTTTTTTGTTTTTTTGTTCTTGCGTACCTTTATAATATGATATTTTGTATGATATATGTGACTAGTTTAGTAGGGTTTATATTATCATTCTTTGCAATCAAGAAACTATACATTTTAAAAGATATGCTTTCATCTATTTTAGAAGTGTAGCGGTGGAAAATGTTGTTGATAATAGGCTTGATTGTGAAATTTGGGCAAGAATGCCTCTCCATTTAAATCATAATGATAAAGAAAGGGTTTATGAAACTTGATGGTTAGTTTCTAAAGATCCATGCCCTAGTAAGAATTTGATGGAGGAAAACGCTTCACTAAGTTGCTTTGAGTTAACCTCTAGTTATAAGAACAATCCTCCTTCCATCTGATGTATGATTGGTGTAATCTAAGTACAAGAAATTCCTACAAAGAATTCATCAGTGTAGGTCAATGCTAAGATGGCTAGAGTTTGCAAGTGTGGATCATACTTGGAACCCCCTCCCCCCTACTCGCCTAACCCAGTGGAAACTTAGAGTAGTTTCAATGTTCTAGATGGTCAAACTACTTCAAAATTTATAATTGAATTGCATTCCTCTCATTTTGCTTGTCTTGCACCATACCATTCAAAGTCCCACTTTTTCAATTATTTGCATCACATCACAAATACGGAAAACGTTTCTATTATTAATGTGAAACAGATTTCTCTTTTAGAGCTCAGTAATTGAATAAGTTTACTCGTATAGACAATGATGAGGGACCGAGTATCAAATTTGCACCAATGGATTTAGAAAAGAAAATTCAATTAGGTGTAATGTGAAACTCGTGAATGTTGGAAGTTTGAATGACATGCTTTGTAAGATATTTCTAACTCACAAAAGACAATAATGAAATTGAATTCATGTCTCATGTAGTTAGATGATTACTTTGAATCCCTCTTTTTCATACAAATCTTTTGCTTCGTCTTGTGTATCTAATCATATGTAAAATTGATCAATGAAGAACGGCTACATTAGAATTTCGTCTTAATAGCATTGTGACTCCATCACACTACAAAACAGGGGAATCAAGGACAGATTGTTTAGGAAGCCCATGCAAGGGTGCTTGAATGCATGTAATAAGTAAATCTTTAGGGGTGGGGGGAGAGGAAATTGAAACCAAACAACCCAAGCTAGGGGAAAAAAAACGAGGAATGCAATTCTAGTCCGAACCAAGGGAGGGTCGCCTTCAAAAAGAAAGGTACTAATCCCATGTCCCCATGCTGCTGCTTCAGTGCATTTTCTACTTAAATTTAAGCAGTTAGAGTGTTCCCATGCAAGTTTTCAATCATAGGAAAAGGATAGATTGGAATCTTTCCCTATTTTACTGGAGCGGCTATAATTTAGGAATCAAAATTAAGCATTGAAAAAATATGGGGGGTTGGAAATAAGCAGCGACTGCTTATTGGAAAAATGCTATGTGGCTTCACAAAATTCTTTCCCTCCTTTTTTTATGGTGTTTCTTTAATGAATTTTCTGTGCAAAAATATATTGTTACTAATTTTATTCTAAATAACAATTAAAGATGAAATAAGCAGTCAAATTTCATAGGCATGGGGCCACCAGCTCCACAAATTGCTGCTAAAAAAATTAAGCAGCAGCAGCTGGATGAGGACCTGCTCTAATTCTAGGTAGCGCAGTGTAGAAGTTACCATCGCTACCAAACGTGCAACTTGTGCACTGCACATATTTAAAATAGAATTTGTACAACAGTTGATTGGACGATCTAATTATACCATTAATTTCCGCCAAACAAAATAGGAATTTGTACGGGTATGCGTTTAATGTGAACGACAGATAAGGAATTAGTCCTGACTATGCCATAGTCGGTCCACTTACATTTATGTACAACAGGTCCGTCGCAAGTTCCAAAATGGCGTGCTTTTCAATCTGACGCTGTCAAGAATGTGGTTTATTGTTTGGAATGACATGGTCGACTGCTTCCACTAAAGTTACACGGAACGCGGATGAAAGCACAACCAAGTTGACCCCAACCTCGCATTACTTAAACATATCGTAGCCACATGTCTCACACGCCGTATTCGTTGGGTTATTGACTAGTGTCGAACGAACGATTCAGAAATCATTTGTGTTCAGTGTCAATTAGTTCTGATCAGCAACAATGGTGCTTTTCCCCAATCTTCCCGATGAAATTGGCGAGGAATGCTTAGCGCGGGTAATATACAAATCATACCGCAACCTTAAAAGCGTGTGCAGAAGCTGGAGATCTCTTCTAAAAAGCCCCCATTTTTACGAGCAGAGAAAAGCCGCAGGAACGGCCGAGCAGCGAATTTTCATGCTCCAGTCCTTTAATCAGCAAAAACCCCTTCCATCCAAATCCCAGAAAACTACATCCGTTTACGGGATCGCAGTCTACGACCCCGTGCAGAACGAATGGCAGAGAATCCCGTCCATTCCCGAATTGGGCGACTCCGTTCCGCTCTTCAGTCGGTGTGTCTCGGTTAAAGGCAAATTCATACTGATTGGCGGCTGGCATCCATGCAACTGGCAGCCCATCAACACCGTTTTCATTTACGACGTCTTATCCGGCAGCTGGACTCGCGGCTCCGACATCCCAACTCCGCGGTGCTTCTTCGGCTGCTGTGCTTCGCCGGAAGGAATTATATATGTCGCCGGCGGGCACGACCAAGATAAAAACGCTTTGAGGAGTGTTGAGGCATACAGCGTGGAGAAAGACGAGTGGGTAGATTTGCCGGCGATGAGCAAAGGACGGGACGAGTGTGAGGCGGTTTTCACAGACGGGAAAATGGTGGTCATAAGCGGGTTCGAGACAGAGTCGCAATGGCGGTTTGAGAGGAGCGCCGAAGTGTACGAACCCAAAACGCTGAATTGGAAAGTGGTGGAAAATATGTGGAAACGCGACGAGTGTCCGCGGTCATCTGTAGTTGCCGCCCGCGGTCAGCTCTATTTATTCTCAGTGCAGGGAGTGATGCGATATAATGCTACGGTGAACGCATGGACTCACGTGGTTAATATGCCTGAGAATTTAAGTGTTTCGCCCTGTGCTACGGCCTGTGGTGATAAGATATTTGTGAGTGGCGGCGATGTAGGGTGTTATGTGTTTGAGGCCGAACATGGGGAATGGGTTGCAATTGAGAGGCCGCAAGGGTTTCGCGGATTTGTGCAGTGCGCGGTCATACTCGAGTTTTAATTCGTTAACGTCAGCTCCGCATATGATGTAACGGTGTAAATTGTAGGCACTAGTGGCGAGGGTCCTCTAGTGGAGCCATGTCCAATAGCTGTCATTGTAAGAGGGAATGTGAGACCCAAAAAAATTTAATATTTTTTTAATTTTTTAATTTTTTTATAATGGAAGTAATTAATGTTTGATTTTATTGGAGAGGATGTATTTTTGTTAAAATAAATGGTCGACTATTTATTTTTAATATTTTATTATTATTATTTATCTAATTTCAACATGATATTTATTAGCTTGATGATTTTTTTAACCATGTAAACTATTTATTTTCAACAAGTTTAAGATCATATTCTATGACATATATTAATTTAAAACATAAGTATATAGAGTTTTTACGTTGACAGGTGTTCCACTACAATTGCACAACCAATCTGTGTACATTGAAACGTTACCGATAATCTCGGTTGAATTTTCAAATCATAGTCATTTGTTCTATCTCATCCTGCACTCCATAGTGCACTAACTATACATGGAAAGGTTCCTGAATTATTACATTTGGTGCTTGACGTGTCCTCATTCCATCACTTGCATATAGTGTTGAATTAGTATGTGGTCAAAATTGAATACAATAAACATTTAAAAGTTTAACTTCGGAAAATGCAGTCATTATTTAATGTAAACTGCAACTAATCAGTTACGTGGAGGTAACTCTTCATTTAAAATTGTGTAAATTTCTACAACAGTTGCCTCTTCTAGTAGACGTGTCAACATTCAAATAGATTTTGTTACCAAAAAAAATGCTAGCATTGTCTTTGTAATGGCGGGACAAATGTCACTCAAATTACCAGGCATGATGCAATGAATTTATGTCTTTTTCTTGAAATTCTCATGTTCATTAGTTTCCTTCAACACGCATTGCAAGTTTTGTTTGTGTTTATGCATTTAAGAATAGATGTCTATGCTTATATTGTTCTGGCTTTAAATAAAAAATTTACTTTCTATTATGAATTATTTCTTCTATTTTTTTTGCAATTTGGTGAAAATGTATTTCTTTCCAAGGTAGGCATTTTAATATGGGTTTGTAAAATGGTTTATTCTAAAATTGTATCAGACCACCTAGCTTAAAGGAAATTATGGTAATATTTTGCTCATTCATTCTTTGACGTCAATTTAGCATTGATAAAGACTTTATGGCCAAACTTAAGATATACAAATTACCATCTTCCAAAATGAAAAGTGCTACAACTTATTTTTAAAAATTACTTTCCATGAAAAATTGGTTCAAAAATTACTTTCAAGGTTAATCAATTTAGTATAGAGACATTAACACATCTAGTTGAGGGACAAATCTAGAAAATGGTGTGTGTGTGTGTACCGTGGATCCCCTTATATTTTTTAAAATTTCAAAATATATTAGAAGTGGGAACATACTATATATAAGGTAAACTAATATGGTTTTTTGGACTTAATCAAATCTTAGATTTAACTATAGCCTAGAAAATCTCATCGCTTCTGTCATATACAACTATCATTGTCTTATATTTGTAAAATATGAAATATTATTATTAGGCAAATAATAAAAATTAAAGAGAGAGGCTTTAAAAAAAATAATAAGCTTACACCACATGTAGAGAATAGCTTATATTTTCCTTTCCCATCGTATAAATATTCTATGGGATGTTAATGTTTTGGTTTAGTATTTAAAAAGAAAATATAAAACAAAAAAAAACAAAATGACAAGTTCTCTTTTATCTTCATGTTTTTTATTACTGCAAAAACAGGTTTTGAAGGGACCTGAAACCCTTTACAACGAGACTACATAAGATAAGACATTAATAGTCCCCAGCAAAAAGAAACAAATAAAATATCAGAATAGAAAAAAAAAAAAAACCAACCCCCACCTAGTAGATAGCCAGCAGAAAACCACTAACAAAAATTAAAAAACAAAACAAAAGGAAAACACAAAGTTAACCAAGATTCTTCAAGGTTGCAGCGACCTCTTCTTCCAACTGGCTCATTTTCAAAGCAGGGTTCTTAAGCTCCTAAATATCCCGAGGTAAAGGAGCAACCTTCTTCTTAGTGCTTGCTTTGGTTATTTTTCCTGGACATTGAGTGTCACCAGCAGCCACCTTGCCTTCCTGATCAAGGTTAACAATTGCCTTATCTTGGTGAGAAGTCTCCAACTTAGCAAGCAGGGCTCTCATATTCTCAGCAGAAACCTTCATGCTATTATGACTGTGCTCCAGGATCTTCCTAAGGGTGACATCCATTTTATCCACCCTTTGGTTCAGATTATTCATCTTTTCTTCCAACAGCTCTCTGGCCTTATCATCAACATCCATATAGTCCATCATCAACGTTTTCTCATCAAAGGTCCAAAGAGCATAGGAGTGATCAAAAGAAGGGGTCGTCTGGGGCTCTTTGGACCCACCATAAGACTGCATCTCTTCCACTTTAGCTGACAAGGTACGATATTTCAGGTTAAGACTTTTTATCTCACGAAAAGCTCATATCATCAACTTGAAAGAATACAAGGAGATGTCCTTAGCAATTTGTAGAACCCCAAGAGTAACCTCTCTTTTGTCTTCAAAGTCATCAAACCATAATTACATAGAAGAAACCCTCATAGTTCCCTTCTTGTAGGGTGGAGAATTAGCCTCATAAGAACCCACCTTAGAGTCTTCAGAAATAAACAACAAGATGGGAACATCATGATCAATAGAGCTCTCATAGTCCACTAAAATGAGAACTTTACCCTTATCGGCCTCATCTTTGTCTGCTCTTCCAGCTTCAGAACCGAGGGACCCTTTCACAGTATTGGCATTTTTACCATCTTTACTTTTCACAAAACAAGGAGAAGCCAAACCCACACATATAGGAATTCCTTTGTTGACTTCCCCAACAACCCTCTTAGTTGCAATCTTTTTCTCAGATGGCAAGGGACAACAAACTCTTCCTCATCCTCCTTAGTTTCCATCCCTTCATCCTCCTCTAATTTCCTAACTTTGGAAGAGCCAACCTTCTTAGTGGCCAATTTTTTTCTTTCTAACCAATGTAGTAGGAGCAAAATACTCTTCATCTTCCTCCTTTGTTTCCATCCCCTTGTCTACCTCTAAAAACCTGGCCTTAGGGGTGTCATCCTTCTTCTTAGGGTTAACTTTAGGTTTTTTAGCTAGGGGGCAATTGCCATCATCTTCCTTTGTTTCCCATCCCCTCTGAAATCCCTCAGACTTCTCCTTCTTAGACTCCTTAGCAATAACCATAGCCTTTGGGGGGTTATAAGGAGCCCTAGGGGTGTCATGAATTTGTTTAATATTTACCTAATTTTTAGGTTTAAAATTAATTTAATTTTATCTATAAAATAATCTTAATAATTATATTAAAATAATAAATATGAAAATTAAAAATAGAACTATACATAGAAATATAATATTTTCTTTTATTGCTATACAAAATTAAATCGTAGTGGTTTTAATTACTTTGAATCAAAAACATATATTGTGTTAATATGAATTATCATAAATGTGGTTGTAGTTAAGTTACACAAGGCTAATAGGATTGTGATTTTTTAATATACATAGATTTATTATGCATTTTATATATTTAATCTTTTAATTTGTGCTTCGATTTGTACTTAATTTTGAATATCAAAATTTCTAGGGAAATTAAAATGTATACAAATAATTATTTAAAGTCATTCAAATTATAGTTATAGTTTTTCTTTTATAGATTTTATTTTGTATTAAAAAAAAGGGTAAGTGCACCAAGATGCTAGTAAAAAAGTGACCACATTGTTAGGATTTAGGTGTCATCAACCTTGTAAATCCTTAATTTATTATTTTCCTAAATATCTTTTGTAATTTATCCATAAGAGGTTGAACCGTTTAACCAACAGTGGTGAAAGAGACCATGAAAAGACAAAGTTACTTTTATCGTTTGTAATTTAGGAAAAAGACAGAATAGCTAGGCATCCCCTCTTGGAATCCTCTATTTTGAGGTAATTGGATACTTTTAAGAAGTCGTAAGAGCATCTATGACAGTTGTCATAAGATTCTATGACAACACTTATGACAATTTATGATAGATTCCTTACACAGGTGGCCATTCATGAGAGATGTTTTATGATAGTTTTAAGAGCATTTGCAAGAGGCTATTTTTGGGAGTGGACATGAGGTTTTTCTAGGTGGTTTTTTTTCATGTTGTTTTATGATACCACAATAGTATTCATCCTCACAAATTCCTATAAACTGGGGCCTTGAGCTAGAGTTATTCATTCAGTCTTGTTCAGTTTCCAGGGTAACAAAGTGCTACTGTATTCTCTAGACGGGTCTACAAAGAAGTGTATTACTGTTGTATTCTTTGTCAGATTAGTAATATACTTGCCTCTCTTTCAATGGTGGAATTTTTTCTCATAAGGGTTTCTCCACATAAATCTAGTGTTTTATGTGCAATAGTTTTCTAGTTCTTATTTTAAGTTTGCAATCACTTTCGAAAGGGTTAAGCTTTGGTTTCATATAAATTCATGAATAATCAGTTTTAGTTCTTATTGAAAGCTTTCTTTTCCTTTTTTTTACAACATTTGGTATCAGAGCTAACAGTTCTATTGAGGGGGGAACGCCTTTCTTTTTATGTGTTGAAGGTTTTTTGCTGCAGTGGGAGCTTTTGTTTTGTGGGATTTTTTGTAGATTTGAGAAGGGTTGTATACCATGGCCTCCACCTCTTATCAAGATATTGAGAAGTTCAATGGTATTGGTTACGAGATGTGGAAGTTGAAAGTTGAGGATCTCCTTGAAGAGAGAGATCAGTGGTTGCCAGTTTCGAAGAAAAGAAACCAGAGGATTCTACCTTATCTGATGCAGAGTGAAAAAAGTTAGACAAGAAGGCACGAGGAACCATTCGGTTGTGTATTTTAGACTCTGACCTCCTGAATGTCTCTATAGAAGACACAACCTACAAGCTATGGAGGAAAATAGGTGATATCTATCAAACTAAGAGTTTGTCTAACAAGCTATATTTAAAAAGGCATTTGTATTATTTGAAAATGAAAGAGGGTGACTCTATTGTTGAACATTTGAATGCATTTAATTTAATTTTAAATCACCTTTCTTCAAAAGATGTTAAGATAGAAGATGAAGATAAATGTATCTTTTTGATTTTCTCTTTGCCTAATTCTTGAGAAAATCTAGTTGTTTCCATGTGTAGTGGTGGTTGCGATCCTAAGATGGACAATATAGTTCCTCTTCTTATTTCAGAAGAGATGAGGAGAAAGACTATGAATGTTTCCTCCCAAGATGCCCTTCATGTGTGAGGAAGGCCTAAGGAGAAAGAGGTTAAATGAGATAATAAGAAGAAGGATAAGTCAAAAGGATGTTCTAAGACCCTCATAAAGAGAAGAGTGGAGTGTTGGAATTGTGGTAAGAGAGGGCATGTGAATAAGGAGTGCAAAAATAAGAAATAGAGGACTGATACTTTCATGGATAAGTCCTCAAATGATGGTGATTATGATGCTTTACTTATTTTAGCTAATTTTGTTAGTAATGATACTTGGCTTGTTGATTCAGGTGCTTCCTACCATATGACTCCTCACAAGGAGTGATTTTATGAGTATAAGGAATGTGATGAAGGATATGTTTTTCTTGCTGACAACACCTTAGTGAAGATTGTTGGCAAAGGAAAGGTAATTTTGTGTTTTAGTGATGGGAGGAATGTTTCCATTGATAATGTTTTACACATTGCAGGTCTTACAAGAAGTTTACTTTCATTTTCCAAGCTGAATGATTTTGTAATGCATGTGACATTTGTTAAGCCTGGTTGCAGGTTGGTAAGGGGAAGTTTGGTAGTTGCTAAAGGATCTCGGACAGGGACTTTGTTTAAGCTGCATGCTTCTACTCTTTGTAATTAAGCTTTTGTAACTAGGACTAAAAATGCATGTATGTTGTGGCACCATAGATTAGGTCACATTGGTGAAAAAGGTCTTAAGACCATTCTAGATAAGAAACTAGTTGAGGGGATTTCTGATTATTCTATTAGTAAGAGTGATTTTTGTGAGCACTTTGTGTTTGGTAAACAAAATATATCTTCATTTCCTAAAGGAGTTAATAAAGCTAAGAAACTTTTAGAGATTATTCATTCAGATGTATGTGATCCAGTGGATATTGACTCTTTGAATAGGTCTCGGTATTATGTTTCCTTCATTAATGATGTCTCAAGATATACTTGGATTTATTTTATGCATTCAAAATATGAAGTTTTCACTAAATTTAAGGAATTTAAGGAAATGATTGAACAAAAATCAGATTATAAGATAAAAGTATTAAGATCTGACAATGGGGGTGAATATTTCTCTACATAATTTGATGAGTTTTGCAAACATGCAGGAATTGTTAGGAAAAATACTACACCTTACACTCCCAAACAAAATGGGGTAGAAGAAAGAGTGAACCGTACATTAATTGAAAGAGCTAAGAGCATGTTAAGTAGTGCTAAGCTAGATAAATGTTTCTAGGAAGAAGCTGTTGGTATTGCTTTTTATTTGATTGATATATCTCCTTGTAAAGCTCTTGTTGATAAAACTCCTTATGAAATATGGTTTGGTAAAAAAGCTACAGTTTCACATTTAAGGGTCTTTGGTTGTGAGGCTTTTGTTCATGTGCCTCAAGAGAAGCAATCTAAATTGGATCCAAAAGTACATAAATGCATATTTGTAGTATATTTTGAGAATGTAAAAGGTTATAAGATTTGGAATCCTCTAACCCGAAAAATTATTTTTTTAGAGATGTGATTTTCAGGGAACTTAGAGATAACTCAGGCAAAGAACAACCAAAGGAAAAGTCAAAGATAGTGCATTTTGAAACTAAGCATGAAGATGCACATGTGGAAGAACAAAGGTATGGAGAAGAAGATGGAGAAGAAGAAGAGAGTTCAAGTGAAAGTTCATAAGATTCAGTTGTGATAGATGAAATTGATCATAATGAAGAAGAACATGGGGAAGAACCTCCTACTCCACCTTTGACAAGGTCCACAAGATAGAGGAATCCAGTTGACCAGTATAGCCCACCAAATTTCCATTGTAAATTTTCTTTACTTTGTACTGATGATGAACCTATATCTTACAAGGAGGCACTCTCTTCTGAAGAAAGTGAATATTGGATGTATGCCACGCAGGAGGAGATGATCGCTTGGGATAATTGTGACTCTTGGGATCTTGTTAGTTTTACCAAAGGAAGAAAGCCCATTGGATGCAAGTGAGTATTTAAGAATAAATTTGGATCAGATGGTCAGTTAGATAGGTAAAAGGCCAGATTGGTGGCCAAGGGCTACTCCTAGAGAGAAGGAGTTGATTTCGGTGAAATATTCTCTCTTGTTGCTAAGTTAACTTCTATTAGTTTCTTATTATCTATTGTTGTTGCTTGTGATTTTGAGATAGATAAAATGGATGTTAAAAATGCTTTCTTTCATGGGGATCTTGAAGAATATATTTATATGCAAGAGCCTGATGGTTTTGTTGAGAAAGGAAAAGAAAACTTATTTTGCAGGTTAAAGCGGTCATTGTATGGTTTGAAACAACCACCCAGGATGTGATACCAGAAGTTTGATGCTTTTGCATTAAACTTGGGTTATATTAGAAGAGAAGAGGATCACTATGTTTACATTAAGATTATTGATGATCAGTTATTAATTATTGTCTTGTATGTTGATGATATGTTGTTTATTGGTAACAACAAGGCAATGATTATAGAGCTTAAAAATTAGCTTTTTGGCACATTTGATATGAAGGACTTGAGGGCTGCTAGATATAATCTTGGGATGGAAATAAGCAGGGATCAGGTTCACAAAAATCTTTGGTTAAGTTAGAGTAAGTATGTTGACACCATTTTGCAGAGATTTAAAATGTAGGACTGCAAGCCAATGAGTATTCCCTTTCTGGTTGGTACTAAGTTGAGTTCAAACATGTGTCCTAAATCTGATGATGATATTTAAGATATGTCTAATGTTCCTTATGCTATTGTCACTAGTAGTTTAATGTATGCAATGGTTTGTACTAGACCAGATATAGCCTAAGAAGTGGGAGTTCTAAGAAGGTTTGTGTCTAACCCTCGTAGAGAGCATTGGACTTTAGTTAAAAGGGTTTTAAGATATTTGCGAGGTACTTCTGATTAATATTTGGTTTATCATGGTAATGATGATGTGGATAAGTCATTGGACATACATGGATTTTTTTTATGTAGATTGAGAAGGTGACTTGGATAGGCGAAGTTCCACAAGTGGCTATGTGATTACTTTGTTTGGGGGTTCAATGAGTTGGATGAGTAAACGACAACCTACCGTTGCATTTTCCACCACAAAAATAGAGTGTATGGAAGCTAGACATGCCTCTAAGGAGGTACTTTGGTTACAGAGACTTGGTAATGGTATTGTTTTTGATTTCAAAAAAGTTAGAATTGGATATGACAGTCAGAGTGCCATGTGGTTTGCCAAAAATCCTATGTATCATGCTCGTACTAAACATATTGATTTTCAATATCAATTTGTGTGAGAAATGGTTGAAAGTGGACAGGTCTTGATTGAAAAAGTTGACACTTTGGATAATTTTGTAGATTCTCTCACGAAGCCAGTCACCATGGATAAGTTCTCTTGGTGTAGGAAGACCATGGGCCTTGATCACTGTACTTGATTTGTATTATGTATCTGTATGGGGTAATTTACAATGTATGATGTCATGTGGGAGAATGTCAGGATTTAGGTTCCATAAACCTTGTAAATCCTTAACTTATTATTTTCCTAAATATCTTTTGTAATTTATCCATAAGAGGTTGAACCGTTTAATCAACAATGGTGAAAGAGACCATGAAAAGCTAAAGTTACTTTTACCGTTTGTAATTTAGGAAAAAGAAAAAATAGCTAGGTGTACCCTCTTGGAATCCTCTATTTTGAGTTAATTGGATGCTTGTAATAAGCTGTAAGACAATCTATGGCAAGCTGTAAGACAATCTATGGTAGTTATGATAGCTTTCATAAGATTCTATGACAACACTTATGACAGTTTATGATAGATTCCTTACACAGGTGGCCATGCATGAGAGATGCTTTATGACAGTTGTAAGAGCATCTGTAAGAGGCTATTTTTTGGGGTGGATGTGAGGTTTTTATAGGTGGTTTTGTTTCCTTTTTTTATGATACCACAATGGTATTCATCCTCACAAATTCCTATAAATTGGGGCCTTGAGCTAGAGTTTTTCATTTAGTCTTGTTCAGTTTCCAGGGTAACAAAGTACTGCCAGATTTTCTACATAGGTCTAGAGAGATGTGTATAATTTTGTATTCTTCATTGGATTATTAATATACTTGCCTCTTTTTCTGTGGTGGATTTTTTTCCCAAAAGAGTTTCTCCACGTAAATCTGGTATTTTATGTGCAATGGTTTTCTAGTTCTTGTTTTAAGTTTGCAATCACTTTCGAAAGGGTTAATCTTTGGTTTTAGATTTGCATGAATAATCAATTTTAGTTCTTATTGAAAGCTTTATTCACCTTTCTTTTACAACACACATGATGAAAAAACAAAACAATTCACAAAACCCATGTATGTTATTCATAATTTAAAATCAATTGGCTTGGGGAAATCAAGCAATTAAAAATACTAAAAGTTCTTCATAACTTGTATGGGTTATGAAAAACTAAATTTTTTTCATAACCCACATGGGTTATGAAGTGTTAGAATGAATTTAGAATAACTGAGAGGGGAGGGGTGAATCAGTTATCCTCAGGTCTAGATGTAGCAAATAAAACTTTTTGTATTTCAGATCTACTCAGCAGTAGTAGCATATGTCAACAACTTAATCATACAGTTTACTGTATAATGTAATTAGCTTGTAGAAACATAACAATAAAACAAATCATAAGCATTCACACAAGTTGACACAAGTATTTAACATGGAAACCCAATATGGGAAAAACCACCAGTAACATGCTACCAAGTTTCACTCTTCTGAAGTG
>MU227849.1:345501-365592 GCA_018584345.1 Thuja plicata
TCTTGGTTTTCCTCTGCACACCTGAGTCGTGACAGGGTCACTTCTCAAATTACACCGGGTGTCTGATGCAGGAGCATCCTGGGTGTAAGGGCAATCTTGCATCACCCAAAAATATTTCTGTTTTCTTTTCAATAAGGGCTACCTTGTGCAGAGCTTCTATTTATGGAAACTTTCTATTTTTAGTAAGTTGGTCATACGATCTTGAAATGTTCTGATTTTGCATGTGGAGGTTCATCTCAGTCATATCAGCCTGCCAGTAAAGTTTCATGGCTAGATAAGGTCTAGTTTTGAAGATATTGAAAATTTTCGGTATTGAAAACAGGGTACAGAAACTTTGGGCTCAGTTTTGAAGGCTTTAGAGGCCCCGGATGAGGTCAAAACTTGTGTTGAATGATGCTTCCATAATTCAAGTATTGTAGAGTGCTTCGTGGCATTTTTGAAATGGGGTTATAATAGTCAATCGGGTCAACTGGTGATGACTTATGGTCTCCGGAAGTTGGGCCACCTGAAATAGCAGAAAATAATCTTCCTTCAAAAATTTTGTTCGGGTTTCAAAAGTTATTTTGAGCCGACTTTGATATACTAAATTGAAAAATAAAATAATTCTAAGTTTGGTCGGCCCTAAGGGCTAAATTTCTCGAACCTTTTCGGGTGGTGGAAATTGCCTATATAATGAAGGCCCGTAGTGTTGTCTTAGGCAGTTTGGGACAGTTCTGGGTAGATCTGGGTAATAATTTGAGGCTTTGTCCTACATAATATTGTAAGGGGAATGCCCATGTGGCTTTGCATATTGTAATTCTAAAAGTTTGTAATTCCACATTTGTGGAGATAATAAGAAGTCCATTTTCTGTTCTTGCAAATCGTTGTTGATTCTCTGTTTCTGTTATGTGTTTGTGGTATTAAGGGGAGCACCCTTCATCACAGTGGAGCCCGATGAGTAGAATATAGTGCAAACCGAGAGAACATACAAAGAGCAACCCAACATACAGTTCAACAAGGAACACCGAAAGACAGTCAAATTGATTTCATAGAAAACTGAGCATCAGACACCGAAAGTTAGTTACATCCTGAAAAAAGTGGATCTCACTTCCACATCAGATAAAACACTCAATTTCTATTTATAGAGTTTTTTTAAATTTTAAAACCATTACTTAAGGGACAAGAAACATTATTGTAATAGTTTTAATCAGTCTAATTGATTGAAAACATGCAAACTAGGAGATCAAGGTCAAGTTGTAAACCTTTGATCATAGAGTTGTTTTGTACTACATGAAACTACATTAGGTCAATCTATCTTATAAATAGATGTTGTAATCATTCATTATGATAGAGGAGAGGATGAATGTAGCCTACAAGCACATCTATGGATCATATTGAGAGTTTCAAGAAGTAGAACATCAAAAGATGAAATTGGTTATCAAGAACCAAGAACAGAGGCTATCGAGAAACAGAGGTATTAATCAATCACAATAGGTGATACATTTATACATGTGAATTGTAATGGATCTGTAATTATAATTTTTTAGATTGCATACACTCAGGTCAATGAGTATTTTTGTCTGCATTCTAACAAGTGTAGGAGATAGAAGAAATCCTTTGAAGGAAGGTGGATTTAAAAATCCTATTATAAATCTCTTAACCAAGTGCATACTAAATAGTGTTGCTAAAGCTCTTAACAGAGTAGATCTTAACTGGTCTCCACATAATACTCCTAACAGGGTAGATCATCACAAGTGATCAAATTGTAAGCCTTAACTAGCCCCTTCCAATCTGCAGATAGTGAAGATTTTATGGATGTCATCCCCACCGCAGTTTTTACCTTCTAACAGGGGTTTTTTGTGATATCATATCTTGTGTTATGAGTCAATTACTTTCATGAATGTTTACATGTTTGTTAAAGTTAAAGAATTGATGTATCTTACACAAAGATAGTATAGAACAAATGGTTGGTTATTACAATTGATTACATAAAGGTTAAAGGAAAAAAGAGATAAAAGTTTTAGAGGTACTGATTCACCCCTCCCCTCTTAGTACACACTTCCCATTATTTCCAACATTAACTTGCGCATTTGAGTTCATGCAACACTAGAAAAAAATGGATGAGGCCATGGGGACGATTTCACTAAACATTTAAAATAGTCTTTTGTTTCACCTTGATGGTTGCACTACACCTCGGGACATGTGGACCAATTTTCATGATATTTTTGGAACCATTAATCAGTTTAGGGCACTTCAGATTGAGGCAGAGCTGACCTTTTTGGTGCCTGATTATTTTCCATCTATTGACTATTTCTTGAGGAAATTCAAATCACTAAGATCATTGTTACATGGTTTTGGTAAGAAAAAAATAGATATTGAGTGTATATACCTGACTCTCTCTAAGATTCAAGGTTCATTTCAGATATTTTCTACTATATTCTACTCCACCATGGATGCTTTGGGTCCATGATTTTCCATGCCTAACTTTGAGGTATTTTGTGATCAGTTGACACATGATAATTACAATCTCACATAGTTGGATCCTCTTCCAAGATCAAGGAACCGAGTATTGGTAGCTCAGACATCTTCGAGGAAGAAAGAGAAGAAATAGAAGCCACAAACCATAGAGCCTTGGAAGGATTCTAGTTCTTAACACACCTCTAGCCCACCTTTTCCTAAGGGGAAAATAAAAGAAAGACCTAAGTTTTCTTATTTTAAAAAGCCAAATGATGATGAGTCTCATTACTATGATAAGAATATAGATGGATATGCATAAAAGGTTTCATATTTGATAACTCTTCTTATGAAGAGAAACATTGATATTCCTTCTTCTTCTACTTCTGACAAGCCTTCTTCTTCTTCATCATTCCAAATAGATGGACATGATAGAGGAAAGGGTCATGCATTATGAGAAACCACTCATCCACACTCTTCTAGATGACTACTAGATTCAGATACTTTACACCATATGACATCTTCTCAAGATTTATTCTGTTCTTTTGAGGCTTTTGCTACCCCACACATTTTGATGGCGAACAACTCTGTAATCAATGTATATGTGAAAGGATCTATTTACATTGATGATGATTAATTAAATGATGTACTATATGCTCCTTGTATGTGGAAAGGGTTCTATTTACATTAATTATGGTTGATAAGTAGGAGATATTTTTCCACAGCAAGCCAAATTGTGATATTGCTATCAGGATTTAACTATGTAGTTTTTGAGTCAAAATCATTGACCCATAATTCATGAGTAGTGGTTCAACATGAACCCATCTCTCATGAGAATGAATGCAACACTTAGCACTCATTGGATTTAATTAGTGCTAAGTGTTCCATTTATTCTCATGAGAGATGGCTTCATGTTGAACCACTACTCATGAATTATGGGTCAATGAGTTTGACTCAAAAACTACACAGTTAAATCTTGATAGCAATATCACAATTTGACTTGCTATGGAAAAATATCTCCTACTTATCAATTGATGAGGCTTAAGGGGCTTTCTAATGAATGGTTCATAAGGCACAACACTTGGTGAAGGTTTTGCAAATGAGGATGCAAGTAGAGTGGGTTTAACCATGGAGGAAACTCTGTAGATAAGCGCGCTCGAGCTGGAGTAGTACTGGGATGGGTGACCTCCCGGGAAGTCCCGGTGCTTCACCTCTGTGAGCATCACCTTGATCCAATGAGTGTGCTAAGTGTTCCATTCATTCTCATGAGAGATGGGTTCATGTTTAACCACTACTCATGAATTATGGGTCAATGAGTTTGACTCAAAAACTACACTGTTAAATCTTGATAGCAATATCACAATTAATTATGGTTTATTCAATGATGTACTTTGTGCTCCGTCTTTTTCCTCTAGCCTTTTTTCCTATCTATTAGATTACTCACAATGGGACAGGGAAGACAGTTGAGTTCACACAAGATTCAATGCACATCAGAGACAATAAGAAAGACAATATTGTTGGAATAGGGGAAGTTTATCATTCTTCCCTCTTGTACTCTTTCTCTCATTTTGGTCTGTCATCTCCACTATTAGACAATCAATCTCTTTCTTCACAAGAGATTTTTGAGGTGAAGTCAGGTCACTTGAACTTATGTGTTGTTCCTAAGACCAGTTTTGTGGCTTTAACACCTCCACCTCTTTTTGAGTTTGCATCTATTCAGCAAGATTCCTCTTCTTCTTTTCTTGACATTGTAGCTCCATTCATCAAGCCACCTAGTGCAATTATTGAGGACATATTAGAGGACATTCATATCCTCTCTGATGACAGATTCAACACATCTTTTATCCCACCTTCATTGGAGATTCCATTAAAGGATTCTCATGAATTCTCCTTTGAGCATTATCCAGGCATTCCAGTTTCACCTCAAATTCAGGGGTTTCCTCTTCTTTGTTTGTTGCCTTTGTTTCTTCTACATTGGAGCCACATTGGTCTAATCATCAAAACATGGGTTCTATCATTCTGGGGTGGACTTTGGAGTCTTGATTCTCTCATGGGGGGTTAGTTGTACTTATGGTCTTGAGAGTGTCTTGTATGACATTGCATTTGTACCTTTTTTCCCATCTATTTTTGGAGAGGAGTTTTTCCCCATTGGGTTTTATCTTTTTCTCTGCTTTATAGAGATTTAGTTGTGATTGGCTACCTCATCAAACCTTGTTGTCTAGACCCAAGTTTTCATTCTTGCATGTAGTTGCATTCATGCAATTATATTTTTAGCTACTCCCTAAGTTTATCTTAAGGGGATGTTAGAATAAAAGGTTATTTAACTTAATTAATTAAATCTGAATTTAAATTTACATGATGTATAATATAAATATTTGGAAGGGAAGATGTAATTGTAGAACATTTGGAAGTTGAAAATAGAGAGGAAACAAATGTGCATAGAACTTATCGTCAAAGGACATCTAAAAAAACCTCTCATTCTAAAACATAAGAAAGACAAGAGGTTGATCCCCAATAAAGTGAGAGATAATCATCCATTTAATGAAAATATTGAGTTGAATCTTAAAAATAAAAATTCAATTTCAATAGATCATGTACCAGAAACACCACAACACGAGAATCAATTACAGGTGAATGTAGGTGTTCAAGGTGGTGTACAAAACATGACAAACCCAAATGGTTCACTTCAGTTTGATTTCAAAAGATTATAAATGCATTTTAGAAATCAACTAGATAGTTTTAAAACCCAAAAAATCTATTATGTTTGTCAAGAATCTTATCTTAGAATCAAAGTGTCTCGAAGCTTTGAAGGTCCTATATTCAACAGATGCAGACAAGAGAGAGGAATTCATAGGTTTTCATCCTTAAATAATATAGATCCTAGACCAAAACAAGAGCTTTCAAAATTGACTCTGATAGAAGAAATATTGATTGCATGTGTTATCCCAATACTACAAGTTACACAGACAATAGGTGGTCAATATAAATACGAAGGGAACACCATAATTTTTCTGCAAAATGAAGAGAAAGTTTAAAAATAATTGCCACACATAATATATAATTTTCCTATTATTATTGTTAGAAGAAGGGATCAACGTGGTATAGATTAAAATTTTTAAGTCAATGGGGATTGTGTCTATAAAGCACTCATATACAAAATAGAGCATGGAAAATTTCACTCATACATTAGAATTGATGAAAATGCCCTCAATGAACTACCAAGGAATTCCGATGAATTTTTTTAAACAAATTTAAGAGATGCAGTTCATTCCGATGAAAATTTTTAAACAAATTTAAGACATTGCAGATGAAATTTGATTTAGATACAAATGGAATCACATTTGTGGGTCCTATTATGGAGATTGGTGAAGGTAATACAATTGATCACACTAAATAAATAACTTCAAACCCACCTAGTGCCCAGAGAGAAATGGAATTAATTCAATTGTAGGTTCATAATTAAATTAATATTCTTAATTAGACTTTACACAAGATTACTTAGGATAATACATTACATAGTATTTTGGATATTAGACACCTAGGAGTTTGCATCTTATTCTTGTACATGGTGTAGGAGGAATTCCACTTTAGGTGGTGATCAAGATATTATCACATTCTACTTTATGTGCGAGATCCACCTTTAGTGCTCTTATCACATTATCATCCTCCACATGTTTCACATAATTCATTGTATAATGGAGGATGATCCATCTTTGGTGGACATGTGATCTACTTAGTGTGGGTGATAGGTTATCACTTTCTTATCTCATAGTTATCATGCATTGCCTATATAAGCGGGTACATCTTTATTGTATGTATGCATGTTATAATTCATTATTGATCATTATTGAGTTTAGTCAATTAATTGATCATATCATTTTGTCTCTTTTGTTTCTACTATTCATTGGGCTTCTATATCTTGGCATATTGCCTTAGGAAAATTATTACAATATATTTTTGCAGCTGGTTATTTTTGGGTTTCAAATCTTGCCAAAATCTATTTTAAAGGGTTTTGGGTGCCTTAAAAACCCATTTCCCTCAATCAAAAACATTGATATAAGAGTTAATTTAATATACTGGCATGTCTAGATGGGAAGACAATTATTAGTTTACATTATATTCTTACACAAAAATATTTTATTATAGAAACTGATTAGTCTATATCACTATAAATAATTATAATTTCAGCTCTAATCCTCTAATCATTGATTTTGATTATTACCATATAATTACCATTGAATCTACAATGTATTTAGAGAATGGTCAAAACTTTGTTCTTTTGAGATTTTTTTTAATGTGACACGTTATATCATTATTACAACTCTTCTGAGGATGTCTTCTTTTTTATTTTGGTAGCTAATGTTCTAGCTTTTGTCAAACATCCATTTCAAGTAAAATGAATTAAAATATTGAAATTAATTTATAAGAGAAAAAATTATAAAATTTAATTAACATAACCAATATAGCCAATTTATTAAAATAACATAACCAATATTTAAACTTATACAAAATCCTCGATGTCCCATCATATCCAAAAATAAAGGTTATTGGGGACAAGAAATGTTGAGATATCCAATGATGTCTAGATACCAAAAGTAACTTTGTATATAATTTGACAAAGAATGGATTGTATGAACCCTTGAAATGTTATTGTGTATTTATTTTTTGGCCAACTGATACAAATGAGCTACTTTTTCGTTGGTTATGGTTTATTTTTGTCCAATCTTCTATGTAAACATAACCAAATGAAGAAAAATTAAAATATAGTTATACAATATCTATTACAATTCGATAATGTTTATTTTATATGATGGTCATTGAATCCTGTTTGCTTTCCAAAGGATTCATAAACTATAATTAAAGAATCAATGAAATATGTAATTTTTGAAACCACAAAATAAATGTATTTATTTTAATAGTATCAATCCAAAAAGCTTTGAACCCTCTCTCTATATATACATTTTGATTTATGTCGTTATATAATCTTATAATGTTGTGTAGTATAATACAAGAAAGAACAAGATATAATGAATGTTTCTTTTCAATAAATAATACAACTATTCATTAGAATAATTTCTTATTATGAAGCTCATTTCTATATTCGATCATCCATCTTTTACAATGAACCGATATGCAATATGAATTTATTCTAATTATTCTAAATCAATGTTTTTTCCAAAGTATTTTTTCTCACATACATATGTATTATCAATTATTTATGTTATCTCTATAAGATATTTTGTTGTCATTAGTTAAGTCAAAGTCATATGTGTCAGAAGAATCAATCAGTAAAAGGGAGAAAGAAAAATATTTAACTAGTTGATAATGCACACTAGGTAAGTTAATGAAGTCGGTAAAGCACACAAAAGAACGTTACACTACACCAAGCGCATATGAAGTACACTGAGTTGACAGTTATCGAGTACGAAAGATCATTTAACCGAGAAAAGAGAAGTTACTCTACTGAGTTACTTAATTGATCCTAAATGCCATAAGGACACATTTAATGAATTTTCACAACATTAATTGTGATTCTACAATGCATGGAGAATAGTTTGTTATATGATCAATGATCAAGATAATTTAAAGAGAAGATCTAAGGAGTAGATTGAGCGGTTATTGAAAGTTTTCTATTTACAAGAAAAAAACCAAGTATCAAGGTAAAAGTGACATAGTCACTGAGTGGAAAATAAGATCTAACGATTAAATTTTTTTTGTAGTGTACCTAACGCATAAGATTAAGAGGCGTAAACTAGATTATATTTAAAGGATGATTTACAAAGTAGAATGATGTTGATACAGAGAGGAGGCTGATATTGTTAGTAAAAGTAAAAGGAGTTATTTGAAGAACAAAGAGCAGAGTAGAGAGCACCGAGCAAATATTCAGATACAATAGAGAAGATTTGATCAGTGTTATAGTTTGAGATTGAGGTAACACATTTCAGAGCACATAGAGTCTGATCAACATTTTTTTTGATGTAATATAGCAGACATTGTTGAGTTGTTGATACTATTGTATTGAGAGCTGTAAATCCCAATACTAGGTACATCTTAACCGATCTTATATTTGTAAATCCTTTAACAGGGTACATCTCTAAGTGTAGAGATTGTAAAATCCTTTAATCAGGTACAAACCTAACAAGTCTTTGTATACTCTTAACCGGGTAAGATATCAAAATGGCTAAACATTGTAAGCTCTAACCCAACACCCTTTATACCATAGTTAGTGAAGGTTGTGGGTGTCATCCCCACCGCAATTTTGTCCTCTAACCAAGGATTTCTGTGTAAACAAAATCATGGAGTTATGAGTTCTTTTGCTTGAATGTTTTGATGATATTTTTTATGAGCTTTACATTATTTTCATTTCAAGTTATTGAATTCAGAAAATAACAAGCAACAGTATATGGTTTATAGGCAGTTTCAATTATAAATGTTTTTGTGGTACCGATTCACCCCTCCCCTCTTAGTCCCATCTTTCCATAGTTATTCCAACAATTTATATATTGTCTATAAAAGTAATTATAATGTAGAAAAGTAACATATTTTAGTTTTATATATAGAAAAATAAATACTAAAAATAATTATATCTATATTCTTATAATTGGAAAAATTCAAACAATGAGATCAAAATATTACAAGCTAATAAATAAATAATTATGATTAGAAGAATTACAATTCAATATTTTTTAAATTAAAATATCTCTCCAACTATTCATAACTTAATCATTTGAAGTGAAGATGATTGTTAATTTAACTATAAACACATCCAAGCTCATTTGTTAAGTCCCTTAAAACAAAAACAAAAAATGAGATGAAGATTTTCCTGAGCTTTATTTTGGATTATGTTTACTCCCTTTAACTATCTATTCATGGCTTGTTTATTCTTAACACACATTGACATTTATCAACTAGAAAGTAGCTAAGAATTTATTTGTTTGACTTCCCCAAATACTTTCAAAATTAGCCAGGTCGATGAGGTTTTATACAACACCATAAAGTTGTTGGACTCCATAAGTATAGTGGGAAAAATAAGTTATGTCAAAATGCTAGTACATATTCCAATTTAATATACCATTTACTCATTATTTTACAACAAAAAATTCACTTCCAAAAGAGCCAAAATTCCATAAGGTACTTACCAATCAATCAATTAGTAGAAGTTGGAGTACAAAAAAACCCTAATATTGGAAGTCTCTCAAGGAAGAAAAGGTACCAAATTGAATTGAAATGCAAATTTACACACAACACTTTCAAACAAGATACAAATATCTATTACAATGCATTATACTTCTCCATACATAGAAATGCATGATTTGTATAATGTATCATATTCATTCACTCATCTTTGTTGTGAGAAACCCATAATATTGACTCTTTTCATGATCAATTCAACCAGGTGAAAAAAAATTATCACTTTACATATTTTAAATATGTGAAATGTCATGTTCCACGTTGGCTAAACTACTTCACAATTCAATGGTAAGAATGGACATTTCTACGAACAAAATAATGCCAATCAAAAACCTCAAAAAATAACAGAAATTAAAATGTAATTGTAATCACCTAAAATTGGTCTAGTAAACCCATAGCCCCTAATTCGATTAATTGGCCTTAAAAATCCTAAATCAAAGGCATCTATTACTAGACCTTAATTATGTAAGTATTTAGTCAAACTTGCTTGCATAATTAAATCAACCTGTTGAATCAAATCCTCAATCAAATCTCAAAAGATTTATTTACTTAAATAATAGGGTTTAATTAAAATTCCTAACACTTTTAATAAAAAGAACCCCTTCACACATCCTCACACATGTGTGAGCACAAAAAATTCAAATAAAAGCAATTAAAATGGAAAAATTACAAAATTTGTCTCATTCTCCCCCAAACAAGCACAAAGGTTGACCAATCAATGATCTTCCACCTAGATCAAGCTCACATGGATTGAAGGGAAATGCATCTCAATCGCTCTTCGTGGCTAAATCTCAGCCGTCCTTTTTGAGGAAATTCCTATAAAGGGGATAGCTCCCCTTGCTCAAAGAGAGGCAAAATTTAGAAGTAACATCATAATGTTATTTTGATCCTAGGTTTTGTTCATGTTTTAGAATGCATTTTCATGGTAGCTTAGTATTGTACATTTTTCTCTTGAAAGGAGTTCTAGTTTCATTTTCTTAGTATGTAGCTGAATATTTGCTTAGATTAACTCATGTTTAGCATGCATTTAGCTTAGTTGTATTCATGCATTTCATCTCCATGATCATGAGGGAAAAGTATGTAAGTTCATACATCATGCCCATCTGTTGAATCTTCCATTTTGGAGTTGCCTAGTCACTTATTCTAAATGCCAAACTAATGAGCATCCATTGAGAATCAAACTCGCTTCAACTAGGAAGTAGTAAGCCACTTTTGAGGGTAGTTGCATAATGTTATATTTTGATTTGATTGGTCACTAACCCTTGATCTAATGGTTTATTGAGTGTTTGGTGTTTTCAGGTTTAAGACCATATTTATCACACACACATCTGGCCCCCACTGTGGGGTTCAAAATGGTTTTTAGCCCCATTTCTTAATATTTTTGACATTTTTATGAAACTGTGATCATTGTTGTATGGTCTTCCATGCCTACTTGTATGAAAAATCCCTAGCCTCTAGTTTTTTCATTTCAGATCATATGTATTGTCGTACGAGTCTACATTTGGTTTAAATTGTCATACTAACTTGCACAAATTTTCGTATGGAAGATCATCTCTTTTTTTTTTGTTGTAGGGTTAGTCCTAAATTGTCGTACAAGTTTTGATGCCATTTTTTTCTCTGCACTCTTTCATTTCAAAAATAGAGAGCACTTTTAGGGTTGATTTGATCTTATTTTTGGCTTCTAACCTCTGACACGAGTGTGTTGCTATTCTAGCTCTTTGATTTGGCAGCTTAACATGTTTTTATAGGACGTCTAACAGAAGGTTCACTTGTCAAAGTAACACTTAGAACACTCTTTATTACAAACTACTAACTCCTTTGTGCTTGTAGGATGATTTGACGAAGAAATAAATCTTGTTGAGACTACTAAAAATTTATGTTTGCAGGTTTCCTAATATCTCCATCAACCAAACGATCGTGTTTTCTTTAAATGGTTATCTAGGAACCTAGTTTAATTAGGGATTTCTTGTGTGAGCCAAGATAAAAATTAGGGGATTATTCTCTGTTTCCTTTTAGGGAAGATCATAATCCTAGACATGTTTGAATTGTCTTAGGAAAGAAATCTTTTGGGAAAAATGTGGAGTGTTTGATGTGTTTGAGAAAACACAAAGGGAAATAGGAGATTATGCTCTTCTCCTCTTTGAGGGAGAATCATAAATCCAGACCTTCTCTTTTCTATCCATTTCCTTTCATGCATACCTTTTAGATGGGCCTTCCAGTTGAGGTAAAAATCTCCTGGGAATGACCCACATGAGAATGAGGTGTAAGCCATACTGGAGTATATAAAAACTCAACCCTACAGCTCCGAAGAATCACTTGCATGGAAACATATCATAGAAAGAGAGAAGCAAAAGCTATGAAGGCCAAAAATAACAGATCCATGAAAGAGGAAACATATTGTGCAAAAAATGGAGAGAAAACCCTCAATACAATAGAATTCTTAGATAATACATAATTACAAAGAGATCAAACCTTATAAAGGTGATCAAAACCCTAAAAGGGATAAAAAAGGTTGCATGATAATAATTAATAAAAGAATTAATTATTATATGCCTAAAGTTTAGCTTAAGAAAATTAGAGATAATAAGTGACTGAATAATTAAATCAAAATGATTCAATTAATAAGTGAAATAACTTATTACTCTAACACCACCCCTTAAGATAAACTTAGGGAGAAGCTAAAAACCTAGAAACAACTACTAAAAGTAGGAAATGGGTCCCGACAACAAGGCCTGATCAGGTACCCAAGTACAAAAAATCTTTGTAAAGAGGAGAAAAGGAGAAAAAACAATGGGAAAAACCCCTCTCTAAAAAGTCATGAAGACTAGTGAAGGAATGAATAAGCCTCCAAACTAGAGAATGTACTAGAAGATAGGAACAAAGGAGTAACATGAAGAACACCATTGAAGCATGAAGCTGCAAAAACTATCAAAGAAAAGCTCTTGGAACCTCCACTATAATAGAACATGATCAGGTAGAGAAGACTGTAATCTGCAGGAGTACCCTCAAATGACACTACTCGAACCAAGATGGAAAAAAAACCAAAGTCTGAAGATTGATCAAAAGATGGAAGGATGCCTCCAAAATAGGAATGAAAGAGTGTCCATATGGTAAATGATGATCCATCTCACCAAAATGCATAGGTACTCAGCCACTGCATCTTCCTAGTACATAGGAACAAATACTGAATACATAGCTCACTCCATCAAATTGAGGAAGCATTAGAACCAATAGGAGATACCCCCATAATTTTGAGTGGGGAGAGGCATGACAAGTACATCAAAAGAGATTTCCAAGAACAACTCTATGACAAAGAACTAGGAACATAGAAAGTGCAAAAGAAAGTACAAACACATATAAAGGATGGTGTTGTGGAAGGATCACTCTCTTGTCTTGACACACATCATGAGGATAATGTCATGGAAGGAATATTCACTTGAAAAAGGTAGATCAAAACCCCTGATGACTCTTTATAATATAGTGTGAGTACAAATATGTACAAAACATGCAAGATCCAAAGCATGCATTAATGAGACTTTATCTCAGTGCACTTGCAAAAAAAGAAAAGCTATAGAAATAGATGTCTATAATGACCAAGAACGAAAAAAAGATGTAGTTAAAAAGTAACAGATAAAAAGGAGTCATCCCATGTATGAAAATGATCAAAACACCTGAAACATCGAAGATAATCACTATTGGAATAATGGAAGGGTGTGTACTGAGAGGGGAGGGGTGAATCAATACCCTTAAATTTTTTTACAAATTAAACCTTAGTACTCATTACTTTCATAACCGACCACTGTAGCGTTTCTACTTCATACATGCAATATCATAGCATAAATGTAAATGCATGTAAACAAACATTGAAACATTCATGAAACTCATTTACACATGACACAAGTATTTGATCACACAGAAACCCTTGTAAGAAGTTAAAAACTACGGTGGGGATGAAACCCAAAAAGCTTCACTATCTGTAGAATGGAAGGTTCCTGTTAGGGCTACAAGTTGTGATCACTTCTGATGATCTTATCCTGTTAGGAGTAACATGTCAGACTTGTTAATTATACTCGGTAAAGAGATTTTAGCACCACAATGTATGTGTGCACTTGGTTAAGAGATTTAAAAAAATACTGTTAAGTCCACCTTGTGAAAGGATTTTGTTGTTTTCTAAATTGTTAGAGAGTAACAAAATATATGACCTAATTGTTGCAATCTCAAATTGCTGATTATAGATCCATTAAGTACACAAAATATATATCACCTTATTGTGATGGATAATACCTCTGTTCTGCTCCGTAGCCTTGTATGTAGTTCTTTATAAACTAAATTCTCCTTTATCTGTCCTTGTGCATGAAACTCTCTATCTGATCCATGGATATGGCGGCTATAATCATCTCATTCTTGATAGATTATTACATCTATATACAAAAGATTTGACTTAATTAGGTTTCATGATTTTCTTGAAAAACTCTAAGATCAAAGGTTTACAACTTGACCTTGATCTCCTAGTTTGCATGAATATAGTTAGTTAACTAATTACATCCACAATCAACAATTTTATTGATCTACAAAAAATGGTTATCCAGCTAAGAAAAAAGTTGTTTTAAAGATTAAAGTGCTTTAGTTGACGTGTAGGTGAGATCCAATTTTTGACTGGTGCTTAGTGATGGATTTGTATACTGGTGCTTGGTGATGTTGCTCAGTTGATATACTTCTGGGTGATTGTGCTATCGCTTGGTGTTCAAAACATCTTGGTGATCACTACACTCGGTGAGTGTTGTCGCTCAGTGATCATGACCGACCGACCAAAATTATCTGCTTATATACTAATGAAAAATTCTAATCCTTTATGGATTATTAATCTCCCCCTTTAGCATTAGTATAAAAAACTGATATATACAGTATATACACCAAGTGTTTTACCTTTACAAAGACTCCCCCTATGTGTATGCTTTGGTATGTAAATATAATGTATGTACATGTTTCCCCCTTTTTTGAAAGTAATGACGAAGATGTAGAAGTTACAGCTTGTCAAATATGTGTGAATGAGATTGCTAAATGGCTTCCATAAGCTTGTCCCATTTCTCCTTTAAGTGCTCTAGGGTCATTTTTTCCAAAGTGATTTGAGCGTGCATGTCATATATGCTTTCTGTTACTAACATCTCTGGGGTGGCAATTAGATTCTTTGTCGTAGTCATGTGTGTTAACAACAATGTGAGATTCGGTAGTAACATGGCCTGTAGCTCGGTTACTTCATCTCTGATTTTTCTTTCTTCCTTTTGTATTTCAAGTCTTAACCTTTTATATTCAACAATATTTTCATAATGTAGTTGGGATGCATTCATCTCGGTTGATAGACTTAGTGCACTAGCTTTTATATTTTCATCTATTTTAGTTATCTTTTCACTATGCTCGGTAGTGAAGTTATCTAGAGTACACAAATTTTGAACTAAGGTAACTAATTCTAAAATAACAGGTTCTAATGTAGCTACTAGTTCAGAAAGTTTTACTTTATTCTCTACCACTTCTTGGCTGATTTTCTTGGTGAGTTTGTATTAACACTGCTCTTCTACTCGTTCCTTAATGACCTTCTCGACATCTACATTCTGAGTTGTTATTTCCTCGGTCAGAACTACAATTTGATCAATAATGGGTGTAGTTTGATCAATCTTGGTGTCAGGCGCTACTTGCAATAGAATCTCCTTTGTTGTTTCTAGGACTTGCAAATTTTTGTGTTCCTTTCTTCGCTTGTACTGTAGTGCTTTTATTTTGCATAACTCCCCATATCTTGTTAGGGAATTGGGATCAAGTGTTTTTGGATCATAGTCAGGTATGTCTATGATCTCATCAAGTGTGACTAGGGATTTTATTCCTTTCTTCTTCTTCTTCTTCTTCTTCTTCTTCTTCTTCTTCTTCTTCTTCTTCTGAATGTTTCTTGAAGCAAGGGAATGAATTACTATAGCAAGAGCCTTTTGTTTCTTGGTTTCTATCATTGATTGCTTGGGAGCTATGGTACTTGGCTAGGGTTCTCAGTCTGTACCTGTTGGTCAGTTGTAGATGTCTCTACTTCAATTTTTTCTTGACCTGCAGTCTTGTCTGCATCTCTAGTATTCTTGGTGGGTGCATCACTTTGTTTGTGATCTCCACTAGTATTTTTCTTCTCCCCTTTCTCATCACCTTTGTCCATTGGTATGTTTGCTTTAGTCTCAAGTGGTGTATGTTTTGATCCAGTCATTATATTGATTTCTTGCATCAAGTAAGGCATATTACATGGTACAAGTGTCTGTGCAACATCAGTAGTGTCCTATTCATTTGTTGGTTTGGTGGCAGTAGTGACATCTTCATCAGTCTTGCAATTATCATCAGGATCACCATGAGTGATATATTGTATAGTTATGACTGTTGTTTGCCCTAATGATTTCAATATATCATGAATATAATCCATGAATTTACTTGCTTCTATGGTTAAGTCAATAAGATTAAAATCCTCGGTGTCATTGATGAGTATGTGCTTGGGGCTCGGTGTGGCCTCATTCTCCTCGGTGTGAGAAGTCTCGGTTAGAGATAGTACCTACTTGGGTGGATTAAAGATTTGAGTCCAAATCTTATTGCTCTCTATGTCAATATCTCCTAACTTGTTCCGCAATACTATGTATCCTCTATATTTTCCAAAACATTTCTTGGCATCCTCCTTCATTGTTGAGTCAATTTCTTCAACTGTGGAATTGGACATGAATGTAACTAGGGATCTTTCTCTCATTTGTTTCTCCTTGTGCAATGCGTATGTCCATCTAGCTGATATCTTGTCATGCAACTCCTGTAGAATATGATTTCCAAATTGTATATGTATATATTTGTAAGCAACCATCATCTTAATGATGACCTCTTCTATTTTATCCTTATTCTGGGTAGACAAAGTTCCCCATTGTCTAATCTTATGATGTTGTAAACTGCCTATTTTGATAATTTAATCTGCAATTTCATCAATTATCTATGGTATTTTTTCTTTTTCTACTCGGATTCTTTGTTCTCTTTCATCTTATTCAGTATCATCCTTGTCTTCTCTTCCTCTTACATATTTCTTTCATTGTCTTGGTGTTGGTTTCTCAGTTGAGTCTACTTTTCTTTTCTAATATGTTCTTACGGTGCCTTTCTTTAAGGGTGGTGAGTCTATCATTGTTGTTTTTCTCCTTGTCCTAGATGCAAATTTTACTTCAGTAACTTTTGTTTTCTTGGCCTGTGGTGGCTTTGCATCTGATTCTGTAGACTCTGAATCACTTAATTCTTTACTCTCACCAATGGGTGTCTGTTCCTTCTATTAGAATAACTAAGAGGGGGGGGGTGTGAATCAGTGGCCTTAAAAATAATTCCAAGAATTCAACCAAAAAATTCTCTTAAATGTAATACCCTCTAGTTATCTTTGAGTCCCCAATCATCAATATGTATGCCATAAATAGTTTTAATATAAGTTGTTCGGTAAGATATATTGTTTATCCTTTCTAGTCTTTACCGAATAGCAGTAAATAAACTTAGTGTTAACCGACCAATCCAGCTTCAATAATGTGTAAAGAAAAATATCAATGCAATGAAACATATACACATTTGACACATAGATTTTAATGTGGAAACCCTGCTAAGGGAAAAACCACCTAGGACCGCTAACCCAAAATATTTTCACTCTTCTGAAGTGAGCTTGGTGAAGAGCCAACCCTGTTAAAGGTTACAATACACACTATTAAGTGTGACCTTTTTAGAGGATTTAAAACTATCAGTTTGTCTTTTGACCTAGCACTCACTATGTTGTCAACAAGAAAACCTTTTGATACTCTTGAGTATGTCAATACAATAAGAGCTTTTAAATCCCACTCGGTTAAGAGATTTTCTAACTATCAGTTTGTCTTTTGACCTAGCACTCATGATGTTGTCAACAAGAAAACCTTTTGATACTCTTGAGTATGTCAATACAATAAGGACTGTTAAATCCCACTCGGTTAAGAGATTTTCTAAATCAATGGTTAAATTGATACAGTAAATGATCTGTTCAAAATACAAATTTAACTTGCAAATATTCAGATCTATTGTTAGTCCAATAATACGTCTCTAATCAATATGCTCTTCAACTCCTTTGCTCTATTTCTTTGTTCTACTTGGTGAATGCTCTATCCTTTGTTGCTCGGTGTCTGTAGAATTCCTTGTCTTTGTTCTTCAGCCTGTATGATCAGATCTGCATGAATAATTTAATCTTCACCAAAATATACTCAACATTCCTCTTTTCATAATGAATTACTTGTCTCTTTATATAGACATGATTAGCCGCTCAATCTCCTTATTTTTTATCGTAGATCACTTCTTGATCCATAAAACTTGCCATACTTTCTTTATCTCGTAAATATTTGCTTTATTTTTATTCCATAAATCTCTCCATGATAACTGGGTGCCAGGAAGAATTTGAGTCCACTTTTTGGCCAAAAAGTGGAACTATTTTTCCTTTTTTTTCAAATTTGCCCTGTTTGAGATGAATATTTAAAGCACTTAGAGATTGAATCTTAAAATAATTCAGTAATAGAAGTTTTTGTACTCGAAGTCTACTTTCCAAATATGTAATTTATTTTAATACATAGATGATAAAATTTAATTTTCAATAGGCATTACTAAAACCCACATTTTAAAAGTCACTGTTTCAGGACCATACTATTGTTGGAGATTTGTTTTTGTACAGTTGATTGATTGTATGTTTGTCATTGATGACAACATATAATATATAGTAGTGATTCTATATGTACTTATTAGAATGAGGATATCAAGCCTTGCATGGTTAGATACATGTTGCAGACATGTTTATTATGTTATGTTCATACATGCAGATCCATATATGATGTTTCAGTCAAGTTGTGTAATTATGTTATTGACAGTTACAGTTCTGGAAAAGTATCTGTTCAGAGCTTACATATTTAATGTGTTTCTTGAGTTGTGCCTATCTTCAGGATATGCATGTTTATATTCATGATTAGTTATGAGTTGATGATAGTTATCTAAAGGTGCCAAACGTGTTTCAAGAAGATTGCAAAGTTAGAGATAATTTGGTGAAGCCGACTTAGTGAAGTGACACGTCTATTTAGTTTATACTTGTGTGGTTGTAATTATTCTTGCGTTCTTAGTAGAGCCGAAAAGGATGTTATGAAGAGTTTCCTTATAGGTCCCATGATATCATACTTTGAGGAAGATACTTATAGCAAGTCATTTGTGATACGCTAAGTGTGAATGATATGAAAAAGATAGAAAATGTACATAGCAGAACATCAGATGTGGTTCATCATCAAGAGTCTATGTGAAGAAGAAATGAAAGATTAAAATACACTAGAAATGATCAAGGCAACAGGTCTACTCTATAGTTCATCATCAGATATAGTGCATATCGGTTATACAGAAGGTCGTAGCCTTCACCATTGAAGCAGTGAGCTTTTGGACAGTGAGTCATCACCCCTAACAGGGTTATTTGTAAAAGACTCCTAACAGGGTCCTACCCTTAACCAAGGCACTATACTTATTGTATTGTAAAGTACAACTCCTAACAGGGTTGAAATATCTTTTAACAGGGATTACTATAAACAAGTATAGTTCATTGTGGGTGCTAATTCCCACCGAGGTTTTGACCATTTGGTTTCCCCATAATCAAATTGTGTGTTGTGTACTATTTTATCTGATTAAGCATTTACTTTATTGTATTATGAAGTTAAGGAAGCAAAAGAATTTAAAGTTACTGATAACTGTTTCACCCCCCCCCTTCTCAGTTATCCTTTGGGACTATTCTACCAATTGGTATCATAGCCAAGTGCCTTGGAGAGAAATCCTAATAGCTTAAGGTAGATCAGATGGCATTTTTTAGAAAATAAAGTCCTAAGTTTGATGGAGAAAATTATCTGGATTGGAAAAACAAAATGATAACACATCTACAGTGTGGTGGCTTTGAGATCTTTGAGATAGCTACACAAGAAGTTGTTATTCCATCTTTGAAAGACCTTGCAAAGGATGATGCTACTAGTAGACAAAAGGAGACATTTACCAACAATGCAATTGCTAAAGAAGCCCTAATCAGTTCCCTATCTGACAATGAATTTTCTGAGATCAAGAAAATTGATAGAGCATACACCATATTGAAGTATTTATAAGATATGTTTGAAGGAGATATTCAAGAAAAGAATGCACACAGGAAGACATGGAAAAAGAAATACAACAGTATTGAGATGTTCCCTGAAGAGAATATTAGAGCCTACAATCAAAGGATAAATGAAGTAGTCTCTGGAATCAGAAACAATGGTGGAGAAATATCACAAGATGACATAATGGACAAGCTGCTAACTACTTTAACATCAGACTATGAAAACAAGATAAGTATTCTAGAGGAAACCATGCAATTCTCACAAGACTTCAAGAGAGAGACTTTGATCAGCAAAATCTCTGCAT
>MU227849.1:365642-377731 GCA_018584345.1 Thuja plicata
ACTTCAAGAGAGAGACTTTGATCAGCAAAATCTCTGCATTTGAGATATCAAGATTGAAGACTGAACCTAAAAGTGAAACAACTTTCAAAGCCTCAGTCCATGGTAATAAATCCTTACACATCTCTAGCCATAATGAGAAAGAAGAAGTTGGTGAAGAACTAGATGACATCATTGCTATGATTTCTAAAAGAGAAAAGAAAGGAAAAGGAAAATATGAAGGACAGCTACCATTCAAATGTTTTTCATGCAACAAGATTGGTCACTTTGCATCTAAGTGTCCCACAAGAGTCAAGAAGCTCAGATCTGATTACAAACCTAAATATAAGAAGGAATGTTACCATGCTGAAGAAGGTATAACTGATGAAGATTCGAGAGAAGATGAAATTGGATTTGTTTCCCTTAGAGACATGGAAAAGTTGCTCGAGAAAATGGACATTGCAGATGAAAAGGAAGAACAAGAGTTACCCTTAATTTCCAAAGCAGACATCAGAAGTGATTGGATCATTAACAATGGATGCTCTCACCATATGACAAGTGACAAAGACATATTTGTTCATTTAGACAAATACAAAGGTGGTATGGTTAGATTTGGAGAAAACACTCCTAAACCTATCATAGGCAGAGGTTCTATCACTTTGGATGGAAAGAAGAAGACAGATGATGTTCTATATGTTGATGGATTACATCATAACTTGCGAAGTGTTGGACAATTACTTGACAAAGGTTATCATTTGGAGTTCAAAGAAAACAAGTGCATCATTAACAACAAGGATGGAGGCATGATTGCATCAGGCTCCATAACAAAAGGTAATGTTTTTCAGCTCAATTCTGATGTAAGTTGTTTTGTTGCAAAAGTGGATGACAGTTGGTTATGGCACAAGAGACTCTATCATATCAATTTTGATAACATAGTAAAGCTAAGTAATGTCAAGCCAGTCAGAGACCTTCCTATTATTGCAAGACCAATTGAAATAATATGTAGGGAATGTGTTATGGGAAAGCATGTAAGGAGCTCCTTAAGAAGCGAGCAGAACTCAACTGAAAAAAAATTGGACCTAGTGCATACATATTTATGTATTCCTACCCAAACAAGATCTTACTACGGAGAAAGGTATTTCATTTTGTTTGTTGATGATTTTTCAAGGATGAAATGGGTTGCATTCTTAAAAGAGAAGTCTAAAGCCTTTGAGAAGTTAAAAATATTCAAAGCTAAGGTTGAGAATGAATCTGGATTAAAACTGAAATGTTTGAGATCAGATAGAGGAGGAGAATTCACCTTTGATCAGTTTTTTTATTACTGTGAAGAACATGGAATAAAAAGATAGTTGAGTGCTCCTAGAACCCCTCAATAGAATGGGATTGTAGAAAGGAGGAACATGATTATACTTGATACAACGTGCACTATGATGATTGAAGGAAAAGTTGTGCACACATATTGGAGAGATGCAGTAAATACAGCAGTCTACACTATCAAGAGAGCTCAATTGAGGCCAAGCACAGATAAGACACCCTATGAAATTTGGTTTGGTAATGTACCTATAGTAAAGTATTTCAGAATCTTTGGCAGCAAGTGCTACATCAAGAGAGATGATGGTGTTGGTAAGTTTGATGCCAGGAGTGATGAAGGTATTTTCCTTGGTTACTCTACAAAAAGCAAAGCATACAGATGTTTCAAATTGAGATTGAAAATGGTAATTGAAAGTACTCATGTAAAAATTGATGAAAATTTTATGATTCAAGAAAGATACTATGAAAAAGTGTTGCCCCACTTTTCATCCTATACCCATGCTGTCAAAGTGGAGGATTTTGGAGTCATGTCTGGTCAGTCTGGTCAGTCTGAGTCTAAGTCTAAGTCTTTCTTAGGTAGGCTATCTTTATCGGGTTTCCCTATCATTGCCTTTCCTTCTCTCAGCCGGGCGAGTTGTTCTGAAGTCTTTTCATATTTGGGTAGGTTGTAGATCCCAACCCGGCAAAGATTTGTGCTCCAATCAATGTTCTTTTTCAGGCAGAGGTCAAAGACTGGTATGGATTGATTCTACAAGTCTCAACGATCCTAATGCAACAAACGACGAGAAATTTGGTTTGGGAATGAGCGAGAACGAGCTTGGTGGGATTTTACACTGTATGGGAATCGCACCTCTCAAGTGATTTTCTGCAAAGAAGGATTTTACACTGTGCGGGAATCACACCTCTTTCATGATTTTCCACAAGCTTAGTTATAGTAAGGTGGGCCCAATTTATTAAAAAGGAATATCATATCATTGTTTTAAGAGATCAGATAAAGCATGTGCTTTAAGTCAAGTAGCCCGTGCACTTAAAAATGACGTGCGGAAAAACAGGTAATGGCTTCTCCATTATGCAAAAATTGCACCTCCCTCATACATTTCCGCAAAGGAAAGAGGAGAATGACCTCTCATGTTCATTTTCTGCCAAGGAGAAGCTCCAGTCTCATTTTTCACGAGGAGAAGCTCTTTTGCAAATTTCCGCCGGAGAAGCTCTTTTCAAATTTTCCGCCGGAAGTATTCAGTTTGGGATTTTCCGCCAATTGCATTTCAGGCCCGAGTTCAAGATAAAGAGGAGGATTCTCAATACCAGTTGAGGTTGAAATCGAAGCCAAATAGCATCAAACATGTGAAAAACATAAGCAGTTATTGACTCTGAAGCCCAATGGATTGGACTCGACAGATGTCACTAAAGAGAAGATGAAAGATTCAAATTGAAGTGTCACAGTTTGATTGATGCTTCTGCACGTGGCCATGGAAGAGCTGCCAAAGCTAATCAGACAAAGATGGAAAAAGGAAAGGAATCCAAATGATTTAACTTCCCCTGTTCTTGTCCGTTTCTTTTCCCCTGCAATTAGTTAGCAATAGAAGTGGCTTCTGGCCATCTGTCAGTTAGAGGGAGATGAATCGATTAAGCTTCCTTTGTAACGGTCATCCCCTAGTTCTATATGTATGAAGTTGAAAGATTAATGAAAGGTTGGAAAATTTTTGGTGTGGAATGCTTGATGTTGTAGAGACAATTGAAGGTGTTTTATGTCAATTATTTTCTGTTCTAGTTAGTTAGATGGTTCTTTCTTTTAGTCTAATTTGCATTAAGAAAGAAAGGATGTTTCATTCTTTTGTGGCGAGGATGTGAGTAAACCTCAGTAGGATGTGCTAAGGGATATTCAGGGAAGAGCTAGGTAGAAGTTGTTAATGCATGATTCTTTTTCTTAATCTAAATTGCAGTAGGAAAGAAAGGATGTTTCGTTCCTGTGTTTTGAGGATGTGAATGAACCTTAGTAGGATGTGTTGTGGGATATTCAGAGAAGGAGTCATTAGAAGCTTTCATCATTGCATTTATATCTCTGTAGGTAGTTGCTGAGCATAAGAACTCATAGGATTTGTGAGCCTTATTGCTTAGTTTTAGATTAAGAATCCTTTTTCCTGCCTGAACTAAGTTCTGGCTAGACTTAGTTCGGTTTGCCTCTTCTACTCTCGGATTAAGAGAATACCTGAATTAGATTTAGGAATCAAGACATAATTCATTGCATATCATTTCAAAGGGGAGCTATACCTACCAATTCAGAGAAAAACTAGTAATCAGAGCACGGCTTTTCAACTGTTGTAAGCGGATTTTGTTCATCATTTGGGCATCAAGAGTCACATTGTCATAAGGTACAAGAAAGGACAAATCTATTTACCAATAATATGCACCTATGATTAAAGATGAGCCCAGACCTAGTAGTAAAGATACTGTTATTGAAGAAATGTTTGATTGCATTGATGTCTCATGCAATGACCCTAAATCAAGCAGAGAAGAATCATAGATTATAGAAGAAGAAGTCACACCTAAGGTTCCTACATTCACATCCAAATACCACTCTAAAGATGATATCATTGGAGATCAGAGTAGCAGTGTTTTGACCAGATCAAAAGAAAAAAAGTCTAGAAATGGATGAAGGGGTATGTTTACTTTCACAGATTGAACCTTTAAGTGTTGAAGATGCTTGTAATGATTCTGATTGGAAGAATGCAATGAAAGAAGAATTAGATCAGATAATTAAAAATGATACATGGGAATTGGTTCCTAGACACAGTGACAAAAATGTGATTGGAACAAAGTGGGTATTCAAAAAAAAGATGAATGAAGATGGTACAGTAGTAAGAAACAAAGCAAGATTGGTATGTAAAGGATATGCACAGAGAGAAGGGATAGACTACACTGATACATTTTCCCTTGCGAGAAGACTAGAAGCCGTTAAATTGTTCTTGGCCTATGAAAAATTCAAAGAATTTAAAGTTTATCAAATGGATGTAAAGTCAACTTTTCTAAATGGTGACTTGAAGGAAGAAGTCTACATACAACAACCTGAAGGATTTAATCTTTCAGATAAACCAAACATGGTATGCAGATTGAAGAAAGCACTCTATGGTCTTAAACAGGCCCCGAGAGCTTGGTATGACAGACTTGATGGTTATCTTACCAAGATTGAATTCAAGAGAGGAGCAACAGATTGTAACCTATTCACAAGAGAGACACTTGATGGATTACTAATAGTTGCCATATTTGTTTATGACATTATTTTTGGAGGTAATGACAAGCTGAGTACAACATTTGCAAAAGAAATGCAAAATGAATTTGAAATGAGCATGATTGGTCCTATAAAATACTTTTTGGGAATGAATGTAAAGCAGACAGATAAAGGTATATTCATTAATCAGTCAAAATATGTGAATGAAATATTGAAGACCTTTAAGATAGAAGACTATAAGCCAGTATGCACCCTTATGATAACAGGAAGCAAGCTTTCAAAGGATGATGATTCCACAGTAGTTGATAAAACATTGTATAAATATATGTTTGGAAAAATCATTTGTCTAGCTCAATATAGACCTGACATATCTAATGCAGTTGGTGTTGTTGGAAGATTTGCAATTGAACCCAAGTAGAATCACCTAATGGAAATCAAGAGGATATTCAGATATCTAAAGGGAACTATAGACTATGGTTTATGGTATCCTAAATCAGAGAATGTACAACTTCATGTGTATACAGATGCAGATTGGGTGGGTTGTATTGATGATAGAAAGAGTACTTCAAGAGGAGAAGTATTTCTTGGAGATAGGTTGGTTTCATGGATAAGCGAGAAGAAGAACTGTATTTGTCAGTCAATAGCAGAAGCTGAATATGTTGCAACAACATTGAATTGGTCAACCATGGTTTGGATCAAGCAGATGGTTAAAGAATTTGGCATTCAGGTTGATTATCCTATTGTTATTCACTGTGATAACACTGGCACTATCAACATGTCTAAAAACCCTATGATGCACGCAAAGACAAAACACATAGAGATCAAGTATCATTTTCTAAGAGAAAATGTTGCAGACAAAGAAGTGAAATTGGAATATGTGAGCACCAAAGAAAAGTTGGAAGATATTTTCACAAAGCCCTTATCAAAAGATGCTTTTGAGTATCTCAGGGAGAAGTTGGGAGTAATTCCCTCTCCTGAGTCTGTTTAGAAAAAGAAGCAAGAACATCAGTCATTAAGTGACTGATGAATGGTTGACTACTCTACTTTTGGAGTAGTACGTGTGCCTAATAGTTTATGATGCCCTTTTCCATTGATGTCAAAGGGGGAGTATGTACTAAGGGGGAGTATGTACTAAGGGGGAGCATATACTCTGGGGGAGTATATACTTGGAACAAAAACACAGTCAGAGGAACTGCAGCAGTGTAGAGAAATCTTTGATGAGGATATTAAGAAGATTGTAAAAGAAAGAGGACACCATGAATAGAGGATGCTTTTAGTATCATATGTTGCCATCAATGTCAAAGGGGAGATTGTTGGAGATTTGTTTCTGTACAATTGATTGATTGTATGTTTGTCATTGATGACAACATATAATACACAGTAGTGAATCTGTATGTACTTATCAGAATGATGATATCAAGCCTTGCGTGGTTAGATACATGTTTTAGACATGTTTATTATGTTATGTTCATACACACAGATCCAGATATGATGTTTCAGTCAAGTTGTGTAATTCTGTTATTGGCAGTTACAGTTCTGGAAGAGTATCTATTCAAAGCCGACGTATTTAATGTGTTTCTGAGTTGCGCCTATCTTCAAGATATGCATGTGTATATTCATGATTATTTATGAGTTGATGATAGTTATCTAAAGGTGCCAAACGTGTTTCAAGAAGATTGCAAAGTTAGAGATAATTTGGTGAAGCCGACTTAGTGAAGCGACGCGTCTATTCAATTTATACTTGCGTGGTTGCAATTATGCTTGCGTGGTTAGTAGAGCTGAAAAGGATGTTATGAAGAGTTTCCTTATAGGTCCCATGATATCATACTTTGAGGAAGATAATTATAGCAAGTCATTTGTGATACACTAAGTGTGAATGATACGAAAAAGATAAAAAATGTACATAGCAGAATATCAGATGTGGTTCATTCATCAAGAGTCTATGTGAAGAAGAAGTGAAAGATTACAATACACTAGAATTGATCAAGATATCAGGTCTACTCTATAGTTCATCATCAGATATAGTGCATATCTATTATATAGAAGGTCATAGCCTTCACCATTGAAGCAGTGAGCTTTTGGACAGTGAGTCCTCACCCCCAACAGGGTTATTTGTAAAAGACTCCTAATAGGGTCTGACCCTTAACCAGGTCACTATACTTATTGCATTGTAAAGTACAACTCCTAACAAGGTTGAAATATATTTTAACAAGGATTACTATAAACAAGTATAGTTCATTGTGGGTACTAATTACGACCGGGGTTTTACCATTTGGTTTTCCCATAATCAAATTGTGTGTGGTGTACTATGTTATCTGATTAAGCATTTACTTTATTGTATTCTGAAGTTAAGGAAGGAAAATAATTTAAAGTTACTGATAACTGATTCAACCCCACCTCTCAGTTATCCTTTGGGACTATTCTAACAACTGTGCCTGTGTACGACAAGCAAAATTTGATCTAAATGAAACTATTTCTTTCAATCCTTTTGGGATACGGTATGTAACACAGTTGAGATTGATGACAATATTTTTTTTCTGAATTTATTTATTTATATTAATTTTTTATTAGGCATATTTTTTATTTTTAAAATCTCTCGTGTACGAATAGCATAATTTGACCAAAAAATATGATTTTTAATTTTTTTTTTTAAAGTGTTTAGAATTGTCTCTAGTTTGATGTCATATAAATTTTTTTGTGAGAAAATTTCAAATCAAAAGTTATTAAAATAACAAAATAGCTTGTTATCTTTAGTTTGTGGACCTGTTTCAGTATAAATTCAATGAAAATTAGAAATTTTAATCAAATTTAAAAAAATTTACATATTTGGAATCTACATAGTCTGATCTATAATGGGTTTTTATTTTGTCAAAATATTCCTCAAAAAATGTCTTCAGATATACGTCTAAAGTCCTTATTTTGTATGGACACTAGCAGAGCCTTCAAGTTGCAGGTCAAACCAAGTCCAAGGCTATGGCTCGGCTACCCAAGCCTCTTTCCAAACCAAAATCCAATAGTAAAAGTGGGCTTGCAATTCAAAAAATTTAGAAACAAGATCTCGTTTATTAACGTTACCTCGTTTACCTTTTTTTAAATTCATAATGTATAAATGAGTCGATGAATGGTTTTCTTTAAAAAATAATATTTTTTCAAAATGGGATCCCATTTCATTTTTAAAAATGAGACCCCATTTTGAAACGGGATCCCATTTTGTATTTTGACATGGGATCCCATTTTGAAATAGGACCCTGTTTATAAATTTTAGGCTTAGGAGCCTGAAGCTAAACAAGACCCCATTCATTCTAAGCGAGAACCCATTTCATTGAGTGTGATTTTGTGAATTTGGATAAGTATGAAAGTTCCGCCTCAAGTGGACTCATCTTCTTGCTTCAACCCAATTGTGAATAAAACTCTCTTTAAAAGTCTTCCATGCTTTAGTTTAACTGATCTTTGAAAATAAAGCAATCAATCAATCAATCCCTAAACATAGCTCTTGCCAGCTAAGTAATTTTGTCATTCTTTAACTTTGGTTCTGTTTGGTCATCAATTCCAATTAGCTCAGTCATTGACTTCAATTATGCTTGGTAAATAGATCTTTCTCGGTAACACTTGCTCGATTACTATAGTACTCAGTATACACTATGAAGTCCTTGGTGTTCATTTTCCTTTGGTGTGCACTGTCCACCGGTGTTTACTGTCACTCGGTGCATACAAAAATTTTATGTTTTACTGACCACATAAACTTTGTCTCTTCAGCTCTTCAAGTTTATAACCAATATGTGTTTGAATAATCAAACCATATCAAGTTGAAATCAATGAAAATACAATACATTAACTGATTTAATGTCTTGCATTCACTTTGCATCTTAGTGACATCAACTTATCATCTTCAAACATTCAATCAGCTATAGTTCATCAATCTATCCCTTTGGCATTGATGGCAACATACTATGAAATATGTAGTTTAAAATATGCCATAACATACCAAACTTATTGTTCTATAGCAATTCAAATATCTGAGTCTCGGTAAGCTCTTGTAGCTTAGATTTAAATATGCTATGTGCTCTCCCTTTCTTTATTCCCTTCAATGGATAGGTGTAGCGATTCTGTCTTCTGATTATATCTCTCCCCTTCTTGTAGAATCTCTTCTCCCTTTTCTGGATAGATATGAAGTGTTAACTTTCTCCCATTCTCTCCCTTTGATGGATGGTTACTTCATTGAATATTTCTCTCCTTTTGTGTTTGTAGAAGCTCTTCTCCCTGATGTATATTTCATTGAATATTTCTCTCCCTTTGACAACAATGCCAAAAATAATGTACAGCTCTGTAGAAGCAAACAATATCTCTGGTGTGTGTCTCAGATAAGTACCTTCAGTGTATTGATATATCATTGTAGTCCATATCTCAGCTTGCATCAACATGAATAATCTTCTGATAATGTGTAGGCTGATGCAACCTCCTAGTCAGCTTAGTGACCAGTAGACAAGGTTTGAACCCCTAGTCTATTCCCCAGGTACTCAAATGTATCTTTTGGCAATGGTTTTTTGAATATGTCTGCTAGTTGTTCTTTAGATTGTACATATTCCATTATCACCTATTTCTCTTGTACTTTTTCCCTCAAGTAATGATACTTAATAGCTATGTGTTTTGTCTTAGCATGCATTATAGTGTTCTTTGAAATATTTATACTACTAGTGTTATCAAAAAAGATAATAACTGGGTCAAGAATTTCTTCATTCATACATTTCAACAATTTCTTGATCCATGCAATGTTCAAGAAATTTGCAACAACTACATATTCTACTTCTGCAGTTGATTGAGATATGCATCCTTTCTTTTTACTTATCCATGTGACAAGTCTGTCACCCATAAAGAATGCTCCTCCTTTTTATTCTCTTTCTATCATCTATGTTTCCATCCCAATCAACATTAGTATAAACTTGTAGCTCAAATTTGCCTTCTTTATTGTACCACAAACCATAGTCTTTAGTATTCTTCAAATATCTCAAAATTATTTTAACAATAGTCATATGTGATTCCTTAGGATTAGCAGAGAATCTTGCAACTATACCAACTGCATGTGCTATATCCAGTCTAGTGTGTACAACATACATTAGTTTACCAATCATAGATCTATATAAGGTCTAATTTACCTCAGTTGCCTTGTCTTCCTTTGTCAATTTGCATCCAGTTTCCATAGGTGTTCCAACTGGTTTTGAGTCCTCCATCTTGAATATATTCAGAACTGCTTTCATGTATTTGGATTGTGTGATGTAGATTCCTTCATCCTGTTGTAGAATCTATAGACCAAGAAAAAATTTGATCTCTCCAAACATTGACATTTCAAATTCTTTTCTCATTTCATCAACAAATGACTTGCATAGCATATCATTACCTCCAAATATGATATCATCAACAAACATCTTAGCAATCAAAGCTTTATCATCAGTATCTCCTTTTAAATATAGATTACTATTGTCACTTGTTCTAATAAATCCAATACTAATGAGATAAGAGTGAATTATTTCATACCATGCTCTCTGTGCTTGTTTCAATCCATACAAGACTTTGTGTAGTCTACAAACCATGTTTTTCTTGTTAGGATCAACAAATCATTCAGGTTGTTCAATGTATACCTCCTGTTCCAGTTTTCCATTTAGAAATGTAGATTTTGTTAGAAACAATGAGAGGGGGGGTGGGGTGAATTAGTGTTTGTCTATTTATCATATTTCAGCAACTTAGACATAAATCAAACATACATCCAATGAAGCTCAATACAGGAACACATAACACATGATATGTTTATGGGGAAACCTTGATCAGAGGAAAACCCCGGTGGGAATTAGTACCCACAAATATTGTACTAGTATAATGAACCTGTTAAAGTTCCTTTGCCCTGTTAGAAGAAGTCTTTACAATGCAAGTACAATGACCCTATTAGGATTCTTTACAAAACCCTATTAAAGGTATATGGCTCACTGCCAGAGCTCACTGCTCAATAGGATGAAGGCTACAATGTTCTGATAGTTGATATACACTATATCAAAAGTGAAATACTGTGATGACACTATTGTCTGATTAGTTCTGTGTATGCGCTAATGCTCTTACTATCTTAAAGAGCTTTATCTCATACTGACTTCATTATACTGCTCTTCTATATCTTACTCAAGCATATTATTCGACACTTGTAACATAACTTTGCATTACATACTTATATGTTCATACCCGAATAGATGTGACCCAAAACAAGACTTATGGTCGGCCCTAAAACATAATACACAATGCTTCCAAACTAATTTTCTTAAGCATGTTTAAAATATTACCAATTACATCATTACAAACATACTATCATAGGCGCTTGGCCTTTACATAAAAAAATAAAATACGCTGATCAAAACACTTAGTCGGCTTTCATGCTCTGTCTTTTGGACTGCTGGTGTACTGATCTATCTGTAACTTCTCTATACTATCATGTCATACCATGTGTGTCTAGACTTAGTATGTATACATCACATAGAATGTATATCTAAATGTGCATACTCTGATTCAGTCTCTCACATGTGTGCTGATGTGTTGATCATTGTATAACTCTGTCTGTCCTGTTTTCCATACTTATTCATTTTATATTCTAAGTTATCTTAGACAGAAACTTAGCATGAATTTTTTTCCATGATGAAAACACAAAATAAGTCATGCATCCTCAAGAAGTCAACTTGCCAACAATCTCCCCCTTTGTCATTTATGGCAACAAAGGAATGTGGCCAAGTATCTCAAAATGACTTAATAAAAAAAACTGTCTATCATAGCATGTTTATATATATATATATATATATATATATATATATATATATATATTGCTCCCCATATATGCACATTCTCTATTACTCCTCCTTTGACATTAATGACAAAGGTGTACAAAAATTGTAAGTCTTCTAGATACTTATTCCATGTAAACATCTAGGTACACAATCTGAAGAGATTGGATCTCTTTCTGCCAGAATACCTTCATTGCATCAACTGTCTAAAGATGCGCGCATAAGGCATATGTCAGCTTCTCCATCTTTATCAAATCCATGTAGGGACCTTGATCATATGTCACAATGGTGGCATCAATCTGTTTGATGTTCTCATTCAGAACTGCTAGAGAGGGCACAAGTGCATTTCTCAATTAAGTTTGTCTAACTAGATTATCTTACTGATATCTAACTTAGCCTTTTCAATCTTGTCCAATTGACCTTGATAGACATTGTTACAGATGTTCATGTCTTGCATGGATGTCTCAACTGGTTTTCTAATACTGTCCACCATGATCTCTGCCTCTTCTATCTTTTTGATATGTTCAGAGGTGAACTTTACTCTATCCATGCAGTTTGCTATAACTTTCTTACCTTTGGCTACCAATTCTTTCAATATAGATTGTCCAATCTTTAAAGATTTTAAGTCTACGGTAAAATTCTTTACCAATTCATTCAATCTCTCCTTTTTATACTCATCTTCTACAATTCTAGTAGCAGAGTCTACTAGATCTGTAAAGTGTGCTTTGAAGCTTGTTAGAATGTTGTCGACATCTTCA
>MU227849.1:377781-396685 GCA_018584345.1 Thuja plicata
AGTAGCAGAGTCTACTAGATCTGTAAAGTGTGCTTTGAAGCTTGTTAGAATGTTGTCGACATCTTCAACTGATTGAATCTTGGCTACTTTCTTGTCTGCAGGTACTAAATCATTCAAAATGTTAACTAAATCCAATAAAAGAGGGTTCCTCATAACCTATTTTTATTTGGCCTTTTCCATAGCTAGAACGCTGATCTTCATTAAGTCCTCTTCTCCCCACGCATATGGACTTGTTGAATCAGGAGTTAACCTTGACAACAATGAAGTAGATGGTAAAGTGGATGGAGTGAATATAGTATTTTGACTGGTATCCATGCATTCACTCTTTACTGGTATCCCCTTGAATGGTGTCTCATCATCTTGAGTGTCTTTCTCTTTATTCAAGTCTATTGCATCATTGGAGGGAACTTCATCCTGCTGTACAGATGTATCATCAGTGCACATCTTTTCAGTGCTTACAAATGCTTTATCAACTTTGTCCATGTCATTGTTAGATTCTGTCATGGATATCTTGATATTATCAACCACTATAGTATCTTCTGTATCAGAAGTTATTGATACTGAGGGCACTGAAACTTGTGGACCTGTCATAGGTGCATTTTGAATCACTAGTTCTATAAACTGTTTGGGAGGAGCTGGAGTTACCTTAGTTGTAGGCATAATTGATGGATACATGTGTCTATCCATAAACACTTGTGCAAATTCATTTTCATTTTCTTTTCTTATCTGCTCATACTCTTTGTTCATAATCTGAAGAGTCGTTGTCTTGGTTCTAAGATGAGGCTTCACCAGATCTAATAGAATTTCCTTCTCATCATGTGAGCATATAGGGAGAAGATTATCCAATGTTTCTTCTCTTATCCTCATGTCCTCCTCAATTGCATGTCTCTTAATTATTTCCAGTATGTTCCATAACTTATCAGGTATCACTATTTTGAGTTCAAGAACTGACTTCTTAAACTTAATCATGTGAGAGATGATCATAGAATGTATCTCAGTTTTATCTATCTCTTGATAATTGTTATAAACCTTAGCAAGTGTGTCTAGTCTACCTTCATTAACAATCCTGTTCTTCAAGACATTTAGACTAGGTCTGAATCCTACCTCAGGAGGAGCTTGAGTGTTCCTTGCTATGCTCCGTGTGTTACTTGAGGATGGGTGATTTGTGGGTGCTTTCTTCCTTCCTCTAGACTTCTTGCTTGGTATAGAAGGTGGAGATGAGTCTAGGTCAATGGTGGTAGAGGGTGCAGAGGTTCTCTCTAGTTTCTTCTTCTTCTGGATGTCATCAGTCTTCTCAAGTTCTTTGGATATCTTGGCTTCTCTAGCTTTGTCAAGATCTTCTTGAGTGACACCATGAACTCTTAGAATGCTAGATGTAATCTTAGATGCCTTTATTTTGTTATCAACACTATATAGAGTAGAGTTAACTTCATTAGTATTTTCTCTGTAAGTACCCCATCTGGGCTCATTGGGATAAAAGGACCTCATTGGGCACAAATATAAGGACCTATGCATATCCTTCCAATACATGTTCCTCCACTTCACACCCAAGTGGATGAATCCATTTAGTTCTAGGCTCAACTACCTCCATGCAAGTGCAGTCAGTCTCTACCATGAAGCATATAGTTTCCTTATACTTTTCAACAATCTTCTCAGGTATCCTAAACCTCTTTTGCATCTTGATCCTGAAAGTTTTGATATCCATGTCTATGGCATCTTTTTCACTACTCTCAAATGTGGCTTTAAGTGAAATCTGAGACATTGTACATTTGCTTCTGTCTAGGTAAAGATTTGCAACCTTACCAACAATATGGAAGTATAGATAGATGTTCAAAGACCCAAACCTGAATGTCTTGCTCTTGTCATGCTTGATAACTTGAATGTTGTCAATCAATTGAGTGTGCAATATCTCACATAGATTGTACTAAGTGTTATCCTTCACCATTCTGATAGCTACTAGAATAGTTTCTATAGAGACACTATTCAATCTACTTGCTTGCTGGAACTTGTAGCCAAGGATCATAGTTAGAAGCTTTATGTCTTCTTCCTTGATAGGATCAACTGTCATACCGCGCCTGTCACTTCTGGATAGGTATGCTTTCTCAACCTATTTCTTGACATCTTTTCCAGTAGGAAGAACTAGTCCAGTATTAGGAAGTCCAGTCATGTTATGGATTAGGTCTGCAGTAATACGAACGGGAACTTCACCAATCCTGTAGAGGTCATCATGAATCCTGCTGAACAATATTTTAACCCATTTCAATTTGTAGAATTTGTGTGCATTTGAATACTCAAAGATAGGGTTGTCTGTGATATGCGCATATTCATCCTTGAATGCATATCCTGGTTTCATCATCAAAGCCATGAGAGTGGCTATACTATTATCTCCAACTATTTCCTTTTTACAATAAATGTATGTGTGGATGTCTTCTACGTGAATGAATCCAAATGGAGTTTTGGAGAAAGCTCCTTCCACATCATCCAGTATGGATTTAAATGGATGCCTCTTAAATATAAATCTCTTCCTCTCAACAATGTCAAATACAAATGGAGTCACCATATTTACTTGATGATTGATTAAATAGGGTTTCACAAAAATTCAAAATGGCACGACTGCTAGGGTTCCATTCCAAATTCTTAGCCATGCTTCTTAACCACCAAATCTATTATTGTTTCATGCTTTGATGCTCAGTGCTCCTATTCTCTCTGAATTTTGTGATCTCGAATGCAAATGTGAAGAAGATCGAACACTTACATCTTTTTATAAAAGTTATTGCATTTAATGTTTGCGACCGTACGCAGTTTTCACAGAGAATCTCAAACTTTGTTCTGAATGCATTATAGATAATGTGTGTATGCATACTGCTATATCATGTGATCATAAGCATGAATCCATAGGCGCATACTCGAAGGTGAGTATACCAGCCATGCAGGGGTTCTGAGCTAGAATAACTCCCCCTAAGACCAAGAAGGTCTATTCAACCAGAGATAGAGGATGCGTCCACTGTGGATGCATCAACTACTTTTCTCTCTACATTGTCCTTCTTTACTTCAACCCAAATTTTTCTTGAATCTTCTTTTTCTTTACCAGATTTGACTTCTCCTTCTTCTTCAAATAGTGATTTCTTAGGATCCTCTTGTTTTTAAGTTCTGGTTCTACAGAACCTTGAGATGTGTCCAACCTTTCCACATGTGTGACAAATGATAGGAGGTCTGATGTTCTTGTTCATCATGCTGCACTTCTTTGCTATGTGTCTATTGTAGTTACATATCTGACATGTGATGTTCTACAAATTTCTTTGATGTTGTTTTCTCTAATTGTTTTGATTCATTTTTCTCTGATTCTGTTGTGACTGATTTCTTTGATTTGTTCTGCAATGTATAGCCCTGCGACCAAACTTATTATAGGAGTAACAATAACCATTGAAATTTCTTATCTCTTTACAATCTTTTTCCAAATGACCATGTTTATTACATGCATAACAAGTTCAGTTAACTTTCTTAATTTCTCTTTTAGGCGGATTTGTTTTAATCTCTGCAACATTTTCAACTTTCTTTTCTTCTAAAGATGCTTCATGTGCTTTCTTTCTTTCTTCTAATGAATTGATTTCAACTTGTGCTACACTATATCCAAGAACAGTAGTGTCATGACTCTTAGCTTTTGTGCATTGAGCTGAGATTGAAGTGAATCAGAACTTGTGTGGAGTTTATCAATCTTATCCTTTGCTTCAGTTAATTCAGATTCCATCTTTTTCTTTATGTTCTCCAATTCCAAGACTTTCATGTTTGCTTGCAAAAGTTCATCTTCTATTTGTTTGCTTTCTTTGATCTTTTCTTCAATGGAAATTTGACTGTCAGTTAGCTGTTAATCCAAATTTTCAATTTTATCTTTTAGAGACATGTTCTCTTCATTCATCTTTTTGACCATTTTCCCTAAATCACTTGTAGAAAAATCTTTCAAATCTTTTCTTAGTTTCTTGATAAGCATTTGTGAGCCATCAACTTTTAGTCTAAGTTCTTCATTTTATTTTTCAGATCAATCAAGATCTTCAAGAGCTACTTCAAGATTATTTTTCAAATGTTTTGCTTCTACTAATTTCATGATCTCCTCAAGTGGTTAAACTTTCTTTCAAAGGACTAGAGCTCTGATACCAATTGTTAGAAACACTAAGAGGGGGGGGGGGGGGCGAATCAGTGTTTGTCTATTTATTATGTCAGCAACTTAAACATAAATCAAACATACATCCAATGAAGCTCAATACAGGAACACATAACACATGATATGTTTATGGGGAAACCTTGATCAGAGGAAAACCCTAGTGGGAATTAGTACCCACAAATATTTTACTAGTATAATGAACCTGTTAAAGTTCCTTTTCCCTATTCAAAGTAGTCTTTACAATGCAAGTAAAATGACCCTATTAGGAGTCTTTACAAAACCCTATTAAAGGTATATGGCTCACTGCCAAAGCTCACTTCTCAATAGGATGAAGGCTACAACCTTCTGATAGTTGATATACACTATATCAAAAGTGAACTGTTGTGATGAAATTGTTGTCTAATCAGTTCCGTGTATGTGCTGATGCTCTTACTCTCTTAAAGAGATTTATCTCATACTGACTTCATTATACTGATCTTCTATATCTTACTCATTCATATTATTTGACACTTGTAACATAACTTTACATTACATAATTATATGTTCATACCCAAATAGACGCGACCCAAAACAAGACTTATGGTTGGCCTGAAAACATAATACACAATGCTTCCAAGCTAATTGGCTTAAGCATGTTTACAAAATTACTAATTAAATCATTAAAAACATACTATCGTAGGTTCTTGGCCTTTACATAACAAAATAATATATGCTGATCAAAACACTTAGTCGGCTTTCATGCTCTGTCTTCTAGACTATTGGTGTACTGATCTGTTTGTAACTTCTCTGTACCATCATGCCATACCATACGTGTCTGGACTTAGTATATAGACATCACATAGAACATATATCTAAATGCACATACTTTGATTCATTCTCTTGCATGTGCGCTGATGTGTTGATTGTTGCATAACTCTATCTGTCCTGTTTTCCATACTTAGTCATTTTATCTTCTAAGTTATCTTTGACAGAAACTTAGTATGACTTTGTTGCCATGATGACAACACAAAATAAGTCATGCATCCTCAGAAAGTCAACTTGCCAACAAATTTAACATCCATTTGGAATACTTTGAATACTTTAAAAGCATCATAAGAATGTATAACTCTTACTCCCTCTAGTCTAGCAATGGGTGCAAAGGTTTCTCCAAAATCAATACCTTCTTATGCATACTAGTCTTGCTTTATTCCTTGTGACTTCTCCATTCTCATTAAGTTTGTTTCTGAAAATCCATTTGGTGCCAATGGAATTTTTGTCACTTGGTCTAGGAACTAATGTCCATGTTTTATTCTTCTCAGTCTGTTCAATCTCTTCATTCATTGCACTAACCCATTCTTGATTCTCAAGTGCAGCATTAACAGATTTAGGCTCAAAATCACAAATCAAACATCTATTGTTAAGAGACTTCATTTTCTTATTCCTTCTCTTTTGTCTCCAATGACTTGGTCCTATGGATGGTGCCTTTTGACATATTTAGCAAGTACAGGTTCATATCTCTGTTCTTCATTTTTATCTTTTAAGCTAAAGATCACAAGATGAGTAAAAGGGATTTGCCTAAGTTGAACAAGGACAACTTTACATAATGGAAAAGTAGGATAAGACTTCAACTATCCAATATTGGAAATAATGTTACACAATACCTAGATACTGAATATGTCAAACCTACTGGACCTCTTACTATTGATCAATTGAGAAAGAAACATGAATACAATTCTATGATGATAGAACTGGCTTCTTCACTATCTGATGCTGAATTTGAAAATGTTAAATCATGCACCTCTACAAAGAAAATGTGGGACAAACTCAAGCTAGTACATGGATGAGACACCAATGTGTTGAGAGCTAAAGATGAAATTCTAAGAGGAAAGTTTGATGACCTAAGAATGAAAGAAGAAGAGAACATCACTCAGTATAGTAGAAGAATTAAAGAAGTTGTTAATGCTATCCATGGAGTAGGAGGAGTACTTGAGGAAGAAATAGGTGTAAGTGAAATTCTGAGAATGTTACTGCATGTTTATGCTATTAGAGTATCTACAATTCAAGAAATGAGAGCACTAGCAAATAACAATGTTACTCTTGATAGTTTGATTGGTAGACTTATTTCATTTGAGATGAACAACTATGAAAATAGTGTCTTACCTACTATTGAGTCTGCATTCAAGGATTCTCTGAAAATAAGCAAATCTAGTAACAAACACACTATGAGAAATAATAGTGACAGTGATAGTGATGAACAAGAACTTGATTAACTTGAAGCACTAATGGCTAGGATATTACAAAGAGGTAAAGGAAGATATAAAGGTAAATTACCATTGGTATGTTTTAATTGCAAAGAAATTGAACATTTTTTCTGCTAGATGCCATAATAAGAGAAATGATCAAAGAAAAAATGACAGACCTTATGAAAAGAATTATGATAGAAGTGATGACCAAGACTACAGAAGCAACTCACACTCCGAAGGAAGAGATAACTGAGATTACAAGGATAAAGGCAAGAAGGCTTGTTACCTGGTTGAGAACAAAGCTGAAAATTCTAATAGTGATTCTGATGAAAATGTTGTGGTAGTATTTGTTTCTATGAAGGATGATTCAAACAAAGAAGAAAGGTGTGTTGAAATAGCACTCATAGATCTAAAGTTATCATAATTGATTTCTGGATTATTGATAGTGGTTGTACTTGTTAGAGTAATAGTCTATCGAGGTTACTAATTTAAATCATTATGATCTAATTAGTAACTTCCCTATTCACTCTAGTTTGCTTCAGCTAACCTTAGGCAGTTTCTATTTCTGATAGTTTCCCTTTTAGGGTTTTGGTATCCTTTATAAGGATTTACTAGCTTTCATTTCATATCGAGATTGTAAATCATTTCATTGTTGAATATAGAATATAATTTCTGTCAACATGCATTTGCAGTCTCTGGCCTATCGGCCGCCATAGATTCTGCCTCTCTGTCTTTTGCTTCTGTTTGTAATATCTATGCATGCAGGTGTTCTTGGGAAGATTGATGTTCATCAATCCTAACATGGTATCAGAGCCATCTTGCTGCTGGCTATTCGTTCTCTGTTGAAGCACAGAGGGTTTGAAGTCTTCAGAGGTTTTTCTGGCAGTTTTCTGTGATTCTGGGGGTCTTTATTTTTCAGAGCTGTTTGAGCTGAAACAGACTCCACCATTGCGTCCAGAAGGCCTGGGAGAGTCGAAATCATATAAAATTTCAACCTTTTTGGCTACCGGGGCCTTTGAGAGTTTTTTCGTGCCCTTCGAGGGCCGTACGGCTCGTGGTTTGAGGAAAAAAAATTAAAAAACCTTTGTTTTTTAAGGTTTTTTTAATTTTTAATTGGTGCATGCAGTGTATGATAAAATGCGCCACCACCGACGGTTCTCCTCCGGTGCCCGTCGCTCATTCAAACACCGCCCGGATCTCTCCGCTCTGCCGCCTCCTCAGCGGCCCCCGGCCCGCCTCCCTGCACAGCGGCCCCCGCCGCCCTTTCCGTGGCCCCAGCCGCCTGCGTTCCACCGCCTCCCCCGCGGCTTCCCCAGCTTCGCCAGCCCCCAGGCTCCTCCGCCCACTCCAGCGCTGTCTCTGTGCTCCCTCTGTGCTTGCCGCCCCAGCGGCCCCGATCCCGCCACCGGAGCGCCGCTCCACCAGCCGAGCCGCCCGGTGGCGCATTTTGTGACAGTCCCCGCGGGCTTAAATCACTTAGCAGCTGGTCCTATGACTGACCGAGAGCCAGGGTTAAGCCCCCGGCACGCGCCATGCACCCGGGGGCTCAATTTTTTTAGCCCCTGGGGGCCATTTGTAAGCCTTTTAGGGCATTTTGGGGGTACCTGTCTGTTTTCGCTCTACAAGGAGCATACGAGGGTATTTTTCTGACTTCCATATACCGTCGGAAAGCTCTTTCCGAGAAATTTCCGATGGTAGAAGTTAGGATTTTTGGTTCCATTATTTCAATAGCTTTTTTTGTTGTTGAAGTCTGATGTTTTGTTTTGCCTTCCGGGAGTCATATCTGGCTTATCCGGACTCCTTTTTTGGCAAACGAGATATCGTCGGAAAGCTAATTAAATGTAATTTTCAGTGGCAGAGGTTATTCTTCTAGATTATACTCCAAGTTTTCACTCCTTCAAGTTTTTTAGTTTATTCACTCTGGTGGCGTGCTTGGTTCTACAGGTCCGGGGATCTCTTCTTCTGGTTTCATAGTTCACTCTTCTTTCTGACTTCTGAGCTTGCATGCTCTTTCTGATGTATCTTTGTTCTGTAAATGCACTGAGATAAAGTGTCTTCTTCTACTTTCTTGGGATCTTGCACACCTGGTTCAGTTTTTGTACCCGCACTGTGTTATAAAGTGCCATGGGGGGATTATGATGCATTTGCTGCTATAGGCGCATCCACTCTTGTCAAGTGAGTGTACCTTCCATGAAATTAGCCCATGTAGTCTGTGTCTGTGATACCACCCTTTATCCTGTGTGTGTGCTTCTGTTGCACTGTTGGTGTTCCTGATTCTTCTTTTACAGCTATTTCTGGTACTGCATTTCAGTGTTCCTGTCACCTCTCCCAGTTCAGCATTATGGGGGGGGTTCACCTGTTGGTTCTATTGCTTCCTGGTTCGATTGATCAGCTCTTCAGACATTTGTCTTCTCTACCTGATCATGCACTTCAGTGGGGGTTCCAGCAATATCTTCTGACAGATTTTTCAGACATGCTTCGGAGATGCTTCTTGCTCTATTCTTGTTCCTTTCTCTGGGACATCTTTTGCTTTATGTTTTGGGTACCTGATCAGGCCTAGTTGCCGGGACCCATCTTTCCTTCTTTCTGCAGTAGTTTCCTAGGTTTGGCTTCTCCCTAAGCTTATCTTAAGGGGGGGTGTTAGAGTAATAGTCTATCAGGGTTACTAATTTAAATCATTATGATCTAATTAGTAACTTCCCTATTCACTCTAGTTTGCTTCAGCTAACCTTAGGCAGTTTCTATTTCTGATAGTTTCCCTTTTAGGGTTTCGGTATCCTTTATAAGGATTGACCGGCTTTCATTTCATATCAAGATTGTAAATCATTTCATTGTTGAATATAGAACATAATTTCTGTCAACATGCATTTGCAGTCTCTGGCCTATCGGCCGCCATAGATTCTGTCTTCTCTCTTCTGTCTGCTTCTTCTTCTTTGTAACTGTCTTGCATGTAGGTGATCTTGGTTGTATTGATGTTCATCAATTCTAACAGTACTCATCACATGACTAGAAATAAAGAAAAGTTTGAAAATTTTGAATATTATAATGGTGGATCAGTTAGGATGGGTAATGACTCACCTTTCCCAGTTGAAGGAAAAGGTACCATCATGTTGAATAATGTGATCAGATGTAAAAATACACATTGGGTGAGAGGACTTAACTATAATTTATTGAGTATTTCACAGATGAAAAACATAGGACATCGAGTTGCATTTGAGAACAAAAAGGCAATGATCTATAATGAAAAAGGAAATTTGATCGATACTGGTGAACAAACAAAAGGTAACATATTATATCTTGATGATATTGAGACCACTTGTTTATTGGCTAGAAATGAAGACGCTTGGTTGTGGCATAAAAGGTTATGTCATGTGACCTTTGACAACATGGTTAAGATAAGTAAGAAAAGAAAAGTAAGAGGCTTACCGAGTATTTCAAACCCCGACCATGTTATGTGCAAGAATTGTCAAATAGTAAAAATGACAAAGTCTATTTTCAAGAGAAAAACCTACACACCTAATGTTATTCTGGACTTAGTCCATACTGACTTATGTGGACCAATGAGAACAAAGATTTATTATGGTGATAGTTACTCTATTCTATTTGTTGATGATTATTCTAGGAGGATGAGTGCCATGTTCTTAAAAGAGAAATCTGAAGCATTTAAGATTTTCAAATGGTATAAAGCTAAAGTTGAAAAACAAAGTGGAAAAGAACTGAAATGTTTAAGATCAGATAGAGGAGAATTAATTTCTGATGAATTCACTAAATTTTGTAATGAGCATGTGATTACAAGAAAGGTTTCTTCATCAAGAACACCACAACAAAATGGAATTGTTGAAAGGAGGAATATATCAATTTTTTATTGTTCTAGAACATTGATTATTGAAAAAGGCATCACACAAACATTCTAGAGAGAAGCTATAAGTATTGTTGTCTATACACTAAACTGAGTTCAATTGAAGAAAGACACAAATAAGACACCTTATGAGCTTGGGTATGGATACACACCAAATGTGAGTTACTTTAGAATATTTGGAAATCAATGTTATATATTGAAAGATGATATAAATGGGAAAATTGACTCTAAAAGTGATGAAGAAATATTTATAGGATATTCTACTAAAAGAAAAGATTATAAATGTCTGAACAAATATTCTAACAAAATCATTGAAAGTGAAAATGTTAAAGTGGATGAATTTTCTGAGAAAAATGATGAGGAAAGCAGAAAGGAACTTGAAGATTACAACAGATTTGTCTACATAGAAGAACCTGACACCTTCTCTGAGCGATGGAACAATGCAACCAAGCAATAGGCTGCACACACTGAGAATCAGGAAATTGTTCACAATGTTGAACCGAGTGACTTTTCTTCCAAGTACCAAAGCTCTAATACCAATTGTTAGAATACTTGAGAGGGGGGGTGGGGGGTGAATTAGTGGCCTTAAAAAAAATTCCAAGAATTCAACCAAAAACTTATCTCTTAAATGTAATACCCTCTAGTTATCTTTTAGTCCCCAATCATCAAGATGTATGTCATTAATAGTTCTAATATAAGCTACTCAATAAGATATATTGTTTATCTTTTCTAGACTTTATCGAATAGCAGTAAATAAACTTAGTGTTAACTGACCAATCTAGTTTCAATAATGTGTAAATAAAAATATCAATGCAATGAAACATATACACTTTTGACACATATATTTGAACATGGAAACCCTACTAAGGGAAAAACCACCTGGGACCGGTAACCCAAAATATTTTCACTCTTCTGAAGTGAGCTCGGTGAAGATCCAACCCTATTAAAGGTTACAATACACACTGTTAAGTGTGACCTTGTTAGAGGATTCAAAACTAATAGTTTGTCTTTTGACCTAGAACTCACTATGATGTTAACAAGAAAACCTTTTGATACTCTTGAGTATCTCAATACAATAAGGACTGTTAAATCCCACTCGGTTAAGAGATTTTATGAATCAATGGTTAAACTGATACAGTAAATGATCTATTCAAAATACAAATTTAACTTACAGATATTCAGATCTATTGTTAGTCCAATAATACCTCTGATCAATATGATCTTCAATTCATTTTCTCTCTTTCTTTTTTCTTCTCGGTGAATGCTCTGTCCTTTGTTGCTCGGTGTCTGCAGAATTCATTGGCTCTATTCTTTATCTTGTATGATCAGATCTTTATGAAGATTTCAATCTTCACTAGAATATACTTGGCATTCCTCTTTTCATAATGAATTCCTTGTCTCTTTATATAGACATTATTAGCCACTCAATCTCCTTGTTTTTTTTGTAGATCACTTCTCGTAAAACTCGCTATGCTTTCTTTATCACATAAAGCTCTACTTTAGTTTTATTCCGCAAATCTCTCCATGATAACTATTAATAAAACTCACTTTAAAAATCTTCCATGCTTTCGTTTAACTAATCTTTAAAGCAATCAATCAGTCAACCCCTAAATATAGCTCTTGCCACCTAAGTAATTTTTTCATTCTTTAACTTTAGTTTTGTTCGGTCATCAACTCCAGTTAGCTCGGTCATTGAATTTAGTTATACTCGATAAATAGCTCTTGCTTAATAATAATTGAATGGTTACTACGGTGCTCACTATACACTATGAACTTCTCGGTATTCACTGTGTGTGTGATTTTATGCACTTGCTAAGACACACACAATACTTCAATAGATCATTATATTAGTGAAAAAGCATAAAAAGCAAGGGTTTCATATAAATCACTAAAACTGATCTATTGCTTCCTATCTAGGAGGAGTTTGAAGAATTCAATAATCATGCCCTCAGATTATGCACAAATCAGTGACATATACAACCTAATAATGAAATATTTGAGTAAAAACCAAGCAAGATAATGAAGAAACATGCATACTAGTTCTAAAAATGAATATAATAACAAAGCTAAGATGCAACATAGATTCACAATAATCTCAAAAGAAAAACAATGCTTTCAACTCTAGAAATTAAGGGCCATTTGTGCTCAAAATTCATCCTATTTATAGAAGAAATTGAGAGTAAGAGGAGAGAGGAAACCATTAATGGAGGTGTAAGAACATTAATGGTGGATGTAAGAGGCATTAATTAGGGGAGCATTAATGAGGTATGGGTGAGGGGAATATGCATTAAATGAGAGCATTTAAGAGTCATGGTGAGGGTTTAAGAAGCATGGGTGAGGGTTTAAGGTCAAGCTTGAGAACTTTGAATTTTGGGAGTGGGTTGAATTCCTAATCACAAAATTAGGAATGTGACATCATTAGGAAGTGGGTTAGGATGAAATTAAGATTAGGATTAGGGTTAGCATGGGGGGAATAGGTTGGAATGGGTTTGAACCCAAGGTTAAGGTGTTTGAGGTAGGTTAGGTTAGAGGGAATATTAATGAAATAAATTATATTTAATATATTCATTCAAAAATAGAGAAATTAATTATTTAAGCTTTTGATTTATTTTGATAATTAATTAGGACTATAGCCAATTAATTAGATTAATTTAGGCTAGCAAATAGGATTTTGCAAGAGATGAGGTATAATTAAGATTTCATTTAATTCCTTTTAAATTAATTACCTTAGCCATGTTTTGATTTGAATTGATTTGATTGCCTAAGGTGATTAATAAAATTTAGTGATTAAATTACTTAGGAGATTAAATCTGATTTGAATGAATTATGCCAACCGATTGAAGAGTTGTCTTGACATAATTGGGGGTATGATCACACTTAGGGAAATAGGGTCTATGGTCAGAGCAGACCAAATTAGGGTGGTTACATTCACTATCCGTCGATGTTTACTGTCACTCGGTGTATACAAAATTTTATGTTTTACTGACCACATAAACTTTGTCTCTTCACCTCTTCAAGTTTATGACCAATATGTGTTTGAATAATCAAACCATATCAAGTTGACATCAATGACAATACAATACATTAATTGATTTAATGTCTTGAATTCACTTTTGCATCTCATTGATCATCAACTTATCATCTTCAAACATTCAATCAGTTATAGTGCATCACCTCAGTGATTTCTATTGATTGTTCCAATTCTTCATCAGTTACTAAAAATTTCTTCTGAAGGGAATTCACTATTCATGTTTTCTTCCTTCCTATTTTCTTGACTTCTAAACTATTCTTAATTCTTGACTTGGCTTCCTCATATATGCCAAATCTACTTAAATATTTGTCAACTGGTTTGTCTAGTAGGGCTTCAATAGCTCTTGTAGCTAGATCTATGTCAATTTCATAGTCTAATGGTGGTAACCATGTTCTTCTTGGGTTGGAAGGTTTGATGAGTGTTGTGTCGATGTTAACTACAAAACATATCTCATCCTTGTATTGATCAACTGACTGGGCTAGGATTCTCATCCTCTTCTACATCCTATTCTTGAATGATATAAAGTAGGCATCCCATAAAGGTATGAAATTATCTCCTAGTGATTTAATGTAATCACTAATATGTGCTATGATAGGTCGGTTGGTGTCCCAATTGAAATTACTAACAGAAGGAAGAAATTATGGAAGTAAAAGAATGTGCACATTAGTAGGGAACCAAACTTACATGTATTAGGTTGGGCTGATCTAATTGTTCTCATGTGCTCTTCAAGTTGTTTCAGTAGCAGCTTGGTTAGATGAAGTTGTAGTCCCTTCTTCACTATTTTGTATGCAATGTCGACTACTCCACAAGCAATGATGTTCAATATGCTGGCTTGAAAGAGTTTATATCCAATCACATACACACCAAATTTTATTTTAGGGTCGGTGATTGAATTGATTTTCAGACCTTTGTCGTCCCACTTGGTTCCAATTAACTTTTAAATCTCAGGGCGTCCAGGGTGTCTTATGGATTTTTCTTTCTCAGTTATAGGGTATCCTATCACTATGTGAATCACATCCATTGTGGTTGGCTTTGGTTCAACTAACCACATCTTTCTGTCATGCACTCAGCTGAGAACAATGCAAATCCATTTTGTTTTGAAATCTTTTGGGAATAGTAGGGCATTGGTTAACCCTTTCACTTCAATGTGCTTGTGCTCGTCCCTTAGGTTACCATCCTTGTATACCTTCTAATAAGCTTCCTCAAGCTCAAATTATCCAATCTCTACAACTTTGTAGTGAATGTATGCATGGATGTCTTCAACCAGTAAAACCCTGGGTGGGATACTCAAAAATGCTCCTTTGTCGTCGGGTTGAGAAAAAACCTCAGGGAAAAACTTGTAGTTAGGTTCCTCACAGGTTGAGTTCTTTATTAAAATGACCTTATTGTCTTTTTCCATCTTGATCTTTAAGGTTTGTGAAGTGGTTTCCATTGTTCGTTAATTTAGGGCTTCTTCACAAATAACCTATTAACTTGATGAGTCTAGATACTCACTAGATGTTTGTTGTGAATGCTTGAAATATGTTGGAGTAGCTTTGAAAATGCTATCAATCACTTTGCAATGTAGTCACTCTGAATTTCTCTTCTTCACTCTGTAATTTTCCTTTTTAACGTTGGGTGAACTATTGAGTTCACATTGCCCTTTTTATAGAAAAATACCCTAAGTGATGCATTAAATGCTTCACCTACCACTCAATTGACAAACAAGAGATGCTCGGTCAACACACCAAAGTCTTCATCTTGCTGAGTATACAATGCTCGGTACATAGTGTCAACTCAGTTGTCTTTCACATGTTCACTGACGTGCAGTTTATGCTCACTTCATATTAACCGACTAGACTAGATTCACAAAACATAACATGCAATACCATGGTGCATCTTCATTCATGCTAATTTGGCATATTCTCAATGAATATAGGAACTGATGTAAAATACAACTTTGTAGAGTGCAGTTCCATACTTACTTATATTTCTTAGGTGGGGTTGGTGGAATCACCTGATCCATTGGATGAGGTGTCACCAATTGTAGTGATTGGTCTAGCATTATCATTGTTTGAAGCTCTCCTCCACATTTTATTTTTCATTCTCATGATGTATTCAATAGTATTTCTATTTTTAAAAGTTCTTGACTCTGTCACTCAGTCTCTGCAATCCTTACTTAAGCGACCGACCTTATGATAGTGTAATCATGTCATTCCAGGATAGTCTATTTTCTAGATATTCTTATCCTTTTCCTTATACAGTTACTAGCTATATGTCCATATCTACCACATTCTGTGCAATTTACCCAAGTTTTGTAATCCCAAACATATCTATTACCGACTCATCTCGGTTGATTTGCATTTTCTTGTTCTTTAGGTTTCCAGACTTGCTTTATATTTTTCTTCCATTCATGAAATGTGTGGCCATGCATGTTGCAAGTAGGACAATGTTTTTCCATGTAAGATTTCTTCTTTGGTTTGTTTAGCCTATATCTGCATTCATGTGATTTCTATCCATGCTTGTTACAGTTATAAGAATTACCTATGAATGTAGAAGTAGTTTTAGGAATACCTTTTTCTTTGCTCTTGCAAACATTTGATGTATGGCATGTTTTTACATAGTGATTACATGAACACTTCTTTGGTCTTGGATTTGTGTAGAAATTCCTTTGATCATCTCGGTTTGATGATTCTCCATGTTTGGTATACCCTAAACTAGTATTGTTGTTGAGTCTTCTTTGTCCATTCAGAAATTCATCCATTCTTTTTGTACAGTCTTCAACTTTCTTGATCATATCATTATGCTGTTGTTGAATCTTCACTTCATGCTTCAGTTTCTAATTTTTTTTCTTTTAGTTCACCAATAAATTCCAATTTTCTAGCAAGTTCCATGTTCACTCGGTTGGCCTCATGATTCATAAGAACTATTTGAATGGTGATCTCAAGGTGATGTTCAATAAGTCTCTGTATCTCAGATTATTTCTCTTGCAACTTTTCAGTAATCTTTCTCCTATCATCAATAGCCAAAGTTATTTCTTGTTCAGCTTGTCTTGCATTATTCATAACATCAATCATTCTTACCATTTGTGTCTCTTGATCAATCTACAGTACTTTCACTTGTTCAGTCAGATGCTGATTGATTTCATTTAGATCTGCAACGGTTCCTTCAAATGTGTCAAATATACTACCATATCTAGATCTAGATGAATCAAATAGGTTAGGTATCTCTTCTTCATGATAGTCAGTTTCATTGTAGCAAGATGCCATGAATTTTCTTTCAGCCAATAAATCTTTCAGTTTGTTTCTTGCCTCTTTGTATTTCTCAAAGAAAATTTGTATTTGCAACTTCTGATTCTCAATATTTTTATCAACCTTATGCGCTTCCATTGTAAGATCTTTTCTCTCAAGTGATTAAAATTTTCCAAATAAGAGAACTAGCTTTGATACCAATTGTTGGAATAATGGAAGGGTGTGTACTGAGAGGGGAGGGGTGAATAAGTACCCTTAAATGTTTTTACAAATTAAGCCTTAGTACTCATTACTTGCATAATCGACCACTGTATATTTTCTACTTCATACATGCAATATCATAGCATAAATGTAATTGCATGTAAAAAAATATTGAAACATTCATGAAACTCATTTACACATGACACAAGTATTTGATCATGCAGAAGCCCTTGTTAGAATGTAAAAACTACGGTGGGGATGAAACCCACAAAGCTTCATTATCTGCAGAATGGAAGGTGCCTGTTAGGGATACAAGTTGTGATCACTTCTGATGATCTTACCCTATTAGGAGTAACATGTCAGACTTGTTAAGTCTACTCGATAAAGAGATTTTAGCAACATAATGTATGTGTGCACTCGGTTAAGAGATTTACAAAAAGACTGTAAAGTCCACCTTGTGAAAGGATTTTGTTGTTTGCTACAATTGTTAGAGAGTAACAAAATATATGACCTGATTACTGCAATCTCAAATTGCTGATTACAGATCCATTAAGTACACAAAATATATATCACCTTATTGTGATGGATACTACCTCTGTTCTCCTCGGTAGCCTTGTATGTAGTTATTTATAAATTGAATTCTCCTTTATCTTTCCTTGTGCATGAAACTCTCTGTTTGATCCATATATATCCTTGGAGGCTAAAATCATCTCATTCTTGATTGATTATTACATCTATATACAAAATATTTGACCTAATTAGGTTTCACACTTTTCTTGAAAAACTCTAAGATCAAAGGTTTACAAATTGACCTTGATATCCTAGTTTGCATGAATACAATCCATTAACTAATTAAATCAAAAATTAATGCTTTTCTTGATCCACAAAAAATAGTTATCCAGCTAAGGAAAAAGATTTTTTAAAGATTAAAGTGCTTTAGCTGACGTGTAGGTGAGATCCACTTTTTTTGGTGAAATGTTGTCTCTTAGTGTAGACTAGTGCTCGGTGATGTCTTCGTATACTGGTTTTTGGTGATGTCGCTTAGTTGATATACTTCTCGGTGATTGTGCTGTCGCTCGACGTTCAAAAAATCTTGGTGATCACTGTGCTCAGTGAGTGCTATCACTTGGTGATCATGATCGACCAACCAAAACTGTCTGCTTATATACTAGGGTAAAAGTAAAAACCCGTGTCACACTTTTACAAAGGAAGAGGACCAGAACATGCAAAATAGTTAAAATTTAACGACATAAAAGTGGCATTTGTGTTTAGAATTTGAAAATGATGTAAACTAATTAAATGTGTAAAATTGGATGTAGTTTATGCCTAAATTTTTTTTAATTTTTTTTAAATAACAATTGACATAGTTTTTTAATTTTTGAAGTCCAATTTTTAATTGCTGAAAAACGCTAAAAAATCTAGGGTCTAGTTCCCACCAACAAAATATATATAAATAATCTTTTTTTCCTCTGATTTCAGAGTATGTTTTAGATGACATGTATAGCTAGTGCAGAAAAAAAGAAAGATTGGTTTTTGGTATATATTTTGTCTGTTATAACTATTCAAATTCAGAGTTGCCTGAAATTAATAGTTTTTGTCTCCCACCTAATTTTCCCTAACAAATCTACACCAAATACAAAAAAAAATTATATACTCTTGAAGAGGACTCTCTCATCTAGTGTTAAATATAAGTTTTAAATTTTTTCGACATGATTTGCTATTTTTTTCTTTTTTTGAACGAGCGTGTTCTTCAATGTTAAAATACCTACTTGCATTATTTTCAACTTATAATATATTATATGTAATCAAGACACTATAAAAATTATAGGACCATAATCTTGACTCCGAGCTCTCCAAAAGTGTAGTTTTAGATTTTAAAGAAAATTGATTTTTGATGGAGAAATCAGCTGTATAAGTGAGAAGTTCTACAATTTTGAATTTTTTGCCTATTTGGCTGCCACATAGGATGCCACATAGGGAGTTTCAGACGGAGCTAGTTTAGCTGAACCAATTTCGGCCGAAACCCTCTCTATAAAAGTGTGCTAATTGTCCATCGATATAACATAGTTGGCTTATATTTGTAACCACCTGAATTTGGTCTGTCGCAACTATGGACCCTATTTTCCCTAAGTGTGATCATACCCTTGATTTATGTCCAAACGACCCTGTTACTGCTTGGCATAATTCTTTTAATCAATTTAA
>MU227849.1:397900-414760 GCA_018584345.1 Thuja plicata
TTTTCATTTCATGTTTTAAAGCTAGATTGTATGCTTTTTCTCATTTTTAGCTTAAATTTAGATCAAATCCTTCATGCTAGGATAGTATTGGTCACTGATTTGGAGCATATTCTGAGGGATAAATATGTAACTAATCATACTCTTTCTAGTTAGAAGGCAATAGGATGATATTAGTGGTTTTACATATTTTAACTAACCTTTCAAGCTAATGCAATGACCTATTGAGTGTTTGTGTCATTTTCAACAGGTACCCATTTACACACACATTTCTGGTGCCCAACAGGTGGCTATGTTCATTCTGAACTACATTATTTGTAGATATGAGATACCCTCTTCAATTGTGACAGACAATGGGGGCCAATTTAAAAACCAAGACATTGATGACCTCTGTGAAAAGTTCCATATTACTCAATATTTCTCTTCGGTCTATTATCCTCAAGGTAATGGACAGGCTAAGGCATCAAACAAAAACATTCTCACAATCCTACACAGAACTGTGAGCAAGTCTGGTAGAGACTGGCATTTACAACTCAATCCGGCACTATGGGCCTACAGAACAAGCATCAGAATACCAACTGGAGCCACACCATTTGCTCTAGTCTATGGCGCTGAAGCAGTACTACCTATTGAGGTTGAAATCCCATCTTTTTGGATATCTCTACAAGGACTAGTTACTAATGAACAGTATTGCATTGATCGGATAAATTCTCTGGACCTACTGGATGAGCGCAGACAATAAGCATTTGATCACCTCAAAGTATACCAAGCAAGAATGTCCAAAGGTTATAACAAGAAGGTTAAACCACGCAAGTTTGAAGTGGGGGACCTTGTCCTGAAAGAGAATCCTAAGAACCAGCCTAACAAAGAGCAGAAAGGAAAGTTTGAACCTAACTGGCTGGGGCCTTATGTTATCACTGCTAATTTTGGGACTGGAGCTTATCAGTTAGCTAGACCTGAGGGAGACGTTCTTCTGGATCCTATCAATACTCTACATTTGAAGCGGTTCTATGCTTAATGTTCGGCTAGCAGAGCCTGTACAGCAAAAAGTTCTTGCAAAATACCAAAAATGTTCAGAAAATTGATCCTGAAGAAATCCAAAAACAGTGGAAAAGGTCCTTCAAAATGGGTATCCTTGGTGAAAACCTGGTAAACAGGCGCCTTGATACTATAAAAATATTCAAAAAAAGCAAAAATAGCAAAAAAATTGAAAAAGAGAACAGTGCCTTGATGAGCACCTGGTAAAACAGGCATCTTGGTAGCAAAAAAAAAAGAAAGAAAAAGATCTTGTCAAGTGGTGAAAACCTTGCAATCAGGCGTTTGATGATATCTTGTTTGACCAAAAATGCTTCAGTTTTCTCAATTTACAAGCAAAAAACCAAATACTGCTCCAAAACAAGAAGAGTCTCAAGAAATCTCGGCTAAAGTTGGTGAAGCTTGACTAAATTTGGTGATGCCGCTAAATATGGCGGGACTGCCAAAATATCAGCCAAAATTGGCGGAGGTACCAAGACAAAAATAATTTTTTTGAAAGTAAATATTTTTTTTGAAAAATAAAATAAAATAATAATAATAATAATAAATTTTGACACCTTGAGAAATGTGCCCATAAAAAAGGTCGTGTAAATTTTTTTGCCTCAGAATGCAACTATGTCCAAATTAGACGTGCCTTATATGAAAATAGGGTTTTTTGGGCCTTTTGAGCGCAACTGTGAGGTTTGTTTGTGCCCAAAGTGATCCAAAAACAAGCCCCCCAGATCCACAAAAAATTGAAATATACAACCTCTTGAAAAACATAGATCAGAATAAAAAGGCCAAATATCTCATGAAGGGAACACATGCATAAAGATCTAGAGCTCTAACACCATATTGGAGTTGATGAAAGATCAACCCTACAGCTCTCAAGAATCACCTACATGCAAACCTGTCACAAAAAGAGAAAAGAAAAAGCTATGGAGGCCAAAAATAACAGATCCATAAAAGAGGAAATATATTGTGCAAACAATGGAGAGAAAAACCTCAATACAATAGCAATATCAGATAATAAATAATTACAAAGGGATAAAACCTTATAAAGGTGATCAAAACCCTAAAAGGGAAAAACCTAGGTTGCATGATAATAATTAATAAAAAAGTTAATTGTTATATGCCTAAAGTTTAGCTTAAGTAAACTAGAAATAATAAGCGACTTAATAATTAAATCAAAATGATTTAATTAATAAGTGAAATAACTTATTACTCTAACAAGCCACATCACTCCAAATCACGTTAATCAAATTTTCTTCTTGGGGTTAAAGCCTCAGAAGTTGGGTACCATTTGAGCTTACACTAGGCTCTCGCCTAACACATAGTAGGGCCCTCGGGTCTCAATCATGTTTATATGACTACTTGTGCTAAGGTGCTTTGTGGGGCTATACACCTGAATCACGCTTATGCGGACACAAAGGATGTATTTGAACAGAGACCCTTACTAGACTCTATAGAGTAGTAACCACTCGGTTCACCTTCGAAAGTGGATAATCCAAGTGAAAAGGGATATAGTAACTCCCCTAAGACACTTTTCATATTGTGCCCCCATAAGTGTTTGGATTTGGCTAATACGATATCACTTTACCCATTGTGTGGATGGTGGTGGCCGTATTCTGATTAGCTATTGGGTGTGTACCTAGGTTAACGAGTGAGGATTTTCTTACTAAGACAATTGACTCTAGGGCTCAAAAGTGTGCTTGATTTTCAGTCCTTTGTGTTTGATGTGTTTGAATCACCCAAAATTGACACCAAACCATCATAAGTCACTTTTAGACATTGACATTATCACCTCAAGATTATGCAAATTGGTCCAAAAATCCATCTAAGTCAAGTGGAAAATTGTCCCTACATTACACTGTCATTTTGAACCATTAGAATTGTTGTACGACAAAACACTTTGACATAAACAACTCGTATGGGAACCTGGGAATTGTCATATGGGCTTACATTGGAATCCAATAGTTACTTTTATCCTTGATGTTCTTATGCTCACCCTATTGCTTATCTGTGTGTCCTGAAATCAATCATTGTATCTTCTCACAACGTTTGTCAGTTCTTGACACAGTGGCTTGGATCATAATCATCTCTTGTTTTATATTATCAAATGGTCTTAGTTTTTGTGCTATATCTCATCCAAATTCAACACAATCAGATCGGTCACAAGTGTCATCCAGCAGGCATTAAGGTCTCAAATTATGATACCTTGTACCAGGCTTAACATATTTTCCTCAACTTATCTCTTACTATAACCACCTAAATTTGGTTTGTTCTGACTATAGACCCTATTTGTCCTAAGTGTGATCATACCCCCAATTATGTCCAAATGACCATGTTACTGCTTGGCATAATTATTTTGAAATCAATTTAATCTCCTAAAGTGATCAAATCACTAAATTATTTAATTTTAGCCAAAATCAAAATCAATCAAATACATGGCTAAAAATGATTAATTTTCTATACGAATTAAATAAACCCCTAAATCAATTGTCCACTTGCAAATAAACCATTCCCTTAGCCTATTTAATTTAATTAAAAATGGCTATAGTCCCCTTAATTATTAAAAAGCAATAAAATGTTTAAATACTTAATTTTTATAATTTAAATGAATTAAATAAGTTTAATTCATTTCATTTATATTCCCTTAAACCCCAACCTAACTTATCTCAACCACTTCTACCCTGGGTTCTAACCCATCTCAACCTATTCCCCTATGCTAATCTAATCCTCATTCTAATTCTAATCCTAACCCACCTCCTAATGTTGTCACATTCCATTAAGGAATGATTAACAACTCAACCCACTTGAGAATGTCAACTTTCTCAAGCATGACTTCTCTAAGGACCAACTTGCCAAGTTGAGTCTTACACCCTCCCATGCATATTAAATGAATTTCATTAATGGCTTATTAATGGATATTCCCTCTTACTCATCCCTCATTAATGCCCAAGGCATTAATGGCTCTTACACCTCATTAATGACCTTAGGGGCTCCATTAATGAACCTTGTCTCCCCTCTCTCTCTCTCTCCCATTCTTCTATAAATTGAAAGGATTTGGAGCTCAAAAAAAGGCCTCAAAAATTTGAATTGTAGTGTTGTTATGCCAAGATTTTGAAGGAATCTCAAAGCATTGTTATGCTACCCATTCCTTCCTAGTTTCATACACACTCCATTAGTCATTTCCTTACATAGTTATAAAGCCCATTTTAGACTAATATGCATGTTTAAATAGTTAAATAGTTTGTTTTAAACTTAAATCTTTCATGCTAGGTTGTTTATGTCACTGGTATTTAGCATAATATGAGGGATTTTATGTTATTTTCTACACTCATCCTGGTTAGAAAGCAATAGGTCGATGTTAAGGTTTTATATGCTCATTAACCCTTGTTTCTCACTAACAGACTGACTTATTGAAGTGTTGTGTTGCAGGCAATAGGTGCACAAATATACACACACATTTCTAGCACCCACCATGGGGCTCGATTTCCAACTTGGCCTCATTTTGTATCACTTTTTCACTAATTTACATGCCCAGGATTCTATTACAGGGTCATTTTTGGTCATTTTGGATCGCATCCGGGATAGGCCCTCGCACCGCAGTAAATGAGGCTGGCATTCAGGATTTCCCGGATCATTTTTGGTTTAGGCTCGCATCTAGTAAACATTGAATCACATCTGGTAAGGAAAGTCACATCCGGTTTTGTGTCATTTTCTATCTTTTTGGATCGCATCTGGTGAAAATTTTAGTGAACTACTTTGCCTAACCACTAACGTTTGCGTTTTTTGACTTCTGTGGTCTTTTGAAAAGCTTAACAATTGTTTGGAGATTGACATTGATGCTTTTTCATGGGAGTTTCTACATAACAAACTAACTCAATTTTCAGGTTGCCTAACCTCCATCTTGACCTCTATTTACTTGCTTTGAAAATTAAGGAACATTTTCCAATCTATGACTAAACTGACTAGAGGACTATGCTCTTTTCATTTTAAGGAAAATCAAAAACTCACACATTAGTTTATGGGTTGAACAAAATTTGGAGTTAATTGAACAAGCAATCACATTGTATAATTTATTTTGGATCAGTAAATGAACAACACAAATCACTAAATCTTGTGGATCAAAGAACAAGTTCAACTGTATAATTCATTTTTGGGACACATAAATTGAAAAAGAAAACTCACTAAATATTGTGGCTAAATGAACAAGGCAAATTTATTTTCAAGCATAGTGTTTTCATTAAAATAGGAACATCTAAATTAGGCACAACATTGCTTGAGGGAAAGAACCACTTTGCTTGACTCTGTTTTGGGAGAAAATGGATTAGATTAGGAGAGTATGCTCTTCTTCTTCGGAAGAATAAAAAATTCATACATCCAAAGCTCACCAATCCTTGGTACACATATTTAAATTGTAGAGGGCCTGCTGATTGAGGAAAAAATTCCTAAGAATGATCCAAGTGAGGACAAGTTTTATGCCAACCCTTCCAACTCACTATAAATAGTTGCTTCCTCGTAGGCTAAAGCCTCGGAAGATGGAGCCAATTTTGTTCATGGAATTTTGACATCATTCCTTGAACATGCTTGGGTATATGTAGAGTGGAGCCGCTTGAATCTTTCTTTTGAGACTACATATATTCAAGTACTCATAGGGCTATACACCTAAATTTTTCCTTGTGTAATTCTATGGGGGATGGTTTTGAACGGATTGCCAAAAAATCTACAACAACTTCAACTGAAAAAATTCCTGATTCATCCCCGAAAGGGTGATAATCTTTGTGTAAGGAAAAAAGTAATTGCCCCAAGACACTCATCATATTGTGCCCTCACTTACATTTGGAGTTGGCTAATACAACATCATGACTAGAGCCATTGCATGCTTGGTGATGGCTGTATTTTGATTAGTATTTGAGTGTGTACCTGAGTCAATGAGCAAAGATTTTCATCCTCCACCTAGAGAATAGGAAAAATATGAGTGTCTGTTTCACCCTCCTAACATTGCAAATCTATTTGACGTGCTTGAAAAATCACTAAAAAGATAAACTCCTTCAAACAAGCAACAATATTCAAACCTTCAGATACATGTGTTCTTCACTCATTGGCAAGTCTCCAAACGCGATTACAAATCAGACAAATTGCATGAACTCCCAAAACGCAAATTTCAAAACTGGAAAAACTAAAAAAGCCATCATAAAATCACATCCTGTATACCTTGTATCACATCTGGTGTTTAGGATCACATCCGATATACTGCCTTGCATTTGGTCAGCACACAATCGCATCTAGGATTTAGGCTCACATCTAGTGTCATCAGAGGCTCACATCTGGGAGCTCGCATCTAGGATGGAGGGTACTTACAAAAGTATTTCTTAGAAAGTCTCAGTTGATTAGGATACCCTTTTGGCTCTTTAGTTGGTTCTTGTTGTCTTTTCTGGTCTCCCTATTGAAATTTTAAAACTCTTTCAAACGTCTACCTTGCATGTTTAGTTTGTCTTTCACGATCGGTTCAATACGTGTGGTCTACCTGCTTTCTACCAACAACTTGATTCCCAGCTCACTATCAGGGCATTCTAACCCTCTGACGCTAGAATAATTTTTGTCCACCAACAACAAACAGTTACTTTTACCTAGACACACCCACTTGAACGGTCTGAAACTCTCACTTGCACTATTGGGAAACATTGACAAAGTTGAGAAACAACTTCATGGTTAACACAAGACACAACAAGTACACATCTAAAGGATCAAAAGTGCCTCGTAAAATGCCACACTTTCAAGGGGAGACATCTCATAGTTCCCTACTCAATCTAGACTCCCCACAAATGGATAGAGACACTCACAGAGGGAGTGAGGCTTTTGAGGAGTATAACAATGGCAAAAGACCCAAAGATACAGATGAAGAAGAAGAACCTAAATTTGACCATCCTCTATTTGAGTCCGGCAGTGAGAATGAAATCACTAAAGAAGAATCTAAAAAACTCAAACAGAGAAAGAGATTCCATAAAATAATAGAGAAAATGATTGACAAGGATAAAGAGAAATATTTCCTCCATCTAGCATCCACAGGTGTCAAATTACCTAAGGATTATGATGTGGAAAAGCTCAAAGAAAAGGAGGTACCAAATCCTATATCTATTCTCACCAAACAACTCAATTTGATGCAAATAGAGCTCAAAAACCTCAAACAAGAGAAAGAGAAGCCCAAAACACAATACTCTTTGGATGCCATTTGTCCATTTCCTTTTGATAAGAGTATCACTATGATCCCATTTCCTCCCAATGTGGCAAGACCAAAGTATGACAAGTACATGGGAGAAACTGACCCACACGACCATGTGAGGGAATTTTGTGCTCTAAGCATAGAATACATGCAAGAACCTACATATCTCATGCGACTATTTCTAGGAAGTCTAGGGGGAAATGCCATGGAGTGGTTCTCAAAATTGAATTCTAAGGACAAGACATTTGAGGAGTTGATCCAACGATTCATCCAACATTACTCCTACAACATCCAACATGATGTGACTATGATGGACCTATGTAATACCAAACAAAGAACTAGTAAATCATTTACACACTTCCTACAAAGGTGGAGTAAGATCTTTGCATGATATTCTAGGGCCATTCCCGAAATAGAGAAGATGGAGATCTTTATTAATAATCTAGTGCCTAAATTGAACTACTCTTTACAAATGCAAGACTCTCCAAGCTTCGACAAAATGATTAAAAATGCCCTCCGTATTGAGGAAGTCATTGTCAAAAGGGGAGAGATCACCCTTCAAAATGAAAACAAAACCAATAACTCCAACTCCAAGCCTAAATGGTGGAAGCAAAACAAAAATGTTGTTAATGATGGAGGGGTTGACACCTCTAACATTAATCCTAAACCCAAGGTGTTCAATTTAACTAATAGTATGCAAGCAAGCAAGGATGCTAAAGTCACAACCCCCATAACCAAGGCAAACAATGATAATAGAAAGGGTCGGACATGGACTTCAAAAACCCAAAGAAATTTCACTCCTTTGGGAGATCCTCTTGAGACCATTTTGAAAACACTATTGGATAACAAAGTTCTCACAATCCTAGATTCCAAACTGTGGGAACCAATGGTCAAACCCAGGTGGTGGGATGATAATTCCTATTGTGTCTTCCACAAAAATAAGGGACACAAGACTAATAACTACCTCAAGCTTAAACATGTCATCCAAGACCTCATTGAAGGAGGTAAGATCAAAGTAGACGGACACACTACTAATGAGGATCATACAACATTCAACAAACCTTTTCCTAATTACAATCAAGGAGAAACATCTAAAGGGAAGAGTAATGAGGTAAACTACACCTATTCCCAAAAAGACAATGTGATCAATATGCTAGACATTAAAACCGAATCCATCAATGTGGTCACAATCAAAGGTGTCTCATTCCACTCAAATGCCATAACATGGAGCCAAGCACAGGTCACGATCAAAGGACCTCCAAAACTGACATCGACGTCCAAGGTTCCTATTGTAACAATTCCTAAACCAGTAGCAAAACATGTGGTTACTATTCCTGAAGTGAAATATGATTTGGTAGACCAATTACAATGAACCTCTACCAAAATTTCCATTTTTGAGTTACTCAAAATATCCATAGTACATAGGGAAGTCCTAAAATAGGCTCTATATGCTGCTAACATCCCAAAGGATATCAATATAGACAAATTCCAAGCGATGGTCAATCACATCTTAGTGCCACATTACCTCTCCTTTTCTAAAGAGGATGATAAGTCATTGACACATCCACATAATCAACCCATCCATATTGAAGTCCTTATTCATAAATCCTGTGTTAGACATGTATTGATAGATGGAGGCGTAGGATTAAATATCTGTACACTTGATCTAATCAAGAGACTGGGTCTCTCAGAACAAACAATTGACTCTAGAAGAAAAATAACTATCAAAGCTTACGAAAAGGAACAAAGATCCTCCAGAGGTCTTATTGTTCTACCTATCAGATTTGGCCCAATCAAAAGGAATGTCACATGTTAGGTACTGGATCTACCTTTGGCCTACAATATCCTGTTAGGGAGACCATGGATTCACAAAATGAAATTTGTACCATCTACTTACCACCAGTGCATAAATTTCCCACATAATGGGGTGAAAGTGACGATCCCTATAGATGCTAACTACACTTGTAATAATATCAAAGATGGTAGCATGATCCCACATAACAAGGTGGCTATGGATGCAATTTCTCCTGAAACTACCAAGGACATGGTTATGAAGAGTTTTGGCAAAACCTTAAAACTTGAAGAAACAGGTATGGGAGAGTACAAGCTGGACTTGACTCCCTCACTAATAAAACTTCCAGTGTCACCAAGGTCCTATGGAAAACCTTCCTTGACATTCAAACCTATAGCATCTAAAGAGCCAGAAGTACACAAAGCAATTGGCATGGTAAAGGCATCCACATATTCTTTAGATAACACAGAAGAACAGGCAGTCTTGGACTGGCTTTACAAAGGAGAACCGGTAGAAACTAAGGTCAAACATGTAAAGATATCCCCAGAATAGTATGGAAAGGGATATGATTTCCTCAAATAAATGGGATACAAAGGAAAAGGAACTTTAAATGACATAGGAAGAGGGCTTATTGAACCTATACCCATGGAGTTTTAGAATACCAGAGATAAAACAAGACTGGTTTTTAATACTAAAATTGATAAACCCACTTCAAAAGAGAGTCCACACTCAGATAAAGGGAGTGATGAAATAGATGAACTAGAGTAGTGGTCCTATGAGAGATTGTTACATGTTGGCACACAGGATCCCAACTACCAAGAACAATGCTATGTACCCATCTTTGAGGTACCACAAGATCTTCACATCCCTTTCCTAGCACAACCTCCCATTCAAGAGGTAGGAGACACCATAGCAACAATTACTTAAAAGACACCTTGACAACAGGATTTACATCCTAAATAGGGGAAATTAGTCATAGTTTCACATATCCTTGATCTCCCACACTTTGATCCACAAGTAGCTAATTGGGTACATTAGATAACCATTGCTGAAGACTTAAATAGATCTGATGATGAGGTCACTGACTCTCATGATTATGAATGGGAAGAGCTATCTGTTGCCATTGAAGATATTGGAATAGATACAATTCACATGTTTGCGGCACCTTTAGCTCCTCATAAATAGTTTGACATTACTCCCAATGATGTTGATAATCCTAAAGCAGGAGAAGAGTTCCTTCCCCCGATCATTGATGAAGAAACAAGTGAATACATAAGTCTAGAATAATTTCATAGGCTACAAGCAAGAAGCCTCCTTTTACAGAGAGATGATGATGAGATTTCTACTGACGAGTCACTAGATTTTGGTCTGCATATAACCAAAAATGACCCTTTTAACAATAATCTCACTCTTATTGATCTAAATATCGAAGAAATTAACTTAACAGATCGTGTCATGTTGGTTAATGGTCTTGATGCTAACGCAATGCTGTCCTTCCCAAAGAATGACTCCCTATAATTGGTACTTCCAGACCTAATTGATTGGAGTGAAATAGATCCTACTACTATCCTCAAATTTTCTAATGACCACACCCTAGCTTGTTATCTCAATGCTTGTGAATCTTACCCTTCTTCCACCAATGTAAGGAGCGAGGACATCTCATAGGAGGATATCAGGTTTCTCACTCAAAAACTGAAATTTAACAGGAAAAAGAGGACTGATGGTGAAAACCACTCTGTGGCAGTATCATATCCCAAAATAATAAAGAAAAAAGACATATCCAATGGTGAAAACCTCCCCAAGGTGCCAAAGGATGAGACTCTTGATATCCTCCCTGAACACTTTCAGCAAAGGTCTTCAATACTGATTGAACCAACACAGCCAGTAAACTTGGGCACTATTGAAAATCCTCAAATAGTCCACCTTGCACAATCTTTATCAGAAGAAGAGAAGACACAGTTCATAGAGCTCCTGAAAGAGAAGAAGATTAACTTTGCATGGTCTTATATAGATATGCCAGGGCTAGATCCTAATCTTATCATGCACCACTTATCTATAGCTCCTGGGATCAAGCCCGTAAAACAAAAACTTATAAAAATGCATCCTCATGTTGCATTATTAGTAAAAGAAGAGCTAGAGAAGTTGTTGAAAGATGGATTTATCAGAGTCATTTCCTATGCAGGATGGATCTCCAATGTGGTCCCCATGTCTAAATCTGATAAATCTATCAGGATCTATACGAACTTCAGAGACTTGAACAAAGCCTATCCGAAAGATGACTTCCCTCTACCTAACATTGGCATGATCATAGACCTCACAATAGGCTTCCATATTTATTCATTAATAGATGGATTCTTAGGCTATAATCAAATCAAGATCACCTCGAAGGATCAAGAGAAAACTATATTTACATGCGCGTGGGGCACATTTTGTTAGAACGTCAAGCCCTTTAGGTTAAAGAATGTCGGTACAACATATCAAAGAGCCATGACATCTATATTCCATGACATGATGCACAAAACCATGGAGGAATACATGGATGACACATTGGATAAATCCAAAGAAAGAGGTACTCACATTGCTGACTTAAGAAAGATCTTGGATCATATGGAACAGTTCCAACTCAGGCTCAACCCAAAGAAATGTGCCTTTGGGGTCCAATCAGGGAAGCTGCTAGGATTCATTATTTCAGCAAAGGGAATTGAGGTAGACCCTGCTAAAGTTAAAGCTATACTAGAGATGGCTCCTCCATGCAACATCAGTCAAATGAGGACACTACGAGGGAGACTTCAGTCAATCAAGAGATTCATGTCCCAACTTGTAGATAGGGCACAACCCTTTACCAAGTTACTACATAATGGGGTTACCTTCAAATGGGATGAACACTGTGAAGCAAACTTTAGGGAATTGAAAGGATACCTGGCTACTCCTCTGATTCTTATGGCACCTATTCATGGAAAGCCCCTACTCCTATACATTTAATCTACAACTGCATCCCTAGGAGTATTTCTAGCACAAGAGGATGAAACCAAGAAAGAGAGAGCTATCTACTACATTAACAGAACACTGGTTGCCTATGAGCTCAATTATAGCATTATTGAAAAAGCATGCTTAGCAGTCATCTTTGCATCACAAAAATTAAGACACTACATGCTCTCTCATATAGTAAATCTCATTGCTAAGATTGATCCTCTAAAGTACCTTTCAAGCAGAATAGTATTAACAGGATGTTTGGTAAAATGGGTCCTGATTCTAAGTGAGTTTGACATTGAGTATGTAGAATGATAAGCTATCAAAGGACAGGTCCTTGCAGATCAATTGGCCAATTCACTACTCCAAGATGATGAACCTTTGACGATTGTATTCCCTGATGAAACAATCATGCACCTAACTGAATACCCATGGAAGATGTACTTTGATGGTTCATTCACTGAACAAGGCTCTAGAGCAGGGGTCCTATTCATAACTCCTCAAGGCTACAAGATTCCCAAATCTTACAAATTAATGTTTCCATGCGCCAACAATATTTTAGAATATGAAGCATTGGTAAATGGTCTTAAGCTAGCTATGGAGTGGAATATTGTAGAGTTACACATATATGGTGACTCCCAACTAATTATCAATCAGTTCAATGGGGAGTATCAAATGAAAGATGAGAAGTTGATGCCCTACAAGAAACTAGTTGATGATCTAAAGAAATAATTTGTATTCATCACATTCCAGCAGATACCAAGATCAGAGAACAAAGCTGCAGATGCTATGGCTACCTTAGCATCCATGTTACAACTGGAAGAACATCAATTCTTCTATGACTTCTTGGTGGAAGAACAATTCTATCCTTCCTTTGATACCCTTGAATACTAGATAATATGTGCTTTGAACACCCTAGACCAACCTCGGTATGCCAATATCATTGCTTACCTTTCTAACCAAACCATCCCTAAAAATCTATCTAGAAATGAGAAAAGATCCTTGATTAGGAAAACATTGCGTTATGTCCTCATAACTAACAACCTATATTGACGAGGTCTCAACGGTACACTTCTTAGGTGTTTAGAACTTGAAGAGTCCAATCTAGCATTAAAATAATTCCACGATGGTGTATGTGGATCACACTCAAATGATTTTTCATTAGCAAAGAAACTGCTCAGAGTAGGCTATTACTGGCCTACCATGGAGAGAGATGCTATTCAGTTTTCAAAAACATGTCTTAAATGCTAGACACATGGAAATCTTATCCATGATCCTGCCAGAGAACTTATACCTTTCATAACACATTGGCCATTTCAGCAATGGGCCTTTGACTTGGTTGGACAAATATATCCCAACTCCTCAAATGGACACAAGTTCATCATTACGGCCACTGAGTATTTCACAAAGTGGGTCGAGGCTGTGATGCTAATCAAAGCCATTGGAAAACAGGTGGCTATGTTCATTCTGAACTACATTATTTGTAGATATGGGATACCCTCTTCAATTGTAATAGACAATGGGGGCCAATTTAAAAATCAAGACATTGATGACCTTTGTGAATAGTTTCATATTACTCAACACTGCTCCTCAATATATTACCCTCAAAGTAATGGACAAGCTAAGGCATCTAACAAGAATATTCTCAAGATTCTACATAAAACTGTGAGTAAGTCTGGCAGAGACTGGCATCTACAACTAAATCCGGCACTATGGGCCTATAGAACAAGCATCCGAACACCAACTGGAGCCACACCATTTTCTCTAGTCTATGGCGCTGAAGCAGTACTACCTATCAAGGTTGAAATCCCATCTTTGTGAATATCTTTACAAGGTCTTATTACTGATGAGCAGTACCGCATAGATAGGGTGAATTCTCTGGACCTACTAGATGAGCACAGACAACAAGCGTTTGATCACCTCATAGTGTATTAAACACGTATGTCCAAAGGTTACAACAAGAAAGTCAAACCACACAAATTTGAAGTGGGAGATCTCGTCCTAAAAGAGAATCCTAAAAACCAGCCTAACAAAGAATAGAAAGGAAAGTTTGAACCTAACTGGCTGGGACCTTATGTTATCACTTCCACTTTTGGGACTGGAGCTTATCAGCTAGCTACACCTGAGGGAGATGTTCTTCCAAATCCTATCAACACTCTACATTTGAAGCGGTTCTACGCTTAATGTTTGGCTAGCAGAGCCTATACATCAAAAAGTTTTTACAAAATACCAAAAACATTTAGAAAATTGATCCTGAAGAAATCCCAAAATAATGGAAAAGGTCCTACAAAAAGGGTATCCTTGGTGAAAACCTAGTAAACAGGCACCTTGATACTACAAAAACATTCAAAAAAGGAAAACATAGAAAAAACATTGGAAAAATGAAAAGTGCCTTGATGAGCACCTGGTAAACCAGGCATCTTGGTAGAAAAAAGAAAGAAAAAAATCTTTCCAAGTGGTGAAAACCTGGCAATCAGGCGTCACTTGTGTTCTGTGCTCCATCTATCACTCCACTGCTGATACTAGGCCTTTATAATTACACCTGTGCCATTACGCTGACTTTATTTTCCTAAATGGCTATCTTATCCTCGCTTGTGATTTGTTTGCATTTACGTCTTAGGAATAAGTCATTCTGCACTGGGGGCATCTTTGTTGGCATGGTAGGTTGTGGTTTCTAGGTTGCTCTAGGATGGTTTACCTCATAGACACAATGTTTCTTGATACATGGAAAATGATGTCACTTTCCAAAACAAGGGTGTCTTTTCAAACATCACATATCCATACATGACATTTACATTAAAGGGAGTTCCTACAAGCTTATATTGGATCGCAAACATGAACAAATTATCCTATCAATGCACATGCATGGAAACACCATATTGTTTATATTCCAATTTTCTGATTGATGAATCTTTACTGTGTTCGACAGATGAATGATTAAGTACTACTTAAACACATAGTTTGATAGTGGTTTGATTATGATTCTTTCATGTCCTAATGATGTTTTCAACTAGGGTATCTAAGTAATTATAAATTTTATTTGATTGATTCATAATTGATGATTTATTATGTCTTCTTAGTTACTCAATGACGTTTACACAAAGACGAAGAGTCACAAGGATAGGGGGCATAATGTTTTCTTGATTTTTTGTGTATGGTGATTATTCCAAATGATCGTATAAATTTCACCTAACTTGGATATTTATGGTAAGAGTTTCCACTATGGGTGGATAGCCGCATATATCTCGACCTTCGTTATGTATAAAATATGGTGAGGTTGAAACAATTTCCTTGTCTATTTTCTGATCCAGATTCTCACTAAGGTATACGAATCATAATGTACCCAAGGATATGAATTTTTAAGGTAATTGTGGGTCCAATATCTTGCCTTACACATAATATGGTATATTAAAAGGAAGGTGACTATTTTGTTATCCTGACTTCTATGCCTTGATGCCTAAGTCTATTTCTGACATTTCAATAAAACATAGTATTCATACTTTCATAATATCAGTGGGTATTAGTGATGGTTGTACTATCAGGTGGCATCTGTTATGAAAGAGTGCCCAATGATGATAAAAAAGCTATACATTTATGTACCACTGATAAAGTCCTAAGAGTCTACATATCATTACATTTTTGACAATTGCATGGGATATAAACAAGAAAGGAGAAACATTAAAGGCATTATGAGCTCCAAATTACTTCAATTTTCTTCTTCTAAATCAAGTTAATTACATCATCCATATTACTGATATATCTATCGTTGCACATCCATAGCATACATTTTACATTCATAAAAATAAGCAATAGGAAAATACCAAAACAAAGCATCTATGTATTACATTTTTACTTTTTACATCCTAAAAGCATCCATACATTTTCAAATTGCATAAAGGAAATAAAAAACATGCATTTGCATCTTCACATAAGTATCATTTAAAACATATTTATATTAGTGATGAAATCATAAAATGATCTCATCATCTAAATCTAACTCATCAAGAGACCAAGATATCATCATATGTGCAAATAACTCTATCAAAGCAAAGAGACAATCATACAAATTAGGAAGCTGCATCAGATATATATATATATATATATATATATCACCACATGGTACATATCAAAATATGGATTAGTATGCATAAAGAGTGTCAGAGTATTAGTGAGATAGAATGAATCACATATACATGTATGAATGTCATATACAAAAGAGGATCTTAGAAGGATCCGGATATACAATGTGAACTCAGATATACAAAATATAACAATGTAAATCAGCTCTGGCTCCCCCCCTCTCCCTGATCTAGAAGTGGAGGAGGAGGAGGTACAAATGGAGGTGGAGGAGGCATCGCCCCCTCAGACTACTGGGCTAACTATGAAAAATATACTTCCCTCTGCCCCTCTGGCACTGCTGCATGATAAAGAGCATAATAATATGTAGCCCTCTATCCCTGATGAGTAGCTATATAGGCCTATACATCTCACTCTACGCAAAGTCTCTCCATCTACCTATCTCTATCTATAAGAAAGGCATATGATATCGCCAGTCTAGACTCTGATACCATAGCCCTAGCCTTTGTTGCTGTCACTCTAGCCTCTAAAGCTATAATCTGAGCTCTAAGCTGCTCTCTCTCCTACTCACACTGAGACAGCCAATCCCCATCCTTGCCTCAATCCTGACCTGAGGCCATGTCCTGTGGTCTGTCCAGCTGTCTCTGTGGCTTCTGTCTCTGCTGTCTCTGCTGCCTTTGCTGCTCTCCTATAATTAATGGACTAGGATTGATCTGAGGAGAAACAAACCTAAAGAAGGTACACCGACCATCCCCACTCCCACTAGCAACCTCCGCATGGC
>MU227849.1:414841-432539 GCA_018584345.1 Thuja plicata
CCATCCCTGCCATCTCTACCACCATCCTGACCTCCATGTCTACCAGTATCCCTATCTCTCTATGCTCCCCCCTACCTCTGGCAGGACGATCCTCTGGATTGTAATCTAATGGCTCCTCTATGTGAGGAATGATCTCCTCAGGTACAGTGAAACAAGGAAATGGGTGCTGGAGCATCTTCGTGGCATATCTATCAGAAACACCTACATCAGCAACATCAAGGTAGAGATCCCAGTCTACTCCCACCATATCCTGAATCTCTTGGTGCACTATCTCGTACCTCAACTGAGCACCCCACAATGTTGCCTCATCTCGGATCCATGCATAAATAGTGATATCCTGTATCTTTCCCTACCATCGGCCATACTATTGCAGCACTTAGGTGTGAATAAACCACTCTATCACACATCTGGTCCTCCCTATGAGATATTGGCTCTGAGATAGATAAGGTACCTATCATGCATCCAAGGTCCACTCCTCAGAGTCTAAATATGGTCGCCAAATGACTTCAGTCATTTCGTCAAAGAGTCGACGCCAGTACTCAACCTTGCCTAGATGGGGTTGTTGAATGAGACTTGCATACATGTATACATAAGGCTACTCAGGTAAACGTTGTCTATCTACAATCAGGTGTGTAACAAGGATGTGCTCCCAGGCCTAGATTTGGAGAATAAGGATACCCACAGTCATACTACAGGTATAATGGTATACTATCTCGTGAAGCTCTCGATACATATGGGCTAAAATACAACTACCCCATACAAATCTCTGTCTATGGGTGACCATCTCCTCCAACATGTCTACCCAGCCAACCATGAATCCATGCTAACCTCTGTCTGGCATCAGGATGCCACCTATCAGACCTGTTAAGTATATAGATAAACAATCATAATGATCAACCATATAATCCCATGACAGATATCTGCAATCAATTGTGTCATCCTGGAAATATCAACGTGTAGCACTAATTGCCACATCAGCCATCGACTCAAAGCGTACCTCAACACTAATCATCAAAACCCAAAGAATCTACCATATGTCCTCTAGAGTCAATGTGATCTCCCAGGTCGGCAGATGGAAGGTGTTGTTCTCTGAGTACCATCTCTCTACAAGAGTAGTCAACAACCCTCGATTTACCCCTATCTTGGGTAAACCTATCAACGAACATAAGCCACATCAGATCATGGTAGTCTTCTCATCATTTGAAAGCAGTCAAGATAATGCAAGCACACGACCTGGGTAGGTCTCACAAAATGTGACTACCTCAAACTGAGTCTATTTTGAAAAACACAATGCTACATCAGTATTCTATCTACAAAAAAAATATAGGTTCCTAATCAGCTAAGTACTTCAAGGTTTGCGGCACACAAACTGGTCCAAAAGATTAAATTTCTAAGTCTCATAACTAGATGTGATTATGAATCGGTAGGGTACGATCTCCTTTCTTGGATACGATCCTGGAAATATAGGATGTGATGGAGATCACAGGGTGTGATCACCAAAATATGGGATGCAACCCTGAAAATAGGGTATGAGCTTCAATGGATAGGGTACGACCCAAAATAAAATTTCAGCTAAAATCAAGACAAAAACAATGCAACGGGATGCGACCCAGAGTATCCTAGATATGACTCAGGAATCCAGAAAAATTGGATGCGATCTGGGAAAAGCCGGATGCGACATGGGTTTTGCAGGTTTTGATCTAGAATACTGGATGCGATTCAAAATTCAAATGGCTATAACAGCTACAAAAATGCATGAAAATGAAATTTGCAAAATTCACAAGGTAGTTTTACAAGCACTTACCAAAGGTGGGTAGTCGGCCAAGCGCTGATGTCGATGGCTCATCTCAAAACGATGCTTCCTCACAGGGACTACCATCTTCTCTGTAGAGCTCTCTGAATTACTATGGAGGAAAGTGAAAATGAATAGTGAAATGGTAAATTGAGGCTTATATTGGTCTTTTCAGCCATTTAGGAGTTCAAAACTCCTCCCAGGAAACTACAACTACATTTCTATTCTCTTTTCGCTCAATCGGGAACCAAATTGAAGGTGCCTAAGATGTTTCTAGCAACACAGTGCCATTTTTGCAACAGTTCTGAAAACTACAGATTTGCTTCATTTGTTCCACAAATCTATCAATACTGCACATTTTATCATAAATCTTGTTCTAACATCATTTTATCAGTCTTATTACTCACATTTTCACGTAATTAACTTAGAACTAGTGTGTTTATTTTTAAACACACTATCTTTTTCCACTTCTTCTACTATATTCTTTCTTGCCCTAACCGCTTCCTACAAGTGATAGATCATTTCAAAATGAGGGATTTTATTTCTTTTCCTTCAATTTCATTCCCGAGGGGGTGTGATCACACTATCATCAATTAAAGTTTTTCTCGAAACAACATTAAAACAACTTTGTTATCAAACAAACTAGGGGCATAACAGTTTCCTTGACGAAGTCAGAACTATTAGATAGAAAGCTTTGGTTCTCATAAGCTAGATATCTGGTGTTTCCTCATTTTTTTTTTAAAAGATTCTTATTAAAGCTCTTGGTAGCTTCATACTGGCTTTCAAATGACAACCAAGTTCAGAATCAGTATTATCAATCTTTGGACGACAACCAAGTTCAGAATTGGTATCTTTTAAGATCTTTTATTGATTTTTGGACAACAACCAAGTTCAAAGTCAATTCTATCAGTTTGGTTTAATCAAGTGCGAGATGTATCTCATCAATATTTTGTTCGACAAACAATAACAGAATTCTCAATCTTTCTGAAGTCAAAATCAAAAACTTTCTTTGAATCAATGTGCTGCTTGCACATCAATTCAAAGAGGGGCAAATGTAACCACCTGAATCTGGTATGTTCTGACTATAGACCCTATTTTTCCTAAGTGTGATCACACCCCAAATTATGTCCAAATGACCCTATTACTTCTTGGCATAATTCTTTTGAAATCAATTTAATCTCCTAAAGTGATCAAATCACTAAATTATTTACTTTTAGCCAAAATAAAATCAATCAAATACATGGCTAAAAATGATTAATTTGCTAGGAATTAAATAAACCCCTAAATCAATTGTCCAATTGTAAATAACCCATTCCCCTAGCCTATTTAATTTAATTAAAAATGGTTATAGTCCCCTTAATTATTAAAAGGCAATAAAATTCTTAAATAATTAATTCCTATATTTTAAATGAATTAAATAAGTTTAATTCATTTCATTTATATTCCCTTAAACCCCAACCTAACCTATCTCAACCACTTCTACCCTGGGTTCTAACCCATCTCAACCTATTCCCCCCATGCTTATCTAATCCTCATTCTAATTCTAATCCTAACCCACCTCCTAATGTTGTCACATTCCATTAAGGAATGATTAACAACTCAACCCACTTGAGAAAGTAAACTTTCTCAAGCATGACTTCTCTAAGGACCAACTTGCCAAGTTGAGTCTTACACCCTCCCATGCCTCTTAAATGAATTTTATTAATGGTTTATTAATGGATATTCCCTCTTACCCATCCCTCATTAATGCCCAAGTCATTAATGGCTCTTACACCTCATTAATGACCTTAGGGGCTCCATTAATGAACCTTGTCTCCCCTCTCTCTCTCCCATTCCTCTATAAATTGAAGGGATTTGGAGCTCAAAAAAATCCTCAAAAATTTGAATTGTAGTGTTGTTATGCCAATTTTTTGAAGGAATCTCAAAGCATTGTTATGCTACCCATCCCTTCCTAGCTTCATACACACTCCATTAGTCACTTTCTTACATAGTCATAATGCCCATTTTAGACTAATATGCATGTTTAAATAGTTTAATAGTTTGTTTTAAACTTAAATCTTTCATGCTAGGTTGTTTATGTCACTAGTATTTAGCATAATATAAGGGCTTTTATGTTATTTTCTACACTCATCCTAGTTAGAAGTAATAGGTCGATGTTAGGGTTTTATATGCTCATTAACCCTTATTTCTCACTAACATAATGACTTATTCAAGTGTTGTGTCACAGGAAATAGGTGCACAAATATACACACACACACACTCTTACCTATGTCTCAGACAAGTGATCATTTAAAAATACTTGACATTGACTTATCAGTCTATGATGAACTATAACTGATTGAATATTTGAAGATGTTAAGTTGATGATCACCAAACTGTAGAAAGTTAATACAAGACATTAAATCAGTTAATGTATTGTATTATCGTTGATGTTAACTTGATATAATTTGATTGGTTATATACATAGTGTCAAATACTTCAAAGAACTAGAGAGACAAAGGTTATGCTATCACTAATGCATAAAATTTCACTATGAACTAAGTGACAAAAAACACCGATGGACAGTGCACCCCGACGGATAGAGAAACCTGAGAGGAAAGTTACAGTGATACCCGAGCAAGCATTACCAATGAGAAAAACCATAGTGTTACCCGATGGACAAACAACCCTAATGGACAGACAACCCTGATGGACAGAGATGCCCAAGGACAATTAAAGTCAAGACCAAAGCTAACAAGGAGTTAAACACCAAAAAGAACTGAAGTTCAAAAATGACAAAAGACTTAGCTGGTAGGAGCTAAATATGGAGTTAACTGGTTGCTAACATTGTTTTCATCAACAAGTTAAAAGCCAGAGATAAGTGAGAGTTTTAAAGCTATTTTATTCTAGTTGTCAAAGATAAATCTGTGGGATAAAACTAAAGAAGGCTTTAAAGAAAGAAAGGCGAGAATTGTGGATCATGCCAAGAACAAGAAAGTCAAGGACTTATAAATGGTGAAATTATGTCTATAAAGAGACAAGATAATTCATTATCAATTAGGGGTGAATAGAAGAGGATGCTGAAGAGAATACTGGTGAAGAAAGACTTCATACAGTCTTGATCAATCAAGCTAAATAATAGAGCTAAATATTTATGCGGACACCGAGCAACAGAGAAGCACAACATCACCGAGCAGAAAGAAGTGGAGCAAAGGTATTGAAAGGAAACATTGATCAGAAAGGTATTATGATCTTACATTAGATATTAACATCTGTGAGTCTAGAGTTGTTTATATAAACAAATCATATATTGTTTCAGTTTAACAATTGATTCAGAAAGTCTCTTAACCGAGTAGGATCTAACAATCCTTTATATATTGAGATACATCTGAAGGAGTATCAAAAGGTTAATTCATGAAGATAGCTTATAATTGTGGTAATAAGTTTTTGGGTTAATTTATTGGAATATTTTTGAGGCCACTGATTCACTCCCCCTCTCAGTTATTCTAATAATTGGTATCAGAGCTTGTGTGCTTAGAAGGAAGGTTTCAAGACCTAAGTAAAAGATCACAAGATGAGCAAATGAGATGTGCCCAAGTTGAACAAGGACAACTTTGCATCATGGCAAAGAATAATAAGAATCCACCTATTAGGTATTGGAAATGATGTTACTTAATACTTGGATACTGAATATGTGTTGCCTATAGGACCTCACACACTTGATCAATTGAGAGAAAAGCATGAGCATAATTCTATGATGATAGAACTTGCTTCCTCACTCTTTGATGCTGAATTTGAAGATATCAAAACATGCACCTCTACAAAGAAAATGTGTTACAAATTGATGCTAGTACATAGAGGAGATGCTAATGTGCTAAGAGCTAAGGTAGAAAGCATAAGAGGTAAATTTGATGACCTAAGAATGAAAGAAGGAGAAAACATCACTCAGTATAGCTGCAGAATCAAAGAGGTAGTCAATGCTATATGAGGAGTTGGAGGTGTACTTGAAGAAGAGACAATATTAAGTAAAATATTAAGAACCTTATTGCATGTTTATGCTACTAGAGTATCTTCTATACAAGAAATGAGAGCGGTAGAAAACAACAATGTCAATCTAGATAGTTTGGTTTGTAGACTTATTTCATTTGAGATGAATAACTTTGATAATAATGTCTTACCATCTATTGAGTCTGCATTCAAAACTTCTTTGAAAATAAGTCAAGTCATAAAAACACTATGAGAAAGGATAGTGAAAGTGTTAGGAATAAGGTGTCTCAACCTTTTATATTTCCTTACATTTGATATTATTTGTTTTGTATTTAATAGTTTGCAAATAATGTATTTAAGTTTGATATCCGTTATGTCATTTAGTTGAGTGGACATGTGTTTTCACTCCACTTGGAAGATGACAAGGATGATCAAACTTGGTCTAGGTGAATAGAGGTTATTTGACAAATGTCAGCACTTTGGACAATGTGTAAGGTAATCATGACTGAAACGGTTATGACGGATTCCTATGATGGTCATTAATATTTGTAAGAGCTAATTGTGAAAGATTGGATGATAGGTGAAGACATGCAAGACATGTGGCAACTGATTATGTTGAGTATTGTACACCCTTTTGCGATGTGTGGGGTTAGGGAGAATGGTAAAACCCTAATACAGAGAATGGTTAAACCCTAATACAATTATCTTTGCAAGTTTCCCTAAAAAGGCAAGCACATGATATAAGCATTTCTGGGTTGCAATTTGTAGAAGGAAGTTAGTGTATTGTTGGAATGTTGTTATGCTGCCAGATTTTTCTTCAAGTGTCGATTATCTCCTAAAAGAACTTGCATTGCAAGTGTATTGTAAACAAAAATAGTTTTGATTAATACATTGTGTAGGTTTTGGAGTGCTGGGATTTTTTATGGAAAGGTTTTCCCCAGGGTAAATCATTGTGTCATTCTCATTTTTCTATGTATGCATGTTATTGTATTATCATTCTATAATGGATAAGGGTTAAATCTGAATTTGCATGATCCTCTTCTCAGGATTTTAGCGTAGGGAACTATTTTATGCACACTTAGTTTCCTTTCATTTGGTATCAGAGCCTGGCCAGTTTTGGTTCTATTTATTAGGGTACAGGTTTTTTGAGCTAATCTCCAGTTCAGTAGGAGTATTGTTTCTGAGTTTCATAACCTTATTGCAGGAAGAGTGTTAGGAATAAGGTGTCTCAACCTTGTATATTTCCTTACATTTGATATTTTTGAAATGTTGGCACTTTGGACAATGTGTAAGGTAGTCATGACTGAAATGGTTATGACGGATTCCTATGACGGTCATTAATATTTGTAAGAGATAATTGTGGAAGTTTCAATGATGGGTGAAGACATGAAAGACATGTGGCAATTAATCAGTTGAGTACTGTACACTCTTCTGTAATCATGGGGTTTAGGGCATCAGGCCAAAAAAAAAAATTTGGGTTCCTATTTTCTCAGAGAATGGTAAAACCCTAATATGGCTGCCTTTTGGAAGTTGCCCTAAAAAGTGAAGCGCATGATATAAGCATTTTTTAGGGTTGCCAATCTAAGAGAAGTTAGTGTATTTTTGGAACATTTTTATGTTGCCGAATTTGTCTTCAAGTGTCGATTATCTCTTGAAGAACTTGCATTGCAAGTGTATTGTAAATAGTAATATTAGTTTTGATTAATACATTGTGCAGATTTTGGAGTGCTGGGGTTTTTTACCAAAAGGTTTTCCCCAGGGTAAATCATTGTGTCATTCTCATTTTTCTATGTATGCATGTTATTGTATTATCATTCTGTAATTGCTAAGGGTTAAATCTAAATTTGCATGATCCTCTTCTCGGGAGTTTGGCATAGGGAACTATTTTCCACACACTTAGTTTCCTTTCAGTTGGTATCAGAGCCTGGCCAGTTTTGGTTCTATTTGTTAGGGTATGGGTTTTTTGAGCTAATATCTAGTTTAGTGGGAGTATTTTTGCAGAGTATTCATAACCTCATTGCAGGAAGAGATGGCAGGTTCTTCATACAGTAGAATGGAGGTGGAAAAGTTCAATGGCACAAAATTTGAGTTGTGGAGACTCAAGATGGAAGACATGCTCATAGACCATGATGTATGGGAGGTGGCTACAAATGATATCAAACCAATAAAAATTCCTCAAGCAAGGATCAGAAAGCTAAGGGTCTCATTAGACTCTATCTAGCAGATTCTATTCTCCTGAATGTTCTCGATGAGAAGACCGCAAACAAATTGTGGACACGGCTTGGGTCTGTGTATCAGGACAAGTCCTTGGTGAATAGATTGTTCATGAGAAATAATTTGTATTCTATGAGAATGGAGGAAGAAGGATCTATTGCAGATCACCTGAACACATTTAACATGTTGATTGCACATTTGACATCAACTGTTGTCAAGATGGAGGAGGAGGATCGATGTATGACCCTACTATGTTCCTTGCCGGATTCATGGGACCATCTTGTGATGGCCCTAGGAAGTACTATTGTCACTTTCCAAATGGATGATGTGGTGTCTTCACTTCATCTCCACCATCTAAACCAACAGTGAAGAAGTTTTTGGTAATGGGTTTCGATGGTAGTGCAACAAGTGTACCTAAGGGTGCTAACACTTTTTAAGGCAAAATTCCTATAGAAAAGACAATGTTTTGGCATATGAGATTTGGACACACTAGTGAGAAGGGTCTCAGAACCCTGAACAATGAAAACCTCATTGAGGGGATAAATGATTGTAATCTTGAGTTTGACTTCTGCGAACACTGTGTTTATGGTAAGCAAAATCATGTTCAAATTTACTCCAGTTCTCACAAGTCTTCTAGTATTTTGGATCTTATCCATTCGGATGTGTTTGGTCCTATTAAAGTTCCTTCACTCTCTGAATCTATATATATATATTTTATCTTTAATAGATGATTATAGTAGAAGGGCATGTATTTACTTCCTTAAAAGAAAGACACAAGTTTTCATTCGGTTCAAGTAATTTAAAGCTCTCGTAGAGAATCAAATTGGTAAAAGAATTAAATGTGTGAGAACTGAAAATGGTGGTGAGTTTTGTTTGGCAGAGTTTGAGCAGTTCTATAAAGAAGGAGGGATCGAGAGTCATAAGACAACTCCTTATACCCCACAGAAAAATGGAGTTGCAGAAAGAATGAACAAGACACTGATGGAGAAGGCTAGGAGTATGCTTAGTGGAGCTGGCCTCAAACAAAGGTTTTGGGCTGAAGTTATGGCCACTGCTTTCTATCTGGTTAACATATCTCTTACATCAACTCTTGTTGGTAAGACACCCATGGAGGTGTGGTCTGGTAAGAAGCCTTTAGCTAGACATCTTTGTGTTTTTGGTTGTGAAGCTTATGCACATGTGCCTAAGGAGAGAAGATCTAAGTTAGAAAACAAGGCTGTAAAATGTATCTTCATCAGCTACAGTGTTGGTGTGAAAGGATACAATCTTTGGGATACTATGATTTGTAAGGTTTTGTTTAGAAGAAATGTTATTTTTAAAGAGCTAACACCTTCTCCTATTTTTCTATAGCCAGATGAAAAAGAAATGAAAGAAGATGTTGTTAAGTTGCCTCCTACCCCTAAGAAGACTAAACATAGAGACCGTGCTGGAGCTAATGATGAGGAGAGCTCTAGCAACTCTGAAAATTTAGAAGAAGAGGTAGAACAAAATCAACCTCATCCCTTGAGGAGATCCACGAGAGAAAGAAAGAAGCTAGAGAGGTTTGGATTTTTTATATTAGATTCCAGTTGTGCTGATGCCTTGGTTACAAACACTGATGAGCCTAGATTTGTAAAAGAGGCTATGGGTATGGAAGATGCAGGTTCCTGGATTGAGGCCATGGATGATGGGATGGTGTCATTGGAGAAGAAAAAAACTTGGTACCTAGTACCTTTTCCTAAAAGATGGAAACCTGTTGGAAGCAAATGGGTGTTTAAGAATAAATTCTATGCAGATGGTAGTGTTGAGAGGTACAAGGCCAGATTGGTTGCAAAGGGGTATTCACAGGTGGAGGGAATTGATTATTGTGAAATATTCTCTCCTATTGAAAATCTTACATCCATTATATTTCTATTATCTCTAGCAACATCATATGATTTAGTGGTAGAATAGATGGATGTGAAGACAACTTTCCTTCATGGTGATTTGGAGGAAGAGATCTATATGTCACAGCCTGAGCACTATATTCAGAAAGGTAAAGAGTCTTTGGTTTACAGATTAAAGAAGTCTTTGTATGGTTTGAAACAATCTCCTAGGATGTGGTACCTTAAATTTGATGTCTTTGTGTTGTCGATTGGTTTTTTGAGATCAAAATCAGATCATTATATTTATTTCAAAGTTGACAATGATCGCCTTCTTATTATTGCATTATATGTTGTTGATTGGGAAGGGTATGGGTATGATTTCTGATTTGAAGTCTCAGTTGTTAGCATAGTTTGAGATGAAAGATCTAGGGGCAGCCAGGTATATTCTGGGTATGGAAATCAGTAGAGATAGATCTAACAGAAAACTTTGGTTGAGTCAGAGTAAGTATGTGAAGTCTGTGTTGGACAGGTTTAGCATGGCAGATTGGAGACCATTGTGTGTTCCTATTTCTATGGGAGTAAAGTTATCTATGGATGATTGTCCAAAATATCCTAGTGAGGTGGAGGACATGAGAAAAGTACCTTATGTGAGTGCAGTTGGCAGCCTTATGTATGCTATGGTCTGTACTAGACTAGACATTGCCCAAGCAGTGGGAGTCCTGAGTCAGTTTATGGCTAAACCTGGATGGGTACATTGGGATGCAGTTAAGAGAGTGTTCAGATATTTGAAGGGTACATTAGAGTATTCCATATGCTATCATGGAAAATCTTCTGAAGCTCCGCATTCAGTTTGTATTTGTGGGTTTGTGGATTTAGATTGGGCAGGTGACATTGACAACAGGAGATCCACCAGTGCCTATGTGTTCACTATGTTTGGTGGTGCTGTCAGTTGGATGAGTAAGTGATAACCTATGGTTTCTTTGTCCATGACAGAAGCATAGTACATGAAAGTTACTCCTACTTGTAAGGAAGCCATTTGGCTTAGAAGACTGTGTTTGAATGTTGGTGTTGATGCATGATAGATTACAATTTATTGCGACAGTTAGAGTGCTATTTTCCTTGTGAAGAATCCAACTTTCCATGCCAGAACAAAGCACATTAATGTGCATTTTCACTTTGTGAGAGATATGGTAGAGGATGGAAAGGTAAGTTTGGAGAAGGTAGATACAGTAAAGAATGTTGTGGATGCATTGACAAAACCTGTGGGAACAGAGAAGTTCAAATGGTGTTCAGAGTCTATGGGCCTCTCAGCCTATAGCAGTTAAATCCTATTATTTCCTTTGGCTCTTACAAGGTGTTCGATAAGTGGGAGAATGTTAGGAATAAGGTGTCTCAACCTTGTATATTTCCTTACATTTGATATTATTTGTTTTGTATTTAATAGTTTGCAAATAATGTATTTAAGTTTGATATCCATTCTGTCATTTAGTTGAGTGGACATATTGTGTTTTCACTCCACTTGGAAGATGAAAAGGATGATCAAACTTGGTCTAGGTGAATAGAGGTTATGTTCCAAATGTTGGCACTTTGGACAATGTGTAAGGTAATCATGTCTGAAAAGGTTATGATGGATTCCTATGACGGTCATTAATATTTGTAAGAGCTAATTGTGAAAGATTGGATGATAGGTGAAGACATGCAAGACATGTGGCAACTGATTATGTTGAGTACTGTACACTCTTTTGCAATGTGTGGGGTTCAGGAGAATGGTAAAATGCTAATACGGAGAATGGTAAAAACCTAATACAGTTATCTTTGGAAGTTTCCCTAAAAAGGGAAGCACATGATATAAGAATTTCTAGGCTGCAAATTGCAGAAGGAAGTTAGTGTATTGTTGGATTGTTGTTATGCTTCCAGATTTGTCTTCAAGTGTTGATTAGCTCCTGAAAGAAGTTGCATTGCAAGTGTATTGTAAACAAAAATAGTTTTGATTAATACATTGTGCAGGTTTTGGAGTGCTAGGGTTTTTTACTGAAAGGTTTTCCCCAGGGTAAATCATTGTGTCATTCTCATTTTTCTATGTATGCATGTTATTGTATTATCATTCTATAATTGATAAGGGTTAAATCTGAATTTGCACAATCCTCTTCTCAGGAATTTAGCGTAGGGAACTATTTTATGTACACTTAGTTTCCTTTTAGAAAGTGATAGTGTTGACCAAGAACTTGATGAGATTGAAGCACTAATGGCTAGAAGATTGCAGAGAGGCAAGGTAGATACAAAGGTAAATTACCACTTGTATGTTTTAACTGTAAAGAGATTGGACACTTTGCTGGTAGATGTCCTAACAAAAGAAAAGATAACAGAAGTAATGATAGATTATATGAAAAGAAGTTTGACAAAAGTGATAAAAAAGATTACCAAAGAATCGACAATCTGACAAAAGAGATACCCGAGACTACAAAGACAAAGGGAAGAAAGCTTGTTACCTGGATGAGAACAGAGCTAGAGATACTGACACCAAATCTGATGAAGATACTAAAATGGTATTTGTGGCCATGAAGGATGATTTAGATGAAGAGAAAAGGTATGTAGAGATTGCACTCATATCTAAGGTTAGTAAGAATGATGTCTGGATTATAGATAGTGGCTGCACTCACCACATGACCGGTGATAAAGAAAAGTTTGAAACTTTTGATTATTACAATGGTGGATTAGTAAGAATGGGTAATGAATCACCTTGTCTAGTTGAAGGTAAAGGAACTATAATATTAAATAATTTGATTAGATGTGAAAATGCATACTGGGTAAAAGGAATTAACTATAATCTATTGATTTTTTCATAGCTGAATAACACAAGTCACTGAGTTGAATTTGAGAACAAAAAGGCAAAAATCTTTAATGAATCAGGAAGGTTGATTGGAACTGGTGAATAAACAAAAGGTAACCTATTCTATCTTGATGATATTAACACCACTTGTTTAATGGCTAGCAATGAAGACATATGGTTGTGGCATAAAAGGTTATGTCATGTGAATTTCGAAAACATGATTAAATAAGAAATAAAAGGAAAGTAAGAGGCTTACCAAGCATGTCAAAGCCTGACCATATCATGTATAAGCATTGTAAAAAATGTAAGATGAGAAAGTCTAGTTTCAAGAGAAAAACACATACATCTAATGCTATTCTAGAATTAGTCCATACTAATCTATGTGGACCCATGAGAACAAAGAGTTACTATGGTGATAGATATTTCATTCTCTTTGTTGATAATTACTCTAGAATGATGACAGTTATGTTCTTAAAAGAAAAATCAGAAGCATTAAAGATGCTAAAATGGTACAAATTTATTGTAGAAAAACAAAGTGGTAAGGAATTGAAATGCTTAAGATTAGATAAAGGAGGAGAATTTGTTTATGATGAACTCACTAACTTTTACAATGAGCATGGAATTAAAAGACAGGTTTTTGCACCAAGAACACCACAACAAAATGGGATTGCCGAAAGGAGAAATAGATCCATTGTTGACTGTGCAAGAATACTGATGATTGAGAAAAGCATCACTCAAAAATTTTAGAGGGAAGTTGTCAGTACTATTGTCTACACATTGAACATAGTTCAATTAAAGAAAGACACCAAAAAGACACCCTATGAGCTATGGTATGGATACACACCCAATGTAAGTTACTTCAAAATTTTTGGAAGTCAATGTTATATTTTGAAAGATGATAGAAATGGAAAGATTGAATCCAAAAGTGAAGAAGGTATCTTTCTAGGGTATTCCGCCAAGATCAAGGATTATAAATGTCTTAACAAGTCCTCTAACAAAATCATTGAAAGTGCAAATGTCAGAATAGATGAATATGGAGAGAAAAATGATGAGGAAACCATAAAAGAACCAGAAGACTAAAATAGGTTTGTTTACAATGAAGAACCTGACACTCTACCCAAGCAATAGTGTATCACTCCTGAGAAACAAAACAATGCACCCGAGCATCAGGCTGCAAACACCGAAAATCAGGAAATTGCTCAAAATGATGTTCTGAGTGATGAAGATTAGAATGAAGGTCAAGATGATGATCAGAATGATGAACAAAGAGCTGAACCGATACTTTCAAAGTATGTCAGATGACACCATCCACAAAACCAAATCATAGGAGACAAGAAGGTTGGAATGAGAACAAGAAGTAAGTCACTAAACACTAGATGTTTAATTTGTGATTTTGAGCCTAAATCTGTTAATACTACACTTGAAAATGAAGAATGGGTCAGTGCTATGAATGAAGAGATAGAAAAAATTTAGAAGAACAGAATATGGACATTAGTACATAGACAAGATGACACAAATATTATTGGTACCAAATGGATATTCAGAAACAAGCTAAATGAGAATGGAGAAGTCGCAAGGAACAAAGCAAGATTAGTATGCAAGGGGTATGCACAAGAAGAAGGTATTGAATATGGAGAAACCTTTGCACTCATTTCTAGACTAAAAGGAGTAATAATTTTTCTTGCTTATGATGCATTGAAATGATTCGAGGTATACCAAATGGATGTAAAATCTACATTCCTAAATAGAATACTAGAAGAAGAGGTATACATTGAACAACCAGAAGGGTTTGTTGATCCTAAAAGGAGAAACATGGTTTGTAGACTACAAAAAGCCTTGTATGGATTGAAACAAGCACCTAGAGCTTGGTATGAAAGACTTCACTCCTATCTCATAAGTATTGGATTTGTAAGAACAAGTGAAAATAGCAATATGTATTTAAAAGAAGATAACGATGATAAAATTTTGATTGCTGAAATATTTGTTGATGATATCATATTTGGGGGTAATGATATGTTATGTAAATATTTTTCTAATGAAATGAGCAAAGAGTTTGAGATGTAAATGTTTGGGGAGATCAAATTCTTTCTTGGTCTACAGATTCTTTGACAGGATGTAGGCATATACATCACACAATCCAAATACATCAAGGAAGTGATGAAGATATTTAAGATGGAAGATTCCAAACCAGTTGGAACACCTATGGCAATCGGATGTAAGCTAACAAAAGAAGATAAGTCAAATGAGGTAAATCAGACCCTATATAGACCACTGATTGGAAAACTAATGTATGTTGTTCATACTAGACTGGATATAGCACATGCAGTTGGAATAATTGCATGGTTCTCTACTAATCCCAAAGAATCACATATGACTGTTGTTGAGATAGTTCTGAGATATCTAAAGAATACCGAGGACTATGGCTTATGGTATAAAAGAGAAGGAAAATTTGAGCTTCAAGTCTATATAGATGTTGATTGAGCTTGAAACTTAGATGATAGAAAGACCACAACTGGAGGATCATTCTTCATGGGTGACAGACTTGTCACATGGATAAGTAAGAAGAAAGGATGCATCTCACAATTTACTGCAGAAGAAGACTATGTGGCTACTACTGCAAATTTCTCTAACATTGCATGGATCAAAAAATTACTGAAAGGTATGAATATGAAAATTCTTGAACAAGTTATTATCTATTGTGATAATACCAGTGCAATAAACATTTCTAAGAATACTGTCATGCATGCTAAGACTAAGCATATTGCAATCAAGTATCATTACTTAAGAGAACAAGTGCAAGAGAAAGAGGTGATAGTGGAATGTTCAATCCAAGGAACAATTAGCTGACATATTCACAAAGCCATTTCCTAAAGATACATTTGAGTACCTGAGAAAGAGACTAGGGGTCTGACCCTTGTCTATTGGTTAGTAAGCTGACTAGGAGGCTACATCAGCCTACACAAAATTAGAAGATCATTCATGTTGATGCAAGAAAAGAGATGGAATGCAAAGATACATCAGTACACAAAAAATGTACATATTTGCACTAAACACAAGAGTCATTGTATTAATGATGGATAGGGAAATTCAAGGAGTATATTATAAAAAGGGGATGGATATACTTTGGCATTTTTGTCAAAGGGAGAGATGACTAGAGAGAAGATCCAAAGGGAGAGATTACATCCATATGAAATATCCATCATAATTCATCCAAAGGAAGAGAAATTATCCTAAGGGAGAGATGACTTAAGGGAGAGAGTATTCTATATTTCTGTCAAAGGAAAAAGAGATGAGATCAAGGAGAGGAATAGTCAAAGGGAGAGACAACATCAAAGAAGAGATTCTACAACACAGGGAGAGATAGAACCAGAAGTTGCTACATCTATCTAGTAAGGGAATGAAGATTGAAGAAAGCACTCTACAAGAAACAAATCTAAGCTAAAAGAGCTTACCGAGAGCCATACATTTGTATTGGTTATAGAAAAATAAGATTGGTAGATTGATGAAATACAACTGATATATTTCATATTGTATTAGTAGTAATGTAGTCTTTCGCCATCAATACCAAAGGGAGAGATTGATTAACTATAATTGATTGAATGTCTGAAGATGTTAAGTTGATGATCACCAAGCTCCAGAAAGTTAATACAAGACATTAAATCAATTAATGTATTGTATTTTCATTGATGTCAACTTGATATAATATGATTGGTTATATACATAGTGTCAAAGACTTCAAATAAATAGAGAGATAAAGGTTATGCTATTAGTAATGCATAAAATTTTAGTATGTACTAAGTGACAAAAAACACTGACGGGCAATGCACCCCGACGGATAGAGAGACTCCAGAGGAAAGTCACAGTAATACACAAGCAAGAAACCCAAGAAAGTATTATCAATGAGAAGAACCACAATGTTACCCAATGGATAGACAACCCCGATGGATAGACAACACTGACATATAGAGATGCCCGAGGACAACTAAATTCAAGACTGAAGCTAAGAAGGAGTTAAACACCAAAAAAGAACTGAAGTTCAGAAATGACAAGAGATTTAGCTTGCAAGAGCTAAATATGGAGTTAATTGGTTGCTAACATTGTTTTCATCGACAAGTTAAAAGCTAGAGATAAGAGAGATTTTTAAAGATTTTTTATTCTAGTTATCAAAGAGAAATCTGCGGGATAAAACTGAAGCAAGCTTTAAAGCAAGAAAGGCAAGAATTGCAGATCACGCCAAGAACAAGAAAGTCAAGGACTTAAAAATGGTGAAATTGTAATACCCTCTCCTATGGTGATACTTGGAATTTTGACTTGGACATTTTATTATTATGGTTAGAACTATACATTTACATTTATATTTTGTGGATGATGATATGATTGATATGCTCATTTATGGTTATCATTTATATGTTTATGAGATTAGAAAACCATCTATTTTTATATGTTTTATGGATCTAACCAAAGGATTTGAATCTAACCATTATCATGATGTTTTATGTTTCATGGATATGTGTCTGATGTGTTTTCATGACTCAGGACGAAGTCGTAGTTACTCACTTAGTTGAGGTCCACACGATGTATCGATCCTAGTCGTATGTTTGTATATATCTAATTTGTATGAATATCCATATGTATATATATGTATCTCTTCTTGGTGATGCAGGATTGCAGGTATCAGGTATCGTCTCCACCTGGCTTCACAGGTCTGAGCGATCCCTCAAAATCCTCGATCGTTTTTGTTATTATGGAGATATCACCAGGTTCCACAGGAAGAAACTCTGCCTTTGATCCTTCTGTCCTTAGGTGGGGAGTTCCTGAGTCAGTCCCTTGTGTGGATGTATTATGTGATCTCTTAGTTTGTTGGATTTTTGGATCTTGTAGCTAGTTCTTGTCTTCTTGGTATGCTCAACTTTGATTATTGATGCGAGTCATTATTTATTTGAAGGTATGATTTAGTAATTTATCTTTAGTAGTAGCTATTATTATACTAGCATATCTCATTAGGAACGAGTTGGTGTGTGATTTAAATCATGTGATTTTAATATCAATAAT
>MU227849.1:447712-458066 GCA_018584345.1 Thuja plicata
AATATGGAGTTAGCCCAAGTAAGTGACAAACAAACTATAAACATGAATCTTACCAGCATAGAATTGCAAGCCTGGTATACTGATATTGTGTTTGTCCTGAAAAATGAAAAATGTCCAGAGCATATGCCAGAAAATCAGAAGAGGACTTTGAGATTGCAAGCCCAGAGGTATGTCTTGATACAAGGTGATTTGTTTCAGAAAAATAAGGATGAGATTCTGTTATTATGCTTAGATAAATCACAGTCTGAAAAGGTTTTAAGTGAATTGCATAGTGGCGCATGTGGTGGGCATTATTCTGCCAAAACTACAGCTCACAAGATAATTAGAGCTAGATTTTACTGGCCATGTCTTTTCAGAGATACTCAAAAGTTTGTAAGAAAATGTGAACCATGCCAAAGGTTTTCTGCTAAAATGAAATTTGCATGAGCATTACCTCTAAGTCCTATGACTATTGAAGCCCCTTTTACTCAGTGGGGTTTGGACTTTATGGGTGAGTTTATAGAAAAATCTAGTGGGGGTCATAGTTGGATTCTTGTGGCTACAGACTACTTTACCAAATGGATAGAAGAAATCCCAACAAATAGAGCAACCAGCAGGATAGTAATGGATTTCTTGATGGATAACATTCTGACAAGATTTGGTGTGCCCACTAAGCTAATTATGGACAATGCCATGTGTTTTAGGTCTGATGAATTTAGAGATTTATGTGAAGAATATGGCATTACTTTATCTTACTCCTCACCATATCATCCTCAATCAAATGGACAGGGTGAGTCCAGTAATAAAAGTATTATGAAGATCATTAAGAGGATTTTGGACAAAAATAAAGGTTCCTGGCATTCAAATTTGAAATTAGCCTTATGGGCTGACAGAGTGACAGTGAAAAGGGCCATAGGGGTTTCCCCTTTTGAAATGGTTTATGGAAATCAGGCAAGGTTTCCTTTGAACAATCTGTTACCAGTGCACAAATTTTTGCTAGAAGAAGATTTAGAAAATCCAGAACCCATGATGCAAAGAATGGATCAGCTGATGGAATTGGAAGAAATAAGGACAGAAGCCCACAAAAGAAACTTGAAGTTGTAGCAACAGTCTAAATACCTATTTGATAAAAGGACAACTGAAAGAAAATTCATGGTTAATGATCTGGTGCTACAGTGGAATGCCAAAAAAGAAGAGAAGGGCAAACATGGCAAGTTTGAATCACTGTGGATGGGCCCGTTTGTAATCCAGGAGTTTCATGGGCAGGATTCTTATTTCTTAGAGGATCCAAATGGTGAAATACAGGAATTTCTAGTGCATGGACAATTCCTGAAACATTATTTCTCGTAGTTCTCTTTGTTCCATGCACGTTAGTTTAGATTTCCCTATTTTTTGTCTTGTTTTGTGTGCTCCTGTACAGTTTAGTTTAGGTTTGTGGTCTATTCTCCAGAGGTCTGGTTTCTAATGACGATTTTGTATTTGTCTTTCCCCAGTCGGAGCCATTGTTAGCACTGCCTTGTAAAAAATTTGAATTTCTTGGTCTTTTGCTTTTCCCAGGCTTTCTTGTTTCAAAATCAAGTGCTTTGCTGGAAAAAAAACCCTAAGTCATGGTGCATTTTATTTCACAGTTACCTTTTTCCTTTCACTTAGGGCATGTGTTTTAATTGAATCACCTTGTCATGATACCCTGAGTGAATATTCCATATCTCTCCCTGACTTTGCTTTTTCCTTATGTCGCGTAGTCTCGTTCAAAATTAGCATATTCCTTTTGCCTTCTGAGACTCAGCGATTCCTTTCATGTCAGGTAGTCGCAGAATAGCTATGTCATAAGGCTTTATGAAGATGAGACCCACTTCTTAGTTGGGTGATCGTGGTAGATTCTCAGCGATTAAGAAAATGTCATGAGACTCAGCGATTACCTTTTGTCGCTTTGTAGTCAGATCAGTCAAAGTTGACAGTTAAGCAATGCCTTTAGTCCTCTGGTCTTGGAATGGGACAGCAGTTAAGAGATTTTAGTTTAGACTTTGCGACTAACTGTCTGTGGTTTGCAGTAATGTGTAGTCGGGATGATGCCAGAACAAGATGGTGACCCAGTTCTTCAGTATGCATCAAGTGAGCTAATGATTGTGTGACATATGTCAGAAGGTGAGTGGATATAAAAGATTTGTCAGGTTGTCGCCAGAAGGAGAAAGTGGATTCAGCGATTTTGAGACTAAGGTGCTTTTCCTTCTGTCGTGATGTCTGGAAATTATTTAAGGGCAAGCAAAAACATTGAGCGATTAAACGATGGCCGTCAGATAAAAGAATCAGAAGATCCAACGGTGGTCGCAGAGTTTGAGAAGAAAAGTGCCCTAAGGAAAAGGTCCTCCCGACTTGGCGATTAAGGTATGTCGCGCAGTCATCAAAAGTGAAAAAGGGCGCTTATGAATTGTTAAGGTAAGATTGAACATTAAGGACTTATATCCCCCGACTTGGCAACTAAGCATTGTTGCGTAGTCTTGAAATAGAAATTAAGCATTTGGCGACAAGGAGATAACCGTGATGGTTAAGGGTAACAACTAGTCGCAAGGTCTCAGAATCAATGATGAGTTAATGTTAACTGTGCATGACTTTGATTTCATTTGTGTCGCATGATCGCCAGATTGTAACTCAGGTCAGCCAAAGGTTAAGAATGCACATTGTCGCCAAGTCTTGAGATGGAACCAAGGTTAGTGACAGAGGCCCGCGACAAAGAGATTTAATGCAGTCGCTCAGTCGCCAGTGAATGAAGGTGAAAGAAAAGTCAGCTCGCGAATTAGCGACCAGTAAAAAAAATAGATGTCATCGCTCACGCGCTCAAAATCCAAAAGTCAGTTTAAACAGCTCGTGAGTATACGATGATGGAATGTCTAAGAAGTAAGATGCATAGTCGCTCAGTCGCCGAGACTCAGGTGATATGAAATGTTAACTTGCGAGTGTGCAACTGGTTAAAGATGAAGAAAGTATTTCTCACTCGCAGAAGATGAAAATTTGAGCAAGAAAGGATGGCAAGTATGCGACCGGTTGAATAGCAGGGCTAAAGAGCCACCAAAGAAGAAACATAAAAAACAGAGCACAAAATGGTGCAGGACCGAAAGAAACATGGAAAAATTCGTGTCTGAGGCTAGAATTGCCATGGATGCCAGGTAGGTGGAAGATGTTGCCTTTTGATTGGCTCACTATCAAAGAAATGAACAGATGGGATGCGAAGCTTAAAGGATAAATATGGTTAAGCCACAAAAGCCACCTTGTTGATTAGCTACCACCTTGTTAATTAGCTGTTGCCAAGTTGTTGCAAGCTATTGTGTAATCCTTCCCCGATGTCGGTAGCTTGTTGCATCCTTATGCTATAAAAGGATTCCAAGACTACTGGGAAGATGATGGTCATTTTTCTGTCTGAAAATAATACTAAGTCAGTTGCAATATATCTGGTTTTTTTTTGGAGAAATCTCTGTTGAATGTAGTAATTGATGATGACTTCTGAATGAAATCTAGTTCACAGTTTCTGAAGCATTTAGTGGATTTTCTGTCTTCATTTTAGCACACTAAATTTTGTTTAAATTGAATGTTCTAGGAGCATTTTCAATTTATATGTCTGTAAGGTAGATATATGAAGTACTTCTAGGGTTCTTTCAAGGAGAGAATATACCTTAGAGATATTTCAACAAAGTTTAGGGTAGCAAATGAATCTAATCGATTATTTTGGCTAAGTGTACTGAGGTAGATATATAAGGTATATCTACATTTGTGTCAGATCTTGTAATTGTCTTAAGTTTAGTATTCATTCATGCTATTTAAAATTATTCACAGAGGACTCCATGCCCTTAGATTGAGCACTGGTCTATTTTTGTTCAATTAAGTGACTATCACCATTAAAAATCAATCTTTACTTTCAGTTTAGTCTGTTTTAGTAAAAGTTACAGTGACCATTCCCTGTAATTCCACCATTAACAAACTAGAATAATTCAGTGATTTCATTATTCTAAGTTGTCAAGGGTAATCCCGCCCGAGTCTGTGGAGCTCAAAGTGCAGGAGGTCTCAAGACCTTGTTAGTGTTGTCCTATTCTATGCTTGATCAGTGACAGGGATAAATAGAGTAATACTTCTGAGGATTATATTTTTATGAAAGCAAGAAAAGGGAACAACACACTGTAAGGAGGAGCCCGTGCCTCCAAGCTTCTAAGTTGTCCACTATGAGTAGGCATGGCTGAACTTTGGTTCAAGTGGTAATTCAATAGATATTTCCCTGGCTGACCTAGGTTGTGGTATGACTGTTCTTTTTTACAACAAACCAATCTCTTGATGTGTCTTGCGTGAGTGAAAGATCAAAATAGAAACCAAACATTCAAAGCAAACATCAAAATGATCAACAAATCTGCATTCTTAAGTGTCAAACTGTCAACTTGCTCAATTTGCTATCCTGTCATTTCTAGTCTTCCTTGGTCGATCTGGGTCTGATTAGGTCACTTACCCCACTGTTAGAAGCTTGTTTACACTTTGGATTCTTGCATTTTTACATCTTGAACTAGTAATATTTGGTTTCACAAGTGACCTTGCTTGGAGCTGGTGAGCTAGAAAATACCCTCGTTGAGAAGATAAACCTTTAGATCCTTTGATAACACACTTGGAGAATTTTAGTAGTCTCTTGTCCATCCACTTCCATACAAATTCAATTTCAGTCAATATAACTTGGGTAAATCATCCTACTGATCCATATGTGTTAGGGTATTCACCCATTCAGTGGGCACCTCTGTGGTAGTGTTGGTTTATGCCTGTTGCAAAATTCTTCCTTATCACCTCTCTTTTGGACAAGTGAGGGCTTTTACTATCCTGGTTTGGTACCAAAATTTCTTAGGGTCATCCTATCACCTAGTACCTTTTCTTTCATGCTAGTTGCAACAAGATATCAAGTAGATCAAGGAAAGAGACCTCAAGTAGTCTTTAACCAATTACCCTTAGTTCAAAATCACCAAAAATGTAAGGGAAAATAACCCATATTTGATCAATCACCCATGAACAACTCAGAAATTTGGTTTGATTCCAAGATTAACCTTAGTGATTTGAGTACACCCTTAACATCTTATCGCTTGGATATGGATATGAGTTACACAATGACTCGACGAGAGAGGGGAGAAATGGATAAACACCTCGATGACATATTTGAAAGACATAGAGATACCATTCTATTTGGTAGTTCCTCTCACAAAAGTCGACCAGTCTCACCCCTCATCTCAACTACATATCTAGATGCACACCAAAGGGCTGAGAGAGGTAAGAGACAAGCCTATCAAGATGAACAATCACAACATGATAACCAAGCTGATGAACCTTATTACACTCGTGTGAATGCAACATACACCAATGAATTGTTTAGAAATTCAAGACCAAGTTCACCGCTCAAAACATCTTCAAGATACACGAGTGAAAGACTCAAGAAAATTGAGCGTGAAAAGAAAGCCTTCCTAGATGAACAAGCTGCAAAGGAAGAGAAATTTAGACTCCTATTGTTGGAAAGACAAGCCTTGTTGGAGATAGAAAAGAAATCCTTTTAGGAAGAGAAAGATAGACTCTTGGCTCAACAACTTAATGATCAATTCAACAACATGCATGTTGGTGGTGGAAATAACTCTCCTCCATCCACCCCTCCTAAAAATCCACAAAGTGGAAGACATTCGAGAACACTGTCACAATCTCCTAGCCCTAGAGGAAGAAGGGCTTCAAGACATGATCATTATAGGAGACTAACACCTCCTAGGAACTCAAGACAACCTTCACAATGTGCTCACCATGATTCATAATATGGGGGTAGTAGCTCGAGTTTTGACCTCACCTCCCAAGACTTCATTAAAATGCAACAAGAACCACTTTGCTAGCAGTATGTAGAGAAAAACAAAGACAAGTTCCTAGAGAGTTTAATCAACAAGGGTGCTAGAGTCCCCTACAACTTTGATGTGGAAAAGAAGATTAAGAAGCAAGGTCCATCTCAAGAAGAAGAGATCAAACAACTTAAGAGCATGATGGAAAAGATGTTGGCACCCAAGAATTTATTCTCACTTGAGTCAATTTGTCCTAATCCTTTTGGCAAAAGTTCTAACATGAAAGACTTCCCTAGAAAGGTTGAGATCCCTTAATATGACAAGTATGATGAAAATGGAGATCCACATGATCACGTACGCCAATTTTATACCACAAGTTTTGATTTCCATCAAGATGATACATACCTCATGAGATTGTTCCCAAGGAGTCTTAAGGGTCAAGCGATGGAATGGTTCACCAACATAACTCCTCCCGTTAAGAACTTCAAAGAGATCTTTCATAGATTTGTTCAACACTTTGCATAAAAATTTTCAAGATCTATCACCATGTTGGACTTATGGAACTTAAAGCAAAATCAAGAGGAATCCTTTTTCACTTTCTTGCAAAGGTGGAGATGACAATGCTCTTGCTACTCTAGGACCATCCCTAAAAATGAGAAGGTTGACATCCTTGTTAGCAACTTAGTTCCCGAAATATAGTATTAAGTTAGGAAGATGGTTTTTGATTCCTTTGACACCATGGTTGAAACCACATGTAGGATTGAGGACGTTTTGAAAGAAAAAGGAATTTTGACCAAACATGGAAACAACAACAACAACAACAAAAACAATGGTCAAAATAACAACAACCCTAACAAGGATAAAGGAAGTAACTCACATTGGAATAGGAACAAACAAGTGGTCAATGATGGAGTTTCAGACTCGTCCCAACCCAAAGATCAAACTATGCTCCACTTGTCTAGTGCTATTCAAGCCATGGAACTCAATGCATCTAATCAACAAGAGAACAAACCAAGATAACAAGATAGGCCTAAGAAAGAAAGACGTCAATTTTCAAAACTTGGTGATTCATGTGAGGATGTCTTGAAAATACTCATTGCCAACAAACATGCACATCCTCAAGATCCTGCGAAGCATTATATACCTAATGTTAAGCCACATTGGTGGGATGAGAAATCCTTTTGCAAGTTTCACAATGGCATTCGACATGATATTGAAAACTGTTGGAAGCTCAAACATATCATCCAAGATCTCATTGAGAATGGAAAACTTAAGGTAGATGGATTGAACACCAACTCTGATCATAAGGCATTCAAAGAACCTTATCCCAAGTATGAGAAGGGGGAAACCTCTAAAGCTAAGAATGGCAAGGATGAGATCACTTACACTTACAAAAATGTAGAGAATGTTGTCAACATGCTTGAAGTTGTCAAAGAAAATGTCAAAATGATGAGGGATAAATATTCCTATGGTTATGAGCTAGACATGGACTCTCCTCCTATCTTTGATGAAGAACCTGTCGTGGTATTAAGGGGTCCTAACTCTAGAGGGTCATCTCAAAATCTTAATGTTGTCTCAAAAGTCAAGGTCCCATTTTCATTAGAGGACCCAGTTCAAGTCAATCAAATAAACCAAAACAAGTGGCATCCAAGAATGTCACCTCAAAACCAACAGTCAATCCTAAGTCAAGCTATAATCTTGTCAATTAGTTGCAAAGAACCCCAGCTCAAATTTCAATATTTGAGCTCTTAGAGTTGTTCCCGAGACACAAACAAGTCCTTGAGGATGCTTTGCATGCAGTGAATGTCCCCAACAACTTAGACATTGATCAATTCCAGAACATGGTTACCATATTGCTAGCCCTCATTACCTTACTTTCTCAGAGGATGATGATAAAGCTTTGATCCACCCACACAATCTCTCTCTTCATATTGAGGTCATGATCCAAAAAACCTATGTTAGGTGCGTGTTGATAGATGGGGGTGCTGGGATTAACATTTGTTCCTTTAGTCTTTTGAAAAAGTTGGGTTATTCTAAAAAAGTCATAGATAACAGGAAAAAGATCACTATCAAAGCCTATGATGAGATAGAAAGAAGTTCCAAGGGGTTGGCCATCCTTCCTATTAGGATTGGCCCTGTTGAAAAAGATATTTTATTTCAAATAGTTGATGTTGGCCCCCTAGTGTATAATATCTTGCTCGATAGACTTTGGATTCATGATATGCAAGTAGTGCCATCTACCTATCATTAGTATGTTAATTTCTCTTACAATGGAATAGAGATTTGTATACCTGGGGATAAAACTTTATCTATTAACTCAATTTCAGTAGGAGCTCATGTTCCCCTTAATAGAGAAGCATAAGACTTCAATGCAACCTTAGCTGAATGTAAAGACTGCTGGCAAGTTGACTCCCAGGGAGTATATGGCTTATTTTATGTTGTCATTATGGCAACAAAGTCATATGAAGTTTTGATAGTAAACTATGAAGTGAAAATTGACTAATTGCAGAAGACATAATATAATAGTAACTTGCAATCGATCAGAGCATCAGTGCACATGCATACAATCACATCAGGATATGCACATTTAGAACTTAGCTCTATGATATGTTGTTATTCTTACCCTATACACGTACAATTTAGAGTACAGAGTATGGAGCTGACTTAGCTCTATGATATGTTGTTATGCTTACCCTATACACGTACAGTTCAGAGTACAGAGTATGGAGCTGACTTCAGGACTTTGATTAGCGTTTAATATTTTTGTTATGTAAGGCTAAGCACCTATTGTAAGAAGTTTGTAACCATGTATTAAACATTATTATAAATACACTTATGCCAATTTGTTTGGAAGCGTTGTGTATGTTGTTTTTGGGCCGACTAAGGTCTTGTTTATAGTCGCGTCTATTCAGGTATAACCATATATATATGCAATGTAAAGATATATTGGAGGTATCAAAAAATAAGTAGAGTAGAGAAATGTAAAGATGCCAGCATGAGATGGATCCCCTAAAGAAGATAAGAGTATAAGCTCATAATTGGAACTGATCAGACATTTGTGTCATATACAGTAGTTCACTTTTGGATATAGTGCATATCTATTCTCAAGAGGTTGTAGCCTTCTTTCTCATTGAGCAGTGAGCTCTTGGACAATGATTCCTCACCCCTAACAGGGTTGTTTGTAAAATACTCCTAACAGGGTCAGGCCTTTAACTAGGTCATTGTACTTGCATTGTAAAGACTGCTCCTAATAGGGCAAAGGAACTTTAACAGGTTCATTATACTAGTGCAATATTTGTGGGTACTAATTCCCACTATGGTTTTCCTCTAATAAAGGTTTCCCCATAATCATATTATGTGTTATGTGATCTTGTGTTAAGCTTCAAGTGATATATAATTGTTTTATGTTTAAAGTTGCTGAAATTGAAAAAATAGGTAAACACTGATTCACCCCCCCCTCTCAGTGTTTCCAACAAAGATAAGCTCAAGTCAATAGATCTTGGCATGGGGGGGTATCAAATCAACTCCCTCACAATACTTCCAGTTTTGCCCAGCTCTTATGGCAAGCCTTCACAAGAAATGAGGCCTTCCTCTTTAGCTATGACTTTATTTGGCACATTTTTAGAGTCCTCAGTGCCTATTCATGATGAGAAAGAAGAGATGGTTGTTAGAGACTGGATTTATAGAGAAGAGAAATACATGCACAATGATAATTTCTCTCCCTCTCCTAAGGCTTATGGAAGAGGGTATACTTTTGTCAAGTAGATGGGCTATTCTAAACATGGCCCTCTTAATCAAAGATTGGATGCTAGGGTCGAACCTCTTGATCATTCTCTTTTTGGACGTAAGTCTAAGAAGATGGTTGGCCTAGGATTTGCGAATCACAACAAGCACACTAATCCTATCCTTGATAAGTCAGATAGTGAAGATGAACATGAATACGTACCTAATTTGACAAATCAGCAAGACATGTGTGAATATTGGGTCCCTTACACTAATCTCCTTTGGGGCGATTCAGATATTCCAGTCACTCATGAGTCAGTTGCGACTTTAGAACAAGATGAATTAGATGTAGAAGATCCTTTTAGAGAGTGTCAACAAAAGAATCTTATCCATTTAACGGAAAGAGAAGGTGTTGTTGGAGATTTGATTTTGAATAGTTGAATGATTGTATGTTTGTCATTGATGACAACATATAATACTCAGTAGTACTTCTGTATGAACTTATCCATATGATGACATGAAGACCAACATGGATAGATAGATGTTGTTGACATGTTTACTATGCTATGTTCATACATGCAGACTCAGATATGATATTTCAGTAAAGATATGTAATTCTGTTAGTGACGGTTATAGTTCTGGAGAAATAACGGTTTAAGGCCGATGTGTGTAACATGTTGATTGAGTTGCACCTATCTTCATGATATGCATGTGTATATTCATGATGAGTTATGAGTTTTTGATATTAATCTAAATGCACCAAACATGTTTCAAGAAGATTGCAAAGTTATGGTTAAATTGATGAAGCCAACTCAGTG
>MU227849.1:480743-496708 GCA_018584345.1 Thuja plicata
TAAATAAAATTCTTCTAATTTATTTAATTGAAAGAAAACCCCTCTTTTAATTAAATAAATAAAAATCCCCACTTAAAGCACTTTATTTGATGAAAAAAGAAATAAATTAAATTAAATTAAATAAAAATCCATTTTTCATCACATTTTCCTAAGTGGTGGGATTTTTGCCTCTTAATCATAGCCTTTGATTTTTGCCTCTTAATCTCAACCGTTCACTTTCCTTTAAAAGGAGGCCTCTCCTTCTAATTTTCATATTAGGTTTTCATAGTATTGTTATGCTGCGGGTTTGGAGAGCAATTTCGGAGGAGGATTTGAGCACTCAAGCTTGGATATTGCAACTTCTCTCTTCTTGTCTTCTTCTTCTTGCATCCATGGCTACTCATGTAGATTAGATTCATGTTTATTTCCATAGATTAATCTTGCATTTTTATTTCTTTTCATAGATTAATCATGCATTGTTATCATTTAGATTAATTTCCTTTTATTCATTGCAATCATATAGAGTAGATCTCATTTTCATGCATTTGAATCTCTCGTTTCATGGTGTACTTGCATGGGCACTAACTAGGTCAATCTGAGGGCCTTCATTTCACACCTTTGCACTCCATGACTAGAGAGCTATGGATCGATATTTAAGGCCTCATTCTTGAGCAACCTTAGATGGAATGAATCATAGAAGTGTGTCAACATTTTAGCACACAAGAACAACATGTATCCACATTTGAATTCTTGGTGGAAGAGCTACATCACCCTATTTATGACTCCCAAGAAAGTCATGTCATTTGTACCCTTGTTAGCTGTGAGTCATCCCATTAGGATGTCATTTACTCATACCTTCATGATGGTATTACTCCTGAAACCTTTAACTGATCTGAACGCAAAAACCTTACCCAAAATGCCTCTCGCCATTCCCTTATCTGTGGTGATTTGTATAGGAGGGGTCTAGATGGAACACTTCTTAGATGCTTAGAAAAGGAAGAATCCAACCAAGTGTTAGATGATATCCATGAGGGCATCTATGGGGGACATTCCAATGATCTTTTCATGACCCAAAGGTTGCTTAGGGTGGGGTACTATTGGCCTACGATGCAGATTGATGTAGTAGCTTTTGCAAAGTCATGTGAAAAGTGTGAAAAACATGGTAACTTGATACATGCTCCAGGAAAGGATCTCATTCCTTCTATTTCTCATTGGCCATTTCAGCGTTGGAAATTTGATCTTGTTGGGCAGATTCATCCCAACTCATTAGGTGGACACAAGTTTATTATCACTACTACTGATTACTTCACTAAATGGGTAGAAGCTGTCCAACTTTTTGTTGCCTCAGGCAAGATAGTTTCTCTATTCATTTTGAACCATATCATCTATCGATATGGATTGCCTTACAAGATTATCATTAACAACGGAGGTCAGTTCAAAAATAAGGACCTTAAACAACTCTACAAGAAATTCAAGATTAAACAACATTGGTCCTCCATTTAATTACCACAAGGAAATGGTCAAGCAGAGGCATCAAACAAAACCATTCTTAAAATATTACATAGAACAGTTTGTAAGAATGGTAGAGATTGGAACTTACAAATAAATCTGACTTTGTTGACCTATAGAATGAGTATTCATACTCCTACTGGGGCTACTCCTTTTTCCCTTGCATATGGTTCTGAAGTAGTGTTACCTTTGGAGGTTGTGATTCCTTCACTTAGAGTTTCCCTCAAAAGTCTAGTTACAGATGAAGACTACCGCGCCATGAGACTTTAAGAGTTAGAACTTCTAAATGAAAAATTCAAGCATCATTTGACCATATGAGGGTTTATCAAAAGTGCATGTCCAAAGCCTTCAACAAAAAGGTTCACCCTAGAGAATTCCAAGTGGGAGATCTTGTCCTACGTGAAAATCCTTAGAATCAACATCATAGAGATCAAAAGGGCAAATTTGAACCTAATTGGTTTGCACCTTACATCATCACATCAGCTTTTGGGTCAGGTGTTTATTTATTGTCTACAACAGAGGGAGAGCAACTCCTTAATCCTATCAATGTCTCTCACCTGAAGAAGTTCTATCCATGATGCCCATTCTATATGGGGGCACTCTTTGTACATACTTATTGATCCTAAAAAAATCTAAAAAAAATGATATATTGTCAAAAATTCTAAAAATCAGAAAATGTCTTGAAAAAAGGATCATCTTAGTGAAAACCTAGCAATAGGTGCCTTGATGTATCTCCAAAAAAATTATATATTCCAAAAAATAAAAATAAAAAAATTTAAAAAAAAAATAGAAAAAGTGCCTTGGTGAAAACCTGGAAACAGGCGCTACTTGAGGCCTTTGCACCCCTATTTCTTATCGCATGTCCTTGACACTTAGCCTTTCTCCATCATGCCTTATCGTTGTTGCCTCGGTCTAGAATTGGTATTTTTCTTTTTCTTGGGGGCATAATTGTGTTAGCTTTGGTCTCTAGGATGTGTTAGTCTTTAGGAAATCTCACAAATTGTGTTTTTCAACACCACCCCAACTGTGTTTTTCAACACAACCCCTGACATCGAGTGTTTTTCAACACTTATTGGTTTGGTCTTACCCAGTTTTGTCATGTGATCTTATTTTCTTGCAAGCATCTGATCCTTATTCTTAGAACTCAGTATTAGTTAACACACTTAAATTTTTAAACACAACACTTAATGCTTGAGCTATGTCATGATCTTTTCTTTGTGTGCTGACTATTATTGATTTTCATTGGGTGTCCTTGTCTAATAAGTATCTCCAGGATGCATAGCTAGAGGACTTGGGGCATGGGACATGTTTTTATTTTCTTTCTTCTTGTGGGTGTGGTCTAGAAACTCTCAAGTGTCTCTTGTTGTTCCCTTGAAACACTTAGGAGATTTGAGGCATTATCCTTGACTATTTTTTTGCACAACTATTCTTCTGGTCATCCTGGCATCTATGCCTTGATGCGAGCGTGGTTTTGCTACATTAAATTGGGTAAGATAACATTGAAGTCATCTTGAACTTTATGTCTTTGATGCTTATGTTAGAATCTTTCCACATTCCAATCCAATATAAATCACATTCATATCTTCATAGTTGCGCTTGTAACTAGTGCTAGTTGTGTGATTTTCTGATGTTCATTAATAGGGCCCATGATGAAAATAAGTTCCTTAACACTCTCTAATGAATGATGAACACAAAATCCTATGTTACAGTTGCTCTATTGCAAGTACACCTTTGCATTTTCATGTAGGTTGCATTGTTAGACTTCATGTTAATTTGCATTTTTAGGCTGCATTATGAGTTTGAGAGGGGTTTTCCTTCATCTTGCACGTGGAATTTTTATCAACTATGGTCATGTTTTGATCTTCATTTCCTTATCTTCTTTCATGATCTCAATCAAAATTTTCCATCTTAAATAGTTGATTGATTTTGGGGCATTCTCTCTCTTAAGGAAAATTCTCTTTCTTCTCTCCATTTCTTTTCACCTCTTGCAAACTTCTATCTTCCATTCGCTTTCACCCCACTTCTTTTCTTCTAATTCAATCTTGGGGCATAATCTTTTGTGCTTGATGATTTACCTTGGTTCTGTGATCCTTATATCTTTCATCTTACATCAAGAACCTTATCTTTAGTTTGATTTGATCAAATTTATCAATTTTTTGTTTCTCCTCTATCTCATTTCGATTTTGATCACGAGGGGGTAATACCTATCAAAATTCAATCCTTGATTCAACTTTATCAATCCTATAAATTCCTTTGCTTGGGGCAACCTTGCTTGAGATTCTTATCTTGGACATGTCAATTACCTATTTACAGGGGTGTTGACCTTGTCTTTTTCAATCATCTTATCTTTGTCTGGATGTATTCCTGTCCGTCGGTCACACGTCTAGGTTGTTTTGTGATCCCAAATCGATCTCACACGACAAATGCATTGTTTGACTACATGTGTTCCCATAAAGATCACACATTAGTCAAAGAGGGGAAAATATATGCACCCTAAAATGGTCGCCTAGACTATGGGCCCCCATTCTTCAATTTATCAAATGCTAGAATCAATTTATCAAATTCCTGAATCAATGCCTTGCAACATTTTCAATTCAAATCAATTTCCTTGATCAAATCATAATTAATTCAATTATTTCAATATTTCCTAAGGTTTGATCATTTCATCAATAATCTTATTTAATTAAAAGAAAACATCCCTTTCAATTAAATAAAATGATCTTATTTAATTAAAAGAAAATCCTTTTTTTTAAATAAAATGATCTTATTTAATTAAAATAAAATCCCTTTTTATTAAATAAAATAATCTTATTTAATTAAAAGAAAATCGCTCTTTTAATTAAATAATCTTATCTTATTTAATTATAATCTTTTTTTTTAATTAAATAATCTTATTTAATTTTAAAAAAAAGTCCCTCTTCTAATTAAATAAATAAAATCCCCACTTAAAGCTCTCTTTTTGATGAAAAAAAGGAAATAAATCAAATAAAAAACAAATAAAACTCCTTTTTCTCCACACATATTCCTAAGTGGTGGGCTTTTTTCCCTCTTATTTGCATTTTAGGGATTTATCCCACATTGCTCTTCAGGATGTATTCCTCTCCACACTTTCCTTTATAAGGAGCCCTCTCCTTCTCATTTGAGAGATATCAAGTTTTCATGTTATTGTTATGCTACAGGTTTTGAGAATAATTTTGGAGGAGAGTTTGAGCATTTGAGCTTGAACTATGCAACTTCTCTTCTTCTTGTCTTCTTCTCTCATGCATCCATGGCAATCCATTTAGATTAGATTCATATTTCATTTCATAGAATAATCTTGCATGCGTATTTCCTTTCATAGATTAATCTTACATATTTCCTTCATAGATTAGTTTGCATATTTCCTTTCATGCATTTTTATCATATAAATTAGTTTGTTTTCATGCATCGTTATCATATAGAATAGTTTCCATTTTCATTTGCAATGCATATTTGATGATCATGGAGACTAGTATTCTTGCTCTTCCTCTTTGAATCTCTCATTTCATGGTGTACTTGCATGGGCATAAACTAGGTTTAAACTGAGGGCCTTCATCACAAACCCTTGCACTCCATGAATAGGGACCTATTAGTCACCATTTGAGACCTCATTCTTAAGCAATCTTGAATACAATGACTCGTAGAAGTGTGTCTACATTTTAGCACACAATAATAAGTTTTGGGGTTAATTTATTGGAGTATTTTTGAGGCCACTAATTCTTCCCCCCCTCTCAGTTATTCTAACAGTCTAGTCATCTCAAAGTATTAACTACGATTTTCTTTCATGGTTCAAACTCAAAGCCAACAACAAAAATCTAATCTCGACTCAAAGGGAAAAGCTATTGACAAATCTACTCGAGGACCTTCGTCCTGTCAAAAACCTATATCTACTCAAAGGATTCTGAATCAAGACATGTCATCTATATACCAATTAATACTCCTAATTCAAATTTCAAGCCTTCAACATCAATGAAACCATACTAAACATCAAGAAACATCAACCATGTCAACCTATGACTAGGGAGCTAGCCAAGAATGGAAATTTCATCTTACTAGCTATTCCTCCCTGATTGAGGAACCTGCTAAAGAGGAAATCAGGAGATGTCAATAGGATAAACACTTTCAAAAGATGATGTAAATACTCATGCAATAGGACAAAGATAAATAATTTATGCACTTAGCATCTGCACGTGTTAAAATTCCTCCCAACTTTGACATCAAAGGACTAATACAACATGATGAAGAGTCTCCCATCACTACCCTCAATCAACAGTTACAAGAAATCAGGTGTGAAATTAAAGAATTGAAGAAATAAAAAGAATAATCCTCTAATAAAAACTCGCTGGAGTCTATATGGCCCTTCCTATTTTCTAAGAACTTATACTTGCCACCATTTCCTCCCAGAGTCAAGATTTTGAAATATGATAAGTACAATGGGCATGACAACCCTCAAGACCATGTGAGAGATTTTTTCACTCTTAGAATGGAGTTTATGCATGAAAGGACATACACAATGAAACTATTCCCTCAGAGCCTCAATGACCAAGCCTTGGAATGGTTCACAAAATCTCACATGAAATTCAAACATTCGATGAGCTTGTCCAAAAGTTCATCCAACACTACTCCTACAACATCTTACACACTGTCACCATGCTAAATCTATGCTGCACCAAACAAATTAGTGGTGAACCTTTTGTGAAATTTCTACAAAGATGGAGGAAAATGTTCGCAAGATATTCCAGACATATCGTGGAAACTGAGTTAATATACATCTTCATCAACAACTTGGTACCCAAGATGAATTACATGATCTAGATGAAAAAGCATATCGCCTTTAGTGAATTGGTGGAAAGTACCATAAGAATCGAAGAAGTTCTTGTGAAGAAAGGTGAACTCACCTTATATAAAGATACTAAATCCTTAAACAATCCTACTAATAACAATGGTAAGGAAAAGAACAAGTACTGGAACAAGAAAAATAATATGGTCAATGATGGAGTGGTTGATTCATCTGACTTCAAACCCAAGGAACCAATATTCAATCTATCTAGTAGTATCCAGGATACTAAGAAAAATGAAAATGTCTCATCAACAACCAAGAATAAGCAATGCACACAAAAGGACAAAGTGTCATGGATACCCAAGCCCAAGCATAATTTTAATCCTCTGGGAAAACCTCTTGAAACCACACTAAAGATGTTGGTGGCTAAAAAAATCATCACAATACCAGACTCAAAGCCTTGGGAGCTGGCTGTCAAACCCAAATGGTGGAATGATAATTAGTTTTGTGAATACCACAAAAAGAAAGGATACTTGACTAATGAATGCATGAAGTTAAAGTATGTCATCCAAGACCTGATTGATAATGAAACCATCACGGCTTATGGACACCATTCAAACAATGATTAAAAGGATTTTAAGAAACCTCTACCCTCTTATGAATACTTGGGGAATCTTCAAAGAATCAAGGAGCTAAAGTAAATTACACCTATTCTAATAATGACAATGTGATCCACATGATAGAACCATCCAATCAATCAATTAATGTAATCATCATCAAAGATAAGAAAGAGCCTGAATCAGCTAATGCTATAACAAGGAATCAATATAAGGTTACTCTCAAGGGAGTAGCATCCTCATCTAAACAACCCACTCCATTAACAACTAAACCCTCAACATAAAAGAAATTGATCTTATGAATCCTAGATGAAAACTACAATTTGGTTGATCAATTAAAAAGAACCACTTCCTAGATTTCCATTCTAGAATTGCTTAAAACCTCACCGTCCCATAAGGATATTCTCAAAACAACCCTTCTAGAAACAACTATGCCAAAATACCTCAATATCAATCGATTACAAGTAATAGTGGGTTACTTGACCTCACCTAATTACCTATCCTTCTCAGAAGAAGACAAAAAGGTGCTAAATCACCCACATAATCAACCCTTTCGTATAGAGGCTTTGATCCAAAAGCATGGAGTCAAGCACATCTTGATAGATGGAGGCACCAGTTTGAATATCTGCACTCTTAAACTTGTGACATCATTGGGTTTCTTAGAGAATGCTATAGATCCCAGGAGGAAAATAACCATAAAAGCCTATGATGAAGAAGAGAGGTCATTAAAGGGGATAGTTGTGTTTCCTATCAGGGTTGGACCTATTGAAAGGGATGTAACTTGCCAAGTGTTAGATTTACCTCTAGCCTATAACATATTATTGGGGAGACCATGGATCCATGACATACAAGTTGTCCCCTCAACATATCATCAGTGTGTGAAGTTCCCATACAACGGAGTGGAGGTTTCTATACCAACTGATAACACATATTCTTAAAATAATCTAAAACAAGCTGACAACATGGTTCCACATAACAAGGAAGCATCTAGTCGATAAGAAGCTGAGAATTCCCAAAAAACACTCTTGGGGAACTTTGAAGAGAAATTTAAGATAAAAGACAATGGAATGGGAGAATATTAGTTGAATCCCTTGTCATCTGTGGCCAATCTCCCTACATCCCACAGGTCCTATGGAAAGCACTCATTTTCATCCAAACCTTCTAGTTCCCAACAATTAACAATACATGAAGGGATTGGTATGGTTAAAGACCGTGTTTCTCTTTCAGAGGAAAATGAAGAATTTTTTTTCCTTGCTTGACTTTATAGAGAGGAAGAGCATGATCAAGAAGTTAGGCATGTTGATATTTCCTCACAGAAATATGGTAAAGGATATCAACTTATGAAAAAAATGGGGTATAAAGTAAAATGACCAATAGGCAAAGATAAAGGGTTGATAGATCCCACACACACTAAATTGCGGAGTCCAATAGATAAAACTTGACTAGGATACCATGGACAAAAATCCAATCCTTCCTCTAACAATGGTCCTATATGCAATAAAACAAAGGAATCTGATGATGAGACTGAGGAGGAAGAAAAATTTACAAGGTTATCTTTTGAAAGACTATTACGTATACAAATAGAGAATCCCCACTACCAAGGAGAACTATATATCCCACCTCAATTGAGAGCCCCCTCTGAACCAAACAGATCACCATGCCAACAATCATAGGAAGAGAATCAATTGACCAAAGAAGAAGTGGTGGACCAACAACAAGACGATTTGGGACTAGAAAAAGAAGGTGAACCTAAAGAAAGACACCCTAACTGGGGGAAAATAGTGACTATTGCTCACATACTGGATTTACCTCACTTCATGGATACAAGAGTGCAAGCGATAAAGGGATCGTTGCCTCATCCTAAATCCATACAAGAAGATGAAGGATAAGTAGTAACACAATAAGGTGAAGCTAAACACAAAGAAGAAGATAACTAAGTGGAGACGAAGGAGTCTTCATGACCATAGCATAGTACCTAGGTAGATCTGATGACATTCAGACTGATTCTCATGAATACTTGTTTGGTCAAGGTACATAGAATGTCCGAGAAAGAAGACATCCTAACTGGGGGCAACCAGTCGGCCCTAATAATGTCCTAGATATACCTCATTCTATTGAAATAATTTCTAATGAATACGAGTGGGATTCCCTCTAAGATGCCACAGTAGATATTGAAGTTGATGTCATTCACAAATATGCACCTGAATTTGAAGAAGGGGAAAGTTCCAATGCTACTCAGACAATAATTCTTCCCCAAAACATAAATTGGAACTTTGAAGATAATGGCCAAAATATCAAAACTAGAACTAGATCCACATCAATAATTGAGATTATTCTTTTATGCACTTTTCTGGAATAAATGTCTACTTAGGAGGAGAATCAAAATGAAAGTGTTAGATTAAATGGGTTAGATTCGCAAAATACTAACAATGATTCTGATAGTGATATTGGGATGCTTCATGGTTTAGGTAGTCCTCCAGAGAGTGTCATCTCTTACCCATTGAAATACTTGGTCATGATAACGGGGTGCTATCTTTAGAACCTACTATATCTCTATCCCTAATCCACCGCGATCTTATTAACTAGAATCAAAATAAGCCTATAAACCTGATTTCTTCTCCAAATGACTATACCTTGGCTTGTTTTCTAAATTCTATTGAGCCTCTTACCTCTTCCACTAGTGCAACGAGCATAAAAATGACAAAGGGGGATATCAAGTTTCTAATTCTTAAATGGAAAAATAAAAAGACAAAGAATTCTGATGGTGAAAACCACTTTGTAGAAGTATCAAAATCTAAAATACTAAAAAAAATGACACCCAATTGTGAAAACCTCTCAGAGGTGCCAGAGGATGGGAAACTTGATATCTTTCCTAATCATTTTCAGAAGTGGTCCTCAGTGCTTATTGAACCGACACAACCGGTCAATATGGGAACAACAAAATTACCCCAATTAATATATCTAGCACAATCTTTATTCAAAGGAGAGAAGCATTAGTTCACTCAATTTTTCATGAGACAAAAATAAACTTCTCTTGATCCTACTCAGACATGTTAGGATTGGATACTAACTTGATAATGCATTGCTTGTCTATTTTTCCCGATGTCAAACCAATTAAGAAGAATCTCAAGAAGATGCATCCCCATGTGGCACTATTGGTTAAAGCTATGTTAGAAAATTTGTTGAAAGCAGAGACCATCAGAGATGTAGTATACATTGACTAGATCTCAAACATTGTGCCTATTTCTAAGATTGATAAATCAATCATAGTCTACACGGACTTCCAAGATTTAAAAAAATATTATCCCAAAGACAATTTCCCACTTCCCAACATCGACATGATTGTAGACCTCACAATGGGATATGAGATGTATTCTCTCATGGATGGCTTCAAAGGGTATAATCAGATAAAAATAGCACCTAAAGATCAGGAAAAGACAAATTTTACTTGTACTTGGGGTAGGTTCTATTAGAACTGTTAGAATTCGTAGAATTCTATCACCAAGATCTACTATAGAAAAAACCTGTCACAAAAGAAAAGAATGGAGACACAACAAAGAATGTTATGAAAGATGAAATATTCATTCAGAGAGGGAATAATAAAATGCAAAGAGATCAATCCTTAGAAAGGTGGTCAAAACCCTAAAAAGGGAAATATCTAGTTTGCATGATAATAATTAATTATTATCATGCCTAAAGTTTAGCTTATGTAAACTATAGATAATAAGTGACTTAATAATTAAATCAAAATGATTTAATAAATAAGTGAAATAAATTATGACTCTAATACCCCCCTAAGATAAACTTAGGGAGTAGCTAAAACCTAGAAACAACTATTGTAAGTAGGAAAATGGGTCCCGACAACATAGCCTGATGATTAGTCAAGGTCTGGAGATTTCTCAAAAGAGATGTCCAGACTTGCAGCCAAACGAAAACCACAATAGAAACAACAATACAATCAATATATAACCAAATTCAACTTATATTATTATCAGAAATTGATTACATGAAACATGTCAAGCTATAAGGCCTTCTCAGTTATGACCAATTGCATCAGCACACACAATATATCTCATAGGATTGATGCCTTCCACACTAGCCCAGATCTGTAACACACAAAAATCTAGTGTGGAAACCAAGAGAGATCTTAACTTGAGCTCATAAGACACCAAGAAATATTATTTTCTCCTAAGCCAACACTTGGCTACTAGCTCTTTAAGCTATCTTTCTTTCTTCTGCAACTTGCCGCTCTTGCCTTCACTTCCCTTGTCATCGTGGCCTCTTGCCTTTTCTACCTCTCCTACTCTAAGAATACCCTCCTTTTACACAACATAGCCACAAGTTGGCTTTACAATAAAACAACCCCAAAAAACAATAGTCGACTGCAAGAACACAAAACCCAATGTGTTATCTATTAGTCGGCTTGCAACAATCATTAAATCCACATAGGAGAAATAACCAATCTTGATTTAGGTCCTCAAACCTCCAATGGTTGATCCAAATCATGAGGAACATGACCCAAATTAAATGAAAATGTCGGCCAACCCAACCAATCAAAATAACCCCATTGGTGAACTAGAAAACTGAAAGCTATGCCACTCGGTGAGAGACACCAATGAACAAAACACCACCAAGCAGAGCACCACCGAGCACTGCACCACCAAACATCACTGAGTAGAACACCACCAAGTAGAGCACCATTGAGCCTAGTCACTGAGTCTTTTGGTTAAGATGCACACCTTCTAACCAATAACTACCACCAAATGACCAAGAATCTCAGGTCTCCAACCGAGCTTGCTACCAAAAGTCAATACCAAACTCTAACATATTTTGGTGATACATGATTGAAAATTACCCAAGGATTCTCTTGCATCAAACACCCTAGGTGCAAAAATATGTTCTCAATAGCTCTACAAATATATTTTGGGATTCAACACGTAGATCCCAAACTGGTTCCTAATATACATGTCCTTCGAGTCCTCAACCGATATAGGCTTGCCTTGGTTCTTCTTCTTTGAATCATTTCTTGCATCCAACAAAAAATTCTTTCTCTGAAAAGGTTCCACCACCTTATAACCAATCAATGTTCTCCGAATAAGTAAGTTTTATCCCTCCACCTCAGGTTCATTCAGTACATCTTTATTCACCATAGCATTTTAGTGATTACCAACCTTCTTGTCTACATGGGGACATTCATATGGCTGATGTCCTTCTTCTCCATAGTTATACCAAGTATCTCTAAATCCACTTGTAACTATCCTTCTCCTTGATTCAACAAGCTTTGGTCCATCCTCAACTATTGGTTTATCCTTTACTGACTGTTCTTTCTTCTCTTTCGCTCGGGAGTTACCATGATGTCTTCTCTTTAGCTTATCTTCCACCTTCAGCACATACTGGTAAGAATCCTCCACTGATCCAATCTTAAACATACCAATCTTATCCTATATATTGAATCTCAGACCATTAATATATCTAGCCACCTTTTTCTTAGAAATTTCTATATGTCCAGATCGAATTGTCAACTTGTAGAACTCCTTGGTATTGTCTTCTATAGTCGTCTTCTTCTGCTTTAGGTTTTGTAACTTCTTGAACAACTCAAGTTCATAGTCAACATGAATGAAATTATTCTTTAGTTTTTACACCATCAACCTCCACCGATTGATCTTCACCTCACCTTCTTCTTCTCTCTCTCTTTGCAATTCATTCCACCGTAAAGTAGCATATCCCTTCAACTTAGTATGTGCTGACCTCACTCTAAGAATATCTCCAATGTTTTCCATCTCAAATTAGTTTTCTAACTCATTGGTCCAATCAATTAGATCCTCAAGTCTCACTGTACTTGAGAAATTGGAAACCTCCATCTAGTAACTTGTACTCAACAAACAACTAGATCTCTGCAATCGATCAGTTCTATCTTCCCTAGATCATTCCATTCGATCAACTCTGTCATCTCCACAAGATCCAGTAGCCTCAAATTCTTAAGCAACTTCTTCAAAACCATCATCTGTTCCAAGGTTCCTCGGTAAACCAACTATGGCTCTCATAATTTTGGTGACCAACTCATTCTTCATTGTCTCCATCTCAGATCTGATATCTAATATGACCTTTTCTGTTATCCTCATCTCAATCGCATCATCTATATCTTCAACCACCCTAGGGCCCAATCTCCTCAGAGGCATCTTCCAAAGTCTTTGAAAACACTCTGTTACAAATCGCAAATGATCACCTTATGATAACCTCTAAACCATCTGCAAGTCAGATCACAACTTGCTATTGAGTATGAACAATCTGACAGGTTTGACAAGTCCAAGAACATATATCTCTGGAGGAAACACAACATTCATTCAGACCAAGCATATCGACATTGCTCTGATACCACTTGACGCATTCAAGATCCAGAGAGATTTCAAAAGAGATGTCCAGACTTGCAGCCAAGCAACAACCATAATAGAAATGCCAATACAATCAATATATAACCAAATTCAACTTATATTATTATCATAAAATGATTACATGCAACATGCCAAGCTATAAGGCCTTCTCAGTTATGACCAATTGCATCAGCAAACACAACATATCTCATAGGATCGATGCCTTCCACACTAGCCCAAATATGTGACACACAAAAATCTGGTAGGAATACCAAGAGAGGTTTGAACTTGAGCTCACAAGCCACCAAGCAATCTTCTTGTCTCCTAATCCAACACTTGGCTACTAGCTATTCAAGATATATTTACTTCTAGTTCAACTTCTCTCTCTTGCTTTTGTTTCCCTTTCCTTCACTGCCTCTTTCCTTCGCTGCTTCTCCTACTCTAACCATACCCTCCTTTTATACAACATAGCCACAAGTTATCTTTACAATAAAACAAACCCAAAAAAATAATAGTTGGCTTCAAGAACACAAAACCCAATGTGTTATCCATCACTCAGCTTGCAATAGTCATTAAATCCACCTATGAGAAAGAACCAATCCAGATTTAGGTCCTCAAACCTCCAACGGTTGATCCAAATGATGAGGAACATGATCCAAATTAAATACACATGTTTTCCAACCCAACCAATCCAAATAACCCATTTGGTGAACTAGAGCACCAAAATCCAAGCCACTCCATGAGAGACACCACTGAACTGAACACCACCAAGAAGAGCACCACTAATCCTAGTCACCAAGTCCATTGGTGAAGCCACACACCTTCCAGCTGAGAACTACCATCAAATGACTGAGAATCTCAAGTCTCCAACCAAGCTTTCTAGTGAAAGACAAAACCAAACTTTAATATATTTTAGTGATATATGATTTCCAACTACCCAAGGATGCTCCTGCATCACCTAATCAGGTACCCAAGTATTAAAAATCTTTGTAAAGAGGAGAAAAGGAGAAAACCCTATGGGAAAATCCCTCTCTGAAAAGAGATGAAGCCTAGTGAATGAATGAAGAAGCCTCCAAACTAGAGAATGTCCCAAAAAATAGGAACACAGGACGAACATGAAGAACACCTCTAAAGCATTAAGATATAAACATTGTCAAATAATAACTACTGGAACCTACACTGTAATAAAACATGATTAGGTAGAGAAGATTGTAATCTTCATGAGTGCCCTCAAATGACACTACTCAAATCAGGATGCAAACAAAGGCAAATATCAAACCTGAAATATGGATGGAAAAAACACCAAATTCTAAAGTGTTGATCAATCAAAGATGGAAGGATGCCTCCAAAATAAGAATGAAAGAGTGTCCATATGGTAAATGATCCATCTCACTTAAATGCATAGGTACCCAGCTGCTCCATCCGCCTAGTACATAGGAATAAATAAAGAATACATAGCTCACTCCATTGAGCCAAGGAAGCATTAGAACCAATAGGATACACCCCCATAATTATGAGAAGGGAGAGGCATGACATGTATATTGAAACAGATTTCCAAGAAAGACTGCATGACAAAGAACCAGGAACATAGAAAGTACAGAAGAAAGTACAAACACATATATAGGATGGTGTCATGGAAGGATCACTCTCTTGACACTCATCACGAGGCTAATGTCATGGAATGAACACTCACTTGAAAAAGGTAGATGAAAAACAAATCAAACATCAAACCCCCCCATGGTACTTTATAATGGAGTGCAAGTACAAATAGACACAAAATGTGCAAGATCCCAAGCATGTGACAAATGAAACTGTTGGAAACACTGAGAGGGGGGGGGTGATTTAGTGTTTGTCTATTAATTAATTTTCAGAAACTTAAACATAAATCAAACATACATAGAATGAAGCTTAATATAAGAACTCATAATAGATAATATGATTACGGGGAAAGCTTGATCAAAGGAAAACCCTGGTGGGAATTAGTACCCACAAATATTGTACTAGGTATAATGAACCTGTTAAAGTTCATTTTCCCTGTTAGAAGCAATCTTTACAATATGAGTACAATGACCTGGTTAAATGTCTGACCCTGTTAGGAGTCCTTTTACAAAACCCTGTTAAAGTTATATGGCTCACTGCCTGTTGGTTGTATTTCGTGTTTTGCCCTATTCCTTGTCTTGTTCTCTGAAAGTTTGCAGGTTTTCATGCCTATTCCATGTCAAAATCTTGAGAAACCTTGCAAAATCATAAACCCTAAGGCCTAATGTTGAACGATGCATCTTAAAATCCCTCAGCCATGTCTTATATTCCTTCATTACCTTTTCAAGTTACTTAAGGCATGTGCTATTTAATAAGTTAAGTCAAGTCGCTTGATCGCTGTACCAAGAACGAATATGCCAAATGATCTCCCAACTTTGATTTTGCCTTGTGTCGCTTAGTCTCGTGAAAAAATAGAATATTCTATAAGTGTCTCGAGACTTAGCGATTTTCGTTTGGTCGGGTTGTCGCTTAATTCCAAGTTATGAGCTTTCAAAGTGAATGGGACCCACCTTAGTCGGGTGATTGCATGATGTTAAGGCAAGTCAACAAAATGTCCTCCGACCTTGCGCCTTTCTTCATGTCGCGTGATCGCTTGATCCACCCAGTCAAACAGTTAAGGTTTCACTTCAGTCGCGTGGTCTCGTGATATTT
>MU227849.1:496808-530500 GCA_018584345.1 Thuja plicata
TGGTTATATCTTGTATATGATTATGCTTGATCATTTAAAAGGTATTTTATTAGTTGGTTCAGTAAAGATACATGACAAATCAGTGTCCACATTAACAAATACTGTGTTATCAGTCATCTTATAAGGTAAAACCTGCCTGAGCATCTGTGGAGCTCAAAAACGAAGAAGGATGTTGTTTAATCCTTAGCAATTAGGCTTTTCTTGTCTTTGAACTGTGAAACAGGTTTTAGAGGTAACAAGATTCAAATAGATGTTTCAAGCAGTATAGTTCATGCAAGAAAAATCCCTAACACTGCCCAATAGGATGAAGGCTACAACCTTCTAAAAGTTGATATACACTATATCAAAAGTGAACTGCTGTGATGACATTGTTGTCTGATCAGTTCTCTGTATGCGTGAATTATCTTACTCTCTTAAAGAGCTATATCATATACTGACTTCATTATACTTCTCTTCTGTATCTTCCTCTTACATAATAATCGACACTTGTAACATAACTTTACATTACATACTTATATGTTCATATCCGAATAGGCGCGACCCAAAACAAGACTCTAGTCGGCCCTAAAAAAAAATACACAACGCTTACAAACAAGTTATCTTAAGCATGTTTACTACAATGTTAATTACATCATTTCAAACATATAACAAAAGGATCTTATCCATTACATTACAAAATAATTCACGCTGATCAAAATAGTAGTCAGCTTCCATGCTCTGTCTTCTAGACAGCTAATCAACTGATCTGTCTATAACTTTGTCGTACTATTATTTTGTACCATGCATGTCTGGATGTAGCATGTACATATGTCATACAATATATATTTGAATGCACATAAGCTCAATTGTTCTCTCGCATGTGCGCTGATGTGCTGATCGCTGAATATCTTTGTCTTCCGTATTTTCCATACTTAGTCATTTTGGCTTTCGTGATAGAAACTAAAAATGACTTTGTTTCCATGATGAAAACACAAAATTCATAATGCATCCTTAGGAAGTCAACTTTCCAACAATCTCCCCCTTTTTCATTTATGGCAACAAAGGAATGTGGCCAAGTTTCTCAAAATGACTTAACACAAAAAATGACTGTATATCATAACATCTTATTGATATACCTATAATTCTCCGCATATACACATTCTATATTACTCCCCCTTTGACATTAATGACAAAGGTGTACAAAAACTTGTAAGTCTTCTACATACTTACTCCATGTAAACTTCAGGGTACACAATCTAAAGAGATTGGATCTCTTTCTGCCAAAATACTTTCATAGCATCAACTATCTGAAGATGCGCACATAGGGCATAAGTTTGTTTCTCCATCTTCATCAAATCCATGCAAGGACCTTGATCATATGTTGTGATGGTGGCATCAATCTGTTTGATGTTCTCATTTAAGACTGCTAGAGATGGTGCAAGTGCATTTCTCAACTGAGTTTGTCAGACTCTTATCTTGTTGATTTCCAAGTTGGCCTTCTCAATCTTGTCCAACTATCCTTGATAGACATTATTGCATATGTTCATGTCTTGCATGGAAGTCTCAACTATTTTTCTGATGCTATCCACCATTAACCCTACCTCTTCTACCTTTTTAATCTGCTTAGAGGTGAACTTCACTCTATCCATGCAGTTGGCTATAACTTTCTTTCCCTTAGCTGCCAATTCTTTCAGTATGGATTTCCCAATCTTAAGGAGTTCATGTCTAAGGTAAAGTTATTTACCAAATCATTTAGTCTCTCCTTCTTGTATTCATCTTCTTCAATCTTAGTAGCTAAATCTACTAGGTTTGTAAAATGTGTTTTGAAGTTTGTCAAAATGTTGTCCACATCTTCAACTGATTGGACTTTGGCTACTTTCTGATCAACAGGCACTAATTCATTCAATATGTTTACTATTCCCAAAAATCGAGAGTTCCTCATCACTTGTTTCTCCTTTTCTTTTTCCATAGCAAGAATGTTGATCTTGATTAGGTCTTCTTCTCCCCATGCATCCAGACTTGCTGAATCAGGAGTAAACATTGACAACAATGAGGTAGATGGTTGAGTGGATGTGAAAATATAGCGTTCTGACTAGTATCCATGCATTCAACCTTTACTGGTATCTCTTTTATTGGTGTCTTATCACCTTGAGTATCTTTTTCTTCATTTATGTCAATTGGATCATTAATGGGAACTTCATCCTGTTGTGCAGATGTATCATCAATGCACATTTCTTCAGTGCTTACAAATGCTTTATCAACTGTGTCCATGTCCTTGTCAAATGCTTTCATGCATATCTTGATGTTATCAACTACTATAGTATCTTCTGAGTCTTTATCTGTATCAGAAGTTATTTTCACTGTGGGCGCTAAAACCTATGGACCTATTGTAGGTTCTTTCTGAATCACTGGTTCTGTAACCTGTTTAGGAGGAGCTGGAGTTTCCTTAGTATTAGGCGCCATTGGTGGATACATGTGTCTATCCATAAACACTTTTACAAATGCCTTTTTAGTCTCTTTACCTATCTCTTCATACTCTTTGTTCATAATCTATAAAGTCCTTGTCTTGGATCTGAGATGAGGCTTCACCAGATCTAATAATATAGCCTTCTCATCATGCCAGTATATAGGGAGAAGAGTATCCAATGTTTCTTCTCTAATCTTTATGTCTTCCTCTATTGCATGTCTTTTCATGATCTCCAATATGTTCCATAACTTATCCGGTACCACTATCTTGAGTTCAAGAACTATCTTCTTAAACTTGATCATATGAGATATGATCATAGAATGTATCCTAGTCTTATCTATTTCTTGATACTTGTCAGAGACTTTAGAAAGTGTATCTAATCTCCCTTCATTTAAAATCCTATTCTTTAAAACATTTAGACTAGATCTAAATCCTACCTCAGTAGGAGCTTGAGTATTCTTTGCTTTGCTCCGAGTGTTCCTTGAGGATGGGTGATTGTGGGCACCCGTTTTCTTCCTCTAGTCTTCCTGATTGGTGTAGAAAGTGGAGATGAGTCTAAGAAAATGGTGGTAGAGGGTGCTAAGGTGCTCTCTACTTTATTCTTCTTTTGGATCTGTTCAGCCTTCTCAAGTTCTTTTGCTATCTTGGCATCTCTAGCTTTGTCAAGATCTTCTTGAGTTACTCCATGAACTTTTAGTATGTTAGATGTAATTATGGATGCTTTCCTTTTATTATCAGCACTGTGTAATATATTATCCACTTCATTGGTCTTCTCTCTGTAAGTGCCCCACCTAGGCTCATTAGGATCTTTGGGCATAGACAATAGAACTTGTGCATATCCTTCTAACACATGTTCTTCCACTTCATAACCAAGAGAATGAATCCATTTGGTTCTAGGTTCAATTGCCTCCATGCAAGTGCAATCTATTTCTACCATGAAACATATGGTATCCTTATATTTGTCAACTATCTTTTCAGATAATCTGAACCTATTCTACATTTTGATCCTAAATGTCTTAATATCCATATCCATGGTGTCCCTTGTACTGCTCTCTAGAGTGGCCTTAAGAGAAATCTGAGACATTGTGGGTTTTCTCCTATCTAGGTAAAGGTTTGCAACCTTTTAAACAATATGGAAGTGCAAATAGATGATCAAAGATCCAAACCTGAATGTCTTTCTCTTTTCATGCTTGATGATTTGAATGTTGTCAATCAATTGACCATGCAAGGTCTCACATAGGTTGTATTGAGTGTTATCCTTCACCATTCTGATAGCTGCTAGGACTGTTGCTGCAGAGACACTATTCAACCTGCTTTCTTGCTAAAACTTATACCCAAGTATCATAGTTAGAATTTTTATGTCATCTTCTTTGATAGGGTCAACTGTCATTACACGCTTGTCATTTCTAGATAGGCAAACTTGTTCAATTTGCTTCTTGACATCCTTGCCAGTAGGAAAAACTAGTCCAGTCTTGGGAAGTCTAGTTAATTCATGGATTAGATCTATAGTGATGCATACAGGGACCTCTCCAATCCAATAAAAATAATCATGTATTCTGCTTAACAAAATCTTCACCCATTCTAGATTATCAAACTCATGTACATTTGAGTATTTGAAAATAGGGTTATCAATCAAGTGCGCAAACTCATCCTTGAATGTATAATTAGGTTTCATCATTGATCCCATATGAGTGGCTATGCTGATATCTCCTATTGTTTCCTTCTTATAGTAAATATATGCGTGGATATCTTCTACGTGAACAACACCTAGCGGAGTTTTGGAGAAAGCTCCTTCCACATCATCCAGTATGGATTTGAATGGATTTTTCTTGAATACAAATCTCTTCCTCTCTATAATATCAAATATTACTGGAGTCACCATACTTACTTGGAACTTGCTTAAGTAGGGTTTCATGAAATTTTGAAATGGCGTGACTGCTAGGGTTCCATTCCAAACTTCTTATCCGTTCGCTTAACTGCCAAATCTGTTGTGCTTGTGTGCTTTGATGCCTAGTGCTCCAATGCTCTCCAAATTCTGTGATCTCAAATGCAAGTGTGAAGAAGATCAAACACTTACTTTCTTTTATAAAATCTACCACATTTAATGTTTGCAACCGTACACAAATTGTTCAGAGATTTTGCAACTTTGATCTTGATGCATTTGAGACAATGCGTGTATGCATACTGCAATATTATGTGCTTATAACCATGAATCCATAGGTGCATACTCAGAGGTGAGTATACCAACCACGCAGCGGTCCTAAGCTATAATAGCTCCCCCTAAGACCAAGAAGGTCTATTCAAGAAGAAGTAGAGGATGTGTCCACTGTGGATGCATCAACCACTTTGTCAACATTATTGTCCTTCTTTACTTCAACCCAAATTTTTCTTGAATCTTCTTTTTCTTGAACAAACTTAACTTCTCCTTCTTCTTCAAATAGTGACTTCTTAGGATCCTCTTGCTTTTGAGTTTTGGATCTACAAAACCTTGAGATGTGTCCAGCCTTTCCACATGTGTGACAAATGATAGGAGGTCTGATGCTTTTGTTCATCATGCTGCACTGCTTTTCTGTGTGTCCATTGTAGTTACATATCTGACATGTGGTGTTCTACAAATTCCTTTGAGGTTGATTTCTCTAATTGTTTTGATTCATTCTTCTTTGATTCTGCTGTGACTGATTTCTTTGATTTGTTCTGCAATGTATAGCCCTGTGACCAAACTTATTACAAGAGAAACAGTAACCATTGAAAGGTCTTACCTCTTTGCAATCTCTTGCCAAATGACCATGTTTTCTACATGCATAACAAGTTCTGTTAACTTGCTTGATTTCGCCTTTAGGTCGATCTGTTTTAATCTCTCTAACACTTTCAACTTTCTTTGCCTCTGAAGATGCTTCATGATCTTTCTTTCTTTCTTGCAATGAGTTGATTTCAATTTGTGCTACACTATATCCAAGACCAGTAGTGTCACCTTTTTTCTTTTGTGCATTAAGCTGAGATTGAAGTGAATCAGAACTTGTGTGGAGTTTATCAATCTTATCCTTTTCTTCTGTTAATTCAGATTCCAACTTCTTCTTTATGTTTTCCAATTCTAGGACTTTCATGTTTTCTTTCAAGAGTTCATCATCTAATTGTTTGCTTTCTTTGATCTTTTCTTCAATAGCAATTTGGCTGTCTGTGAGCTGTTCATCCCGATTTTCAACTTTATCTTTCAGAGACACATTCTCTTCATTGAGATTTTTGATCATTTTCCCTAAATCACTTGTAGAACAATCTTTTAAATATTTTCTTAATTTCTTGATAAGCATTTGTGAGCCATCAACTTTCAGTCTAAGTTCTTCATTTTATTTTTCAGATCTATCAAGATCTTCAAGAGCTGCTTCAAGATTCTTTTTCAAATGTTTTGCTTCTATTGAGTCCATGATCTCCTCAAGTGGTTAAACTTATTTGCTGAGGACCAAAGCTCTGATACCAATTGTTGGAAACACTGAGAGGGGGGGGGTGAATTTGTGTTTTTCTATTAATTACTTTTCAACAACTTAAACATAAATATAACATTCATAGAATGAAGCTTAATATAAGAAATCATAACACATAATATGATTATGGGGAAACCTTCATCAGAGGAAAACTCCGGTGGGAATTAGTACCCACAAATAGTGTACTAGGTATAATGAACCTGTTTAAGTTCCTTTTCCCTGTTAGAAGTAGTCTTTACAATATGAGTACAATGACCTAGTTAAAGGTTTGACCCTGTTAGGAGTGTTTTTACAAAACCCTGTTGAAGGTATATGGCTCACTTCTTGGGCTCACTGCCTAATAGGATGAAGGCTACAACCTTTTGAAATTTGATATACACTATATCAAAAGTGAACTGCTATGATGAAACTGTTGTCTGATCAGTTCCATGTATGCGTGAATTCTCTTACTCTCTTAAAGAGCTATATCATATACTGACTTCATTATACTACTCTTTTGTATCTTCCTCTTACATAATAATTGACACTTGTAACATAACTTTACATTACATACTTATATGTTCATATCCAAATAGGCGCGACCCAAAACAAGACTCTAGTCGGCCCTAAAAAAAATACACAACGCTTCCGAACAAGTCGGCTTAAGCGTGTTTACTAAAATGTTAATTACATCATTTCAAACATATAACAAAAGGCGCTTAGCCATTACATTACAAAATAATTCACGTTGATCAAAATAGTAGTCGGCTTCCATGCTCTGTCTTTTGGACTACTGGTCTATTGATCTATCTGTAACTTTACCATACTATTGTTCTGTACTATGTGTGTTTGGATGTAGCATGTACATATGTCATATAATATATATTTGAATGCGCATAAGCTCAATTGATCTCTCACATGTGCGCTGATGTGCTGATCACTGAATATCTCTGTCTGCCCTATTTTCCATACTTAGTCATTTTGTCTTTCATGACAGAAACTAAACATGACTTTGTTGCTATGATGAAAACACAAAATGCGTCATGCATCCTCAAGAAGTCAACTTGCCAATAGAAACTTTATCTTAGTGTGTTTGCAAAAAATGAATTTTATAGAAATAGGTGTCTACAATGCTCAGGAATGAAAAAAATCTATAAGAACATGAGTAAAAGATAAAAAGGAGTCATCCCATGCTAGGAAAATGATCTCAGGACCTAAAACATCCAAGATATTCACTAGATTGCAAAAATGCAACAAAATGAATAAAATGTACCTGGACCCATAACATAGTAAAGAGTACATAACCAACTTTCCAATAATATGCGGAAGTCAAAAAACAAAGTCTAGATGAGAAAGACATGCCTCCCAGAGTGCAAAAAGGATACATGTCTTTGACTATAAAAATAGATGCAAAGTAGTAAAAGCAGGAAATGAAACCTGCAAAATTAGATCGGGCTTGGAACCAGCTTTCTGGTGATATCTCATTTGCCCAAAAATGCTTCCATTTTCTCAAGTTACGAGAAAAAAACCAAAGAATGTTGCAAACAAGAAGAGTCCCAAGAAATCTTTGCTAAATCTAGCAGAGCTCTACTAAATCTGGTGATGTCGCTATATATGGCAGGACTACCAAAATTTTGGCCATGCAAGAAATATTTTTTTTTTGAAAAAGATATTTTAAAAAATGATTATATATATATATATATATTATATAAAAAAATATTAAAAAAATGCGATGGAAAAGTGAGCAGGCCCAAAACACAAGGCTGAAGCCCTTGGGCGTGCGCACGGGCCTTGGGGCCTACGCACAACTGTCATGTGGGGGGGAAGCCTTAGTGCCTACCTACGTGCAGGTGGGTGGGGTATGAACCCCCCATTTATTTTGAAACCCCAAAAAATTTTGTTATCTTTTTTAAATGGAATTTTTTGAGAAAAACAATGGCGTGCAAATTTTTTTTTACATTTGCCTTCTAAAAACATTGAAAATTTACTTGCCTTGGTATGCATGCCTAGAAAAGGGTCGTACAAGAAATTTTTTTTTGCCTCGAATTTCAACTGTGTCCAAACTAGATATGCCTTATATAAAAAGAGGGTTTTTGGGCCTTTTGGACGCAACCGTCAGGTCAGTTTGTGCCCAAAGTGCTCTGAAAAATATCTCCCCCCAGATCCACACAATAAACCTTTGTAAACATTAAACCCTTAGAGCTCCAAAATTTCTTAAAAATCTCAAGAACAGGCTACAACAACAAGGCTCTGATACCATGTTAGAAGTCATAGAATTCTATCACCAAGATCCACTATAGCAAAAACCTGTCACAAATGAAAAGAATGGAGACAAAACAAAGAATGTTCTGAAGGATGAAATATTCATTCAAAGAGGGAGTAATAAAATACAAGAGATCAATCCTTATAAAGGTGACAAAAACCCTAAAAAGGTAAATATCTAGGTTGCATGATAATAATTAATTATTACATGCCTAAAGTTTAGCTTAATTAAACTAGAGATAATAAGTGACTTAATAATTAAATCAAAATGATTTAATCAATAAGTGAAATAACTTATTACTCTAACAAGAAAATTATGCCTTTTGTTCTCAAAAAGACAGGAGCAACATACCAGGGAGATATGGCGACCATATTCCACGACATTATGCATAAGAATAAGGAAGATTATGTCGATGACACTTTGGAAAAATTAGTAAAAAGGAATACACATTTGGTTGATTTAGAGAAAATCTTTGATCGAATGGAACAATTCAATTTAAGGTTAAATAAAAAAAAGCGTGCCTCTGGTGTGACATTAGGCAAACTCCTTGGGTACATTGTCTTGGCAAAAGGAATTGATGTCGAGCCAAAAAAAGTGACAACAATTATGGAAATGCAACCACCCAAAAATATCAGCCAAATTAGGACATTACAAGGGAAGCTACAATCAATTAGGAGATCCATCTCATAGCTAGCATATAAAGATCAACCCTTCACAAAGACATTGCATAAGGGCGTAACATTCAAATAGGATGAAGGGAGTGAAAAAAACTTTCAATAGATCAAAGAGTACTTAGAAAATCCACCTATTTTAATGATACCCATACCAGGGAAACCTCTCCTACTATATGTATCAGCTACATAAATGTCGCTTGGAGCTTTGCTAGCACAACATGATGAAACAAGAAAAGAAAGAGAAATTTACTACATAAGCAGAACAATGGTTTCTTACGAGCACAATTACACAATTATTTAAAAAGCTTGTCTAGCGGTAGTATTTTCTTCACAAAAGCTCTGACATTACATGCTCGCACACCCTGTCAATTTGATTGCAAAGATAGATCATTTAAAGTACTTGTTGAGTAAAGCCACCTTGACTGGTAGACTAGAAATATGGGTGATGATACTCAACAAATTTGACATTGAATACATAGACAACAAATATGTCAAAGGGTAGGTTATTGATGATCACTTGGCGGATGCCCCTCTTCAAGACAATAGATCATTAATCAAAGAGTTTCCTGATGAATCCATTCTACACCTGACACTAGAGCACCCATGGAAAATATTCTCCAATGACTCATTCACACAATAAAGGTTTGAAGCTGGGGTATTCTTTATAACACCACAATGATACAAACTCCCTAAAGCTTACAAGATGATCTTTCCTTGAAAAAAAATATGGCTGAATATGAAGCCTTGGAAAATGGACTGAAGTTATCTATTGAATGGAAAATCAAGGAACTACACATTTATGGAGACTCTCATCTAGTGATCAACCAAGTAAATGACCAATAACAGACTAAAGATGAAAAGCTCACACCCTAGAAGAGGATGGTTGATGATCTAAAGAAGTACTTTGTCTTTATCACCTTTCAGGAAGTCCTAAGAGAAGCACACAAAGTGACCAATGACATGGATACTTTGGCCTCTATGCTACAATTAGAAGAGCATCAATTTCTCTATGACTTCCTAGTGGAAGAAATCCCTTTTCCAGCCCATGATTCCCTATAATCTCAAGTAGTGTACTCAATTGTAGGCACTGAATCTTCCCGATATAGCCAAATATACTCCTACTTGCATGACCAAATAATTCTTGATGAATTATCTAGAAATAAGAAGTGAAACCTTATACTAAATGCCTCATGTTATTTGATGATAGCTAATGACTTGTAGAGACAAAGTCTAGACGGTACTTTCCTTAGGTGTCTAGAATTCAAAGAGTCTAAGCGTGCGCTAAAGGAAGTCCACAAAGGTATTTGTGGGTCTCACTCAAATGGAATCTCATTGTCCAAGAAAATCCTAAGGGTAGAGTACTACTGGCCTTCCATGGAGAAAGATTTTGTTCAGTTCGCCAAGATCTGCAAGACATGCCAACTACATGGTAACCTTTTTCATGCTCCTATTAGAGAGCTATTACCTTTTATTAGAAACTAGTCATTCCAACAATGGGCCTTTGACTTGGTAGGTCAAATCTATCCTTCCTCCTTGAGTGGACATATTTCACCATTACAACCACTGAATAATTCACAAAGTGGGTCAAAGCAATCCCTCTTATCAAAGCAACTAGTAAAAAAGTATTGATGTTCATCCTGAACTACATTATATGTAGGTATGGGATACCTTCCTCTATTATGAAAGATAATGGGGGAAAATTCAAGAAAAAATATATTGATGAATTGTGTGAAAAATTCAATATTACTCAGCATTGTTCCTCTATCTACTATCCTCAAGGGAATGGACAAGCTGAGGCATCCAACAAAAAGATACTGAAAATTCAACATTGAACAATGAGCAAGTTAGGGAAAGATTGTCATCTCTAGTTTAACCCAACCTTGTGGGCCTATCAAACCAGTATCAGAACTCCTACAAGGGAAACATCATTTTCCTTGGTATATGGTGCAGAAGTAGTACTACCTATTGAGGTTGAGATACCATCACTTAGAGTCTCACTGTAAGGACTCATAACCGATGAAGATTACCATATTTCCAGAATCCAGGAGTTAGAACTACTTGACGAAAGAAGGCAAGAAGCATTTGACCATCTAAGGGTCTATCAAAACATGATGTCTAGAGGTTACAACAAGAAAGTAAGATACATATAATTTTAGGTTGATGATCTTGTACTTAGAGAGAATCCAAAGAATCAACAAAATCATGAGAAAAAGGGGAAATTTGAACCCAACTAGATGGGTCCCTTCATGATCACTACAAAATTTGTTTCTTAACTATATAAAGTGTTAACTCCAGAAGGGGATACATTCAATGGTCCCATAAACACAATCCACATGAAGACATTCTACAACTAGACATTTTGAGCAGTTCTTGTACAACAAAAATGATCCTGAAAAAAGAAACAAAAAAAATTAAAAAGAAAAAAAGTGCCTCGGTGAAAACCTGGTAAAAAGGCACCTTGGTAGAAAAAATAATAATTCTACCAAGTGGTGAAAACCTGGAAAAATTGCATCACTTGTAACTCGCGCTCCATTTATCAATGCGTAGCTTGACTATCTCACCTGCAGATGTTTTAGCACCTATAAAATTTTGATCATTTTTCCTAATTGTTGTCTCAGCATCATAGCTTGAAATCGCTCAATATCTTGATCCGAAAAGCCTATTTCCTCAGTAAGGGAAATCTCCTAATCCATCTGGGCAACCCATTTGACATCTTGTCATTCATCTTAAAAAATCAACATTAATATTATTCTGGTCTTTCAACCACAGGCCAATTTGCAACTGACACACTGGTGTTTTTCAACACCTTAATCAATAGTATTTCCAAACATTACCTATTTAGACACATCTATGTTTTTCAACACATGTCAGATAATACATCAATGCACTTAAAAATCTTGGCTTTATAACTCTCAAGTACACGACTGTGTCAATACTAACACCCACAAGCACAGTGGTGTTTCTCAACACCCTACACAGAAAAATGTATAACAATCACACTTGATGAAAGTTTGATGAATATTTTCTTGACTGTTGTCTGTTATCAATGATTTTATATACTCTTTTCTTTGATTTCTTCTTGTTGGTGTGGTCACGATGATCCTGTAACATTAAATAAATTGGGTGTCTATGATAAGAGCCTCCACAGTAAGGTGGATCAGCCTCACATATCTTTACTTTGTTCATTTGTACACCAAGGTGAGGTTGGGACTATCTCCTTGACTGTTAATCTACCTATTTACGCAAGAATGCACTCATGGTTATCTTGACTTTGAATGCTTTGATATTGGTGTACCCTTGCAATATCAACTAGAAACAATGTTCAGGTTATCTTGGTTCTTGTACCTTGATGCTTAAATTAGTTTCCCAATTTTATCCGATGAAAGTCAATACTCATATCCTTATGGTTGTAGTGGTACCAGTAAGGTTTGTATCAACTCCGATGTCCCAAATTCTCAATGATGAAAAAATGACTAAAGGCATCAATGACTATACTCATGTCATAGGCTACATTTCATTCTTAGGCTTGCATTTTTTAATAGCATTATGAAAAGAAAAGATATATCCCTGTAACATTGAATCCTTTTCCAAAGCACTCAACTGCATTTATCATCTAAAATTTATATACCTACAAGAAAGGGTTAGAATCAACCATGATAAGAGAGTGATGCACAATGAAGAAATGCAACAAGATATGTTTCATTCACGATACATGAAAGATCTACTCAACTGAAGTGATACAAGACTCTACTCTAATCAAAAATACCACATGAAAAAGAAAGAAAGAAAGATGCATTAAAGACATCACACGAAGCATGAATCAATCATATATATATCAAAAGTATCCATGTCTACAAAAATATGCTTAGGAAATCTCAAGAAAAATATACATCCTCGATGCAAATGAATCATGTGTACACCAATTTATCTCACAAAAAAATTAGAATGGGGAAAGATAGAAGAATGGAATATCAAGACTGGCTCCCTCCCTCAATGTCTCTAAGGGTGGGAGGTGGAGATGCATATGCTCTAGGTGGAGGGCCTCCTCCCTCAGATCTTTCCAAGTACAATGAATATGGGCACACCTATTGAGTCACAAGAACTACTACATTGTAAGCCGCTATGTAATAGGCTTCCCTACTAGTCTACTAGGTAACCTCACACTGAAGAGTACTATGCTCAGCTATGAACCCCTAGATCAATCCTGAGATCCTCTCATCTCTCTTAGTGATAGTGCGGCCTCTCTCTGTAATCTATACATGAGATATCACTAGCTACATTTGTAACCCTCAAATCCTTCCCCTCAAGGTACATATCACATCCTATGGGGTCTGCTCTCTAGGTACACCCTCCTCCTTCCCAACTTGAGCATCCCTCCTTTGTCAAACCTATCAGGCTGCATCATCAAAATCTAGATCATGTGGCGCGTCCCCAATCTCTGCATCTCCTCTCTCTATGGGAGGGACACCAAATTTGATAGAACCTAATGTCCCACCCTCTCCACACTATCACTACTGACCCACTGTGGGTGCTCTGCTAGAACTAGCACCTAGATCTCCCCTGCTCTACGAGGTACTAAAGCTCCCTATCCTCCACTTTCTTCTCTTTAAAGGGAATCCTCCTCATCAATCCATGGTACCCTCTCTACCGGATCCATGAAGGTGGGGAAAGGATGTCGGGAAAAATAGTCTCTGAACTCCAGAGTGACCCTATATCACTCGCATCCTCCAAATAGTCCCAAGATGGTCGTTGCATCTATATGATCTACTATAAGGAAAGGGAAAGAGAACCTAGGAGCCCATCCCCATCGATCCTCATCCAGAAAGAGAGAATAAGCTGTGAACTCCTAAGAGATTCTCTGAGGATGACCATACTACCTCAGTACTCAAGAGACAACAAATCACTCAATGATAGTTGAATTCCTCTTGATCAAAGGACATGAAATTTATAGATCTCTCTTTAATCCCTCCAATATGTCAAGGCCTCGGTACTTCTGTAAGCCCTTCTGGTCATTGCATTAAGGTCATCTAGCTGACGCCTCCAATAATTAGTGTTCCACAAGTGGGGCTGTGTGAGAAAACCTGCATATTTATATACATAGGGCTGACCACCCTACCAAGGATTATCTATCATGCACCTGCAAATGGGAATATGCTCCCATGCCCATACCTATAAAAATAAAACACTTGAAACCATACCCATTTCACCTCATAAAACAACCTCGTGCATCTCTCTGTACATCTGTGCGAGTAGGCACTGACCCCAGCCCAACTGCTAAGGCCTAGTAACATGTCTCTCAAGGAATTATCCCCACCTAAAAAGGAATCCTTGATGGCTCTTGTCTACCATGATGAAGCAACCTATAAATCCCTCCATGACATAGGAAAGAGGAAACTACACACCATATCTAATCATCATATCATCCCAAGTGATGGCTCGATCTAAAATAGTATGATCATGAAACACTCAGATAAGGGCCTCTATACCAAGACATGGAGTCATGTCATACTCTAGTCTCTCTCCAACAAACCAAATCCACAAAATTCATAGATATCGTTGGGATTAATGGTCATCTCCGTCGGCAGGTGAAAGGTGTTATGCTCTCTATGAAATTGCTCGACAAAAGCTGTGAGTAATCCATGATTTACATGGATATCAGGCATATGGAGATACCAACCAAACCCACACTCACCTAGTGACATCCCTGAGCATCTGAGGGGTTCCTCACTAACTACATGGTTGGAGGATAGGTGGATCAGAATTAGATATCAGGTAGATGCACTTGCAAAAGTGAAACAAGGAGAAACCATCAGTAATCAAGCGTAATCAAGATAAAAATACTAAATAAACAAACAATGATGATCAGAAAAGCTAAAAAACATGCCAAGGAATCCAAATTTATGAGCAAAGGAGATAAATTTTTATGCTAAGGACCTAAAAAACACCCAGTATTTTCCCACATGAAAAAGTACAAAAAGGGGCATTGGCATGATGACTCGTATGAGTCAGGATCAAGGACATTACAAAAAAATAATCTGATACAAAAAAAGGAACATTGGAATGTGACAAAAGGGGTAGGGAAGAAGGTGCCCATATGATTCATGGGTACCTCCTAGACAACAAAACCTATGGACCTATATGAAAAAAAAATTTCTAGCAGTTTTTCATATGAGCCCTTTCACCAGCCCATACAACGAAATGACCCATGGTTTAAAAAATGATAAAAAGAGTGGAAAAATCTAATAAAAATGTGTAAAATTGGAATCAACAAGAGGAGTTTTTGACTACTCACTAGAGGCAGATAATTCTAGGGCCGGTTGTGCTTTGCCATGCGCTCGAATCAATGATTTTCTAGTGGGACCACCATTTTTGCTAAGAGAAGATTTTTGAGTTTTTTAAATCAAGGAGTGAAAATGAATTGAAATGACCCTTTTGGCCCTTATATAGGTTTTTGACCTAATTTTCAAACTTTCTCCAATAAATGTGGAAATTGCACCCTTAGCTAATTGGACATTCCTAAATCCATTTTTCGGGATCAAAATTGACATTCAATGTCATTTTTCTGGTCAAAAATTTAAATCTAACCTATTACTCAAATGCAATTGATCATTGATGATTTCCTTACAGGAATCCTCCTCAAAATTATTCCTAATCAAATGAATTAAGCATTCTCTACATCAATCCAAAAAAGTCAACTTGGGTCAACCCAGTCAACTCTCAGCCAAAATTGGTCAACTAGACCTCAAATCAAGCTCAAATCCAATTCTTTTGTATTAGTTTGATTGATTCAATTCTTTCAAATCAGTCTCAATCTTTCTTTTCATCCTTACATCATCTTGATTTTGATCCCAAGGGGGAGGCATCAATACATCAATAATTTGATTCAATTGACAAGCTTCATCGCTAGGGCATCAAAGCTTCGTATCAAATTGCGATCCTTCCTACCACAAGTGATTTCATCGCTTCATCTAAAGTCAGTTGAATCTCTATGGTCATATCAATTTCATCGCACCACATCAATAGGATAACACCTCTTAATCAGGTAATTGGCTTCATCAAGACCCATATCAAGTCAATTATTATATGCAATCGATCAAATGACAATTAATCTTGTCGCACCACATTAGGTTGATTATTCATTCAAACTGATCCAAAAATTAGGAAATCTTCTTACAGATAGATATTCAGTTTCATCGCTTCACATCAAGCTAAATATTCAAACCTTTCTATCAGTATTCGCTTATTCAAGTCCAAAAATGACATCTTCAGATCTTCCTATCAGTCTTTGCTCATTCAAGTCTAGAGCTGACATCTCCAATTTTTTTTTGATCGTCATTCGAGATCAAGTTCAGAATTGGTTCTAATCTATGGAATAGTTTCATCACTTCACGTCAAGCTATTCTTGATCTATCATCAAATGTTCTTTGAATCAATGCAATACTCACACATCGATTCAAATAGGGGCAAATGTAATCACCTAAAATTGGTCTAGTAAGCCCATAGACCCTATTTTGATTAATTGGCCTTAAAATTCCCAAATCGAAGGCATCTATTGCTAGACCTTAATTATGTAAATATTTAATCAAACTTTCTTGCATAATTAAATCAACTTGTTGAATCAAATCCTCAATCAAATCTCAAAAGATTTAATTACTTAAACTATAGGGTTCTAATTAAAAGTCCTAACACTTTCAATAAAAATAACCCCTTCACACATCCTCACACGTGTGTGAGCACATAAAATTCAAATAAAAGTAATTAAAATGAGTTAATTACCAAATTTATCTCATTCTTCCCCAAACAAGCACAAGGTTGACCAATCAATGGTATTCCACCCAGATCAAGCTCACATGGATTGAAGGGAAACACATCTCAACCACCCTTCGTGTCTAAATCTTGACCGCCCATTTTGAGGAAATTCCTATAAAAGGGATAACTCCCCTTTCTCAAAGAGAGGAAAATTTTAGAAGTAGCATCATAATACTCTTTTGATCTTAGGTTTTGTTCATTTTTTAGAATGTTTTCTCATGGTAGCTTAGTGTTGTTCATTTTGCTCTTAAAAGGAATTCTAGTTTCATTTTCTTAGTATGTAGCTGCATATTTTCTTATATTAACCCATGTTTAGCATGCATTTAACAGGTTGCTATGTTCATCTTGAACTACATCATTTGTAGGTATGGGATACCATCTTCTATTGTAATATACAATGGGGTTCAGTTAAAAAACCAAGATATCGAGGACCTTTGTACATAGTTTCATATGACTTGGCATTTTTCTTCAATATATTATCCTCACAGTAATGGACAAGGTGAGGCTTCAAACAAAAACAATTTAAAAATCTTACATAGAACTGTGAGTAAGTCTGGTAGAGACTGGCATTTGCAACTACATCTGGCACTATGGGCCTACAAAACAAGTATCCAAACACCAAGTGGAGCCATGCCATTTGCTCTAGTCTATGGCATAGAAGAACTGCTACCCATTGAAGTAGAAATTCCATCTTTACGAGTATCTCTCCAAATTCTTGTTACAGATGAACAATACCGCATTGATAGGGTTCATACACTATAACTACTTGATGAGTGCAGGCAACAAGTATTCGATCATCTCAAAGTGTACCAGAAAATAATGTCAAAAGGGTACAATAAGAAGGTAAAACCATGACAATTTCAAGTGGGGGATCTCATTCTCAAAGAGAATCCTAAAAACCAGCCAAATAGAGAAAAAAAAGGAAAGTTTGAACCCAACTAGCTGGGGCCTTATGTTATTACTACAACCTTTAGGACTGGAGCTTATCAGTTAGGTACACTTGAGGGAGATGTTCTTCCTGATCCCATTAATACTCTACACTTGAAATGGTTCTACGCTTGACATTTGGCTGACAGAGCCCGTGCAGTGAAAAGTTCTTAGAAAATATAAAATAAAATTTAGAAAACTGATCCTAAAGAAATCCAAAAATAGTGGAAAAAGTCCTAAAAAAATAGTGGAAAAAGTGCCTTGATACTAACAAAAAAATTTTTAAAAAAAAGAAGAAAAAAGAACAAAAAAATTGAAAATGAGAAAAGTTCCTTGGCGAAAACCTGGCAAATAGGCATCTTGGTAGCAAACATAAAAAGCTTTTCCAAGTGGTGAAAACCTAGCAAGGAGGTGTCACTTGTACTCTATGCTCCATCTATCAATGCACTGCTGATGTTAATCCTTCACGATCACACCTGTGCTATTAGTTGACTTTGATTCCTTACACATGTCATATCCTTGCCTGGGATTTGTCTGCATTTGTGTCTTAGGAATTGTCATTCTGCATTGGGGGCATCTTTGCTAGCTTGTTCAATCTGCGTCTACTAGGTTGTCCTAGGTTCATGTCTAGGATGGTTTGCCTCTCAAAACAATATTTTTCAATACTTGCATCAAAACGTCACTATCACAAAGAAAGGTATTTCTTCAACACCACCTACCTATAACAGACATCATACTAGTGTTAATGAAAGGAAACTAAGTGTGCAGAAAATAGTTCCCTATGCTAAACTCCCGAGAAGAGGATCATTCAAACTCACATTTAACCCTTAGCAATTACAGAATGATAATACAATAACATGCATACATAGAAAATTGAGAATGACACAATGATTTCCCCATGGTAAATCATTGTGTCATTCTCATTTTTCTATGTATGCATGTTATTGTATTATCATTCAGTAATTGCTAAGGGTTAAATCTGAATTTGAATGATCCTCTTCTTGGGATTTTAGCATAGGGAACTATTTTCTGCACACTTATTTTCCTTTCAGTTGGTATCTAAATCCACAAACCCACGAATAAAAACTGAATGTGTAGCTCCAGATGAGTTTCCATGATAGCATATGGAATACTCTGATGTACCCTTCAAATATCTTAACACTCTCTTAACTGCATCCCAATGTACCCATCCAGGTTTAGCCATAAACCAACTCAAAACTCCCACTGCTTGCGCAATGTCTGGTCTAGTACAGACCATAGCATACATAAGGCTGCCAACTACACTTGCATAAGGTACTTTTCTCATGTCCTCCACCTCACTAGGATATTTTGGACAATCATCCATAGATAAATTTGTTCCCATAGAAATAGGAACACATAATGGTCTTCAATTTGCCATGCTAAACCTGTCCAAAATAGACTTCACATACTTACTCTGACTCAACCAAAGTTTTCTGTTAGATCTATCTCTGATGATTTCCATTCCCATGATGATTTCCATTCCCAAAATATACCTAGCTTCCCCTAGATCTTTCATCTCAAACTATGCTGAAAACTGAGACTTCAAATCAAAAATCATACCCATACCCTTCCCAATCAACAACATATCATCAACATATAATGCAATAATAACAAGGTGATCATTGTCAACTTTGAAAAAAACACAATGATCTGATTTCGATCTTAGAAAACCAATTGACAACACAAAGGCATCAAATTTAAGGTACCACATCCTAGGAGATTGTTTCAAACCATACAAAGACTTCTTTAATTTGCAAACCAAAGACTCTTTACCTTTTTGAATATAGTGATCAGGCTGTGATATATAGATCTCTTCCTCCAAATCACCATGAGGGAAAGTTGTCTTCACATCCATCTGTTCTACCTCTAAATCATACGATGTTGCTAGAGATAACATAAATCTAATGGATGTAAGCTTTGCAACAGGAGAGAATTTTTCACCATAATCAATTCCCTCCACCTATGAATACCCCTTTGCAACCAATCAGGCTTTGTACCTCTCAACACTACCATCTACATAGAATTTCTTCTTAAATACCCATTTTTCAGGGTTCTGAGACCCTTTTCACCAATGTGGCCAAATCTCATATGCCACAGACTTCTTCACTACTAGTTCAGATGGTGGAGATGAAGTGACTATTTCTCTCTTCCTTGAGACAGAAAAACTATTGCACTATGAAGTGCAAGCATCCAGCTGAAATAGGGTACCTCTCCTAGTACCTTTCATGAGAACTATATCTCCTCTAATCATCTTGCATCCATCTTTCAAAAAAACAACTTGCACACCTGCATCATTCAACATATTTACAGATAATAGGTTTCATGCCAAACCTGGGATGTGCATTACCCCGTTGATCCCCTTACTCATCCATTAGGGAATCTGATAGTGACTCTTCCTTGTCCAACTATCTCTAGGTGAGAATCTCCTAGGTACACCTTTCCACCATCAAACTCCTTGTACTTTGAGAACCAACTTCGATGAGAGTTCATGTGAAAAGAAGCACCCGAGTCAATCAACCACACATCATCAGATGCATGAGTGGCTAAGGCTGTGACAAAAGCATCGCCATCTTCTTGAGATTTTTTTGAATCTGAATCTGGTCTTTTATTCTTCTTCTTTGGCTCTTTACAGTCCTTATAGAAGTGCCTGGTCTTACCATAGTTCCAACATGTTACCTTAGACTCTCTACGAGTCTTAGATTTCCCACAGGATTTGGATCTACCATTTTTAGACTTATTGTCATTTTTCTTTCCTCTGTCTCTGGATCTACAACAAAAAGAAAGGACTTCCTTGGTTGAATCAGAAGTATTTCTTCGCATCTCTTCAGATAACTGCGAAGACACCACATCATCCATTTGGAAAGTGACAATAGTACTCCCAAGGGCCATCACAAGATGGTCCCATGAATCCGGTAAGGAACATAGTAGGGTCATACATTGATCCTCCTCCTCCAACTTGACACTAGTTGATGTTAACTGTGCAATCAACATGTTAAACGCGTTCAGGTGATATGCAATGGATCCTCCTTCCTCCATTCTCAGAGAATACAACTTCTTTCTCAGGAATAATCTATTCACCAAGGACTTGACCTGATACACAAACCCAAGCCGTGTCCACAATTTGTTTGTGGTCTTCTCATTGAGAACATTCAAGAGAAAAAAATGTGCTAGTCAGAGTCTAATGAGACCCTTAGCTTTTTGATCCTTGAGATACCAATCTACTTGAGGCATGTTTACTTTTTTTATATCATTATCAACCGCCTCCCATACATCACAGTCTACGAACATGTCTTCCATCTTGAGTTTCCACAACTCAAAGTTTGTGCCATTGAACTTTTCTACCTCCATTCTACTGTATGAAGAACCTACCATCTCTTCCTATAATAAGGTTATGAATACTCTACAACAATACTCCCACTAAACTAGAGATAGCTCAAAAAACCCACACCCTAACAAATAGAACCAAAACTGGCCAGGCTCTGATACCAACTGAAAGGAAACTAAGTGTGCAGAAAATAGTTCCCTACACTAAACTCCTGAGAAGAGGATCGTTCAAATTCAGATTTAACCCTTAGCAATTACAGAATGATGATACAATAACATGCATACATAGAAAAAAGAGAATGACATAATGATTTACCCTGCAGAAAACCTTTCGATAAAAAACCCCAGGACTCCAAAACCTGTACAATATATTAATCAAAACTATTGTTGTTTACAATACACTTGTAATGCAAGTTCTTTCAGGAGATAATCAACCCTTGAAGACAAATCTGACAACATAACAACATACCAACAATACACTAACTTCTCTATAATTTGCAACCCTAAACAAAATGCTTATATCATGCACTTCCCTTTTTAGGGCAACTTCCAAAAGGTAGCCATATTAGGGTTTTACCATTCTTTGAGAAAATAGGAACCTGAAATTATTTTTTGGGCCAATGCCCTGATCCCCACGGTTACAAAAGAGTATACAATACTCAGCATGATCAGTTGCCACATGTCTTTCATGTCTTCACCTATCATCGAATCTTCCATATTTAGCTCTTACAAATATTAATGACCGTCATAGGAATCCATCATAACCATTTCAGTCATGATTACCTTACACATTGTCCAAAGTGCCGACATTTGGAAAATATCAAATACAAGGAAATATACAAGGTTGAGACACCTTATTCCTAATACTCAACACTTTAATAACTAGTGTTTCTCAACACTTTAATCAAATAGGGTTCCTAAACACTACATTGGATTGCAATTGTTGACAAATTTAATCTCATATACTCAGACATGAAAAAACATATTGCTTGATTCCAAGTTTTGATTGATGATACTCTATTGTGCTTGAAGAATGAATCAATGGTATTTCTCAATACTTCTTAAACATATAGACTGATCTTGGTTTGATTATGACTCTTTTATGTTCCCAAAATGTTTCAAACTAGGGGCATATAAGCAGTTATGAATTTTCATTGATTGATTATCAATTGGTGATTGATTATATCTAATTCCGAGTTACTCCATGACGTTTATTTAAAGTCAAAGAGTCGCAAGGACATGGGCATAATATTTTCTTGGTTTTCTTCCTATGGTGATTATTTCAATGATCCTATAAATTTCACCGAACTTGGATGTTTATGGTAAGAGCTGCCAACATGAGTGGATAGCCGCATATATCTTGATCCTAGTTATATGTAAACTGTGGTGAGGTTGAACCAATTTCCTTGTTTGTTTCTACATCAGATTCTAGGTAAGGTGTGTGACACATTATGTACCCAAGGATATGAAACTTGAAGGTTTTGTGGGTCACGTATCTTACATTACACACAAACATAAGATGATTCTTAAAAGAAAAAGGAGATAACTGACTAGTCATCCTGACCTTTATGTCTTGATGCTTAGGTTTATTTTTGACATTGCATCCAATACACATAGTATTCATACTTTCATGATACCTTTCTAGTATTAGTGATAGTTGTACTATCCAATGATGTCTGTTACAAAAATGCCCAATGATGATAAAAATGCTACAATGTATACAAATCAGTGACAGTCCTAAGAGTCTGCATATAGATGCATTTAAATATTGCATGATTCATTTTAAAAACAACATAAGGACTTGAGCTCAAAATGATTTCCTGGTTCATCTAAAATCCAAGTTAACTATATAATCTATATTACTGATATTAATTTCGTTACATATCCATGGAGTACATTCTACATTCATAAATGAGAAAGAGAAAATATAAAAACAAAGAATTCAAGCATTGCAATTAATTTACATCCTAAGTGCATCCATACATATATCTGCATAAAGAAAATCTCAAAAATATACATTTGCATATTCATCTAGAATCATCATAACACATTTATATCAATAATAAATCAAAGAGCATAAATGATGTCTTCTCATGAATCGACTCTAACTCATCAAGAAACCAAGTACATCATCACATGTGCATCAATCTAAACATCTAACAAGAAGGAGAACCCATGAACATATCAAGATCAGAAACATCTATCTCAAATATATATCAATGATGGAATAGATAAAAAATGTGGAACTATCTACAACAAATGAGTATCAGTGTGATCACAATGAAACTGATATACATGTATAAAATTTTGTAGTACAATGGATGATCTTAGAAGGATCAATATATACAAAATGTCTCAAAATATCACAAGTACAGTATCATGTCTGAATACCACCCTCTCCCTGATCTAGAATCAGAGAAGGAGGAGGTGGTGTAGGATAAGCTTGTGGAGGCATCGCTCTCTCAGGTTGTTGTGCCACTCAAGAATATGAAGGAGCTCTCTGTCCCTCTGGAACTGTCACATAATATCAACCAAAATAGAAAGCAACTCTCTAGTCCTGATGAGTTTCTATGTGGGCCTGGGTATCTCTCTCACCTCTCACCATCTCTAACTGCCTGTCCCTATCAGCCAATAAAGTATCTAATGTCGTTATGTGAGATTTGAGCTACTCACGCTCCCTCTAACACTGTGACAATGTATATCTATCCCTACCAGAATCTCTATGTATATCCCTGGGAGGATCCTATCCAGGAGTTCCACATCCTCTACTAGGTACCTATCCTAAGGATATCTACTTCTCTCTAGTCAGTAATGGACCTAGATCTCTTCGTGGAGGAATGAACCTAAAGCAAGTCTATTTGCCACTGCCACTGGCACCCTCTCTGCTGCCCCCCACTCCACCCCCACCCAGATCATCTCCATCATCTCAGTGATCATCTTGGCCACATTCGTGACCTCTTTATAGAGGAATGCATATAGCATCTCTCCCACCCCCACCACCCGTGTCTCTTTGGGCTCCGCCTCTACCTCTAACAGGTCTATCATTAGCTGAGTCATAATCTATTGCATCCTCTATGTGAGGAGCTACCTCCTCTAGAGCTATGAATCTTGGAAAAGGATACTATAACATGTGTGCAAGATAACCATAGGTCCACCCTCTATCTATAACCTCTAGAAGATAATCCCACCCAATTGTGACCATCTGATTGATCTTTAGCTGAGCAGTCTCATATACCAATCTGGGCCCCCAAAGAGGCTCCTCATCATGAATCCAGGAATATGCTGTCAGATCTTGTGACCTTCCTTTTACACAACCATGCTATTGCAACACTCGAGTAACAAGAAACTGCTCTACAATATAATAGGTCCGCCCAATCAAGTACCTACTCTGGAAAAAGTATGGTATCTGCCACCAATCTGAGGTCCACTCCTCACAATCTAAGTATGGTCACCATATCATTGTTAGAATTCATAGAATTCAACCACGAAGATTCGCTACGTGCAAAAAACCCATCACAAAAGAGAAGCTTGGAGATGAGAATGTTCTGAAAGAAAAAATGTTCATTCAGAGAGGGTATAAAAAATACAAAGGGATCAATCGTTATAAAGGAGATCAAACACCAAGATGGTGGAGAAGCCTAGGTTGCATTAATAATTAGTAAGGATTTAATTATTGCATGCCTAAAGTTTATCTTAAGTGAATAAGAGGTAAAAAGGTGACTTTAATCAATTAAATCAATAATGATTTAATTAATAAGTGAACATAAAATACCTTTTTACTCTAACACCCCCCCTTAAGATAAACTTAGGGAGAAGCTAAAACCTATAAACAACTACTGAAAGTAGGAGATTTGGGTCCCGACAACAAGGCCTGATCAGGTACCCAATCACAACAAAATCTCTGTAAAGTGGAGAAATAGAGAAAACTACATGGGAAAAAACTCTACTCCAAAAAGAGATAGTAAAAAGAAGCAGAAAAGAAACATGAAGGAAGGAAGGCCTCTCCTCACTGAGACCCCCCAAGGAAAACATCCTTCACTCGTAGCATAGCACGCAACTAGAGGTAATGTGGAGAGGCCAAAGGTTTTGTTAAGATGTCTGCAACCTAATCCTCTATAGGTATGTACTCCAAGATGAGAGCACCATCCTGAATCAACTGTCTGATGAAGTGCATGTGTATCTCAATGTGTTTGGTGTGCTGATGCTCCACTGGGTTGCGGGAAATGTGTATGGCACTCTGATTGTCACACCAAAGAATAGTGGGACTATCAGGAGGAAACCCAAACTCAGTCATAGACTATTGAAGCCATAAAATCTCCTAACTTGCTAACATAGCTGCTCAGTACTCAGCCTCTGTAGATGATAATACAGTAGCAGTCTGCTTCTTGCATGACCATGTGATAGGACCAGAACCAAGGAAAAAAAAAAAGTCAGAAGTAGACCTCCAATCAATAACATCACCAACCCAATCGGAGTCAGCGAAGCCAATGATGTATGGGGAAAGGGATGTGTAGTGAATGCCATAATGTGTAGTGCCCCAAAGATATCTCAAAATACATTTGGCAGCTTGCCAATGGCTCTCATGAGGATCATGGGAGAACCTAGAGACAAGTCCAAGTGGAAAGGAAATATCTAGATGAGTGTGTGTCAAATATAAAAAGCTCCCAATCAACTATTGGTACAAAGTGGAATCCACTAAAGGTGTAGGACATGTGGAGGATAACACAACACCTGACTGAAATAGTGTAGGTGAAGGCTTGTAGTCAAGCATATCAAATCTATGAAGCATATCAAGAACATACTTCTACTGAAGGACGGAAATCCCATTAGAAGACTGTATAATCTATAGGCCCAAAAAATGGTGCAGAAGACCAAGATCGATCATCTCAAACTGTTCCATCAATGCTCGCTAAATACCCTAAATCATGGAGGATGATCTACCTGTGATGATAAGATCATCAATGTAGAGCACAAGTATGACAATATCTATCCCCTCATGCTGAAGATACACTATGTGGTCAGAATGGCAATGTGTATACTGAATAGAGAGAAAGAAAGAGTCCATCTTCTCATACCAAGCCTGAGGGGCTTGTTTGAGACCATATAACAAATGTTGAAGCCAGAAAACTAAGGAGGAGTCCTATATAAACCTTGGGGGCTGATCCATATAAATCTCCTCCAGGAGGTCTCCATGCAAGAATGCACTCTTCACATCCATCAAAAAAATTGTCCATCCCTATGAATCTGCAACTGAAAGTACAAGGTGAATAGAATTCATCTTGGTAATAGGAGCAAAGGTCTCAGAGTAATCAATACCCTCCACTTGAGAAAACCCCTTTACAACAAGACGAGCCTTATACCTATCAATAGAACCATCAGTAGCATACTTGGTATGGTACAACCACCTGCACTGGACCAACTTTCTCCCTTTCAGAAGAGAACACAAATCCCGGGTATGATTCCTCATCAAAGAAGAATACTCCTCATCCATAGCTACATCCCACTCTATGTGACCTATCGCCTCTAAAAAATTCTAAGGGTCATCCGAAATGGCATAACTCAGAAGGCTAGAACCAGATGTCTGAGCTCGAGTACGATGACAATCGGTGGGATCACCAGCCAAAGAACCTGCTGCATCTACTATAGATTGGGTCCACTGGGGAATAACCAAAGTAGGTGGAGGTGATGGTGGATCATCATCATTTTCATGAAGAGAAAAAGGATCCATAAGAGACAAAGTAGATAGTGAGGGAGAAGCTGGTGCTGGAGAATCCATCAAAGGATAGCGCTCATCAAACTAGACATCCCATCAAAACAAGACCTCTCTGGAATCAAGATTAAACAACTTGTACGTCTTGACATCCTCACAGTAGCGAACAAAAATGAGTGGTTGACTCTTCTTCTCCATGGATCTCCGTTGAGCATCTAGAATAAATGCCCAAGCCACACTACCAAAGACGTGGAATGTGGAAACATCAGGCTTGATCTGAGACCAAGTTTCCTCAGGAGTCATACATTGTAATGCCTTATGAGGCATCTAACTCTGAATGTAGTTGGCACAAATGATTGCTTGAGCCCAATAAAAAGGCTGCATAGTTTGTGATTGAAGCATACAATTTTCCATCTCCCGTAAAGTTCTATTCTCTCTCTCGGCAACACCATTCTACTAAGGGGTGTGTGGAACTATCAACTGATGCTGTAAACCATGCTAAGTATAAAAATCTCTGAAAGCTTGATTCACATACTCCCCCCATTTTTGGTGTGTATCCTCCTGATAGAATGACCAGATTGATTCTCCACAAATGTCTTGAAAACACAAAAGGTATCAAAGACATTAGATTTTTACTTGAGAAAATATACCCAAGTACGTTGGGAGAAGTCATCAATGAAAGTGAGCACATAGTGAGCCCCTGAAAAAGGATTCAGAAAAGACATGACATCACTGTGTACTAGATCCAAAGGTGCCTTTGCACGAGTGGGATGACCTATAGGAAAAGGATCCCTATGATGTTTTCCAAGGGCACAACCTTGACATACACCATCAATATAGGAAATCAAAGGAATCCCACTCACAAGTGCCTGTGTACTCATCTGCTATAAATATCTGTAATTAACATGGCCAAAACACTCATGCCAAAGTCTACTCGCAAAATCTGTGTGTGCCACAAGAGAGACACCAGAAGCCTTTGAAGTCTCAAAGCCATCAAAACTATATAGGTGAGACTAAGGAATAACACTTCCAGTGGCCATAATCAAATCAAGATCATGGAGGTCTCAAATAACCACATCATGTGGGGAGAACTCAATTGTCTTTCCAGAGCTAGAATGGAAAATCTGAAAATTTGAGAGGAGGTGTGTCGAAATGTCAAGAACAAGAAGTACATCCTGCAGACAACCTCCAGGGAATGAGACAGTACTAGATCCTATAACTAATAGCTGAGTAGAGTCACCAACGGCAATATGTGAAGTATCACTGTGGGCAAGTGCGGTGACTAGCTGCTGAGAGTGAAACATGTGGTGAGAGGCACCAAGATCAATAATCCAAGTGGTGCCAGAAGACAAAGCTCATGCAGTAAGAGTGTGTCCCTTCCCCATGGAAGAGGAAGATGACTGAGGTGAGGAGATATGACTCTACTACATAGCTTCCTCTAAAGCCTCTAAGCGTTTCCAACACCTGGAAACTGGATGTCCTTCCTTGCCACAAAAACTGCAAGGCTTACCAGTGAACTTGGAAGCCTTGGAGGAAGACTCACCAGACTTCAAAGATTTCCCATACTTGGGATGGGGTTTGGAATCAGATCTAGAAGGTGGCTTGGAGGAACTCTCACTTCCTGCTGACTCCTTCTTTGGCCTAGGCTTCTGAATCTTTGTAGATGGGTGAGAAACCAAGGCTTGGTTTTGTGTTCCACAAAGAGAATCAAGCTGAGAGAGCTTGGCCTGCTCATGAGTTAAGTGATCACAAAACACATCAAAAGTAGGCATAGTAAACCTCAGACCCAAAGCATCCATGGTAGCATGGAATGTGGAAGAGAATATCTGAAAAGAACCACGAAGCTTAGAAAGTATGAGATAAATACATTCGGTATTTGTCTTATGTTTGCCACAACCATGTAAGAGAGACCTTGTAGATTTGAATTTCATTAAGAAATCCTGAATAGAGGTAAATGTCTTAGGATCCATCAATGTCAGTTCTACTTCGATTTGAAGTACCCGGAACTCATTGACGGTGCCAAAGAGAGTCTGGAACTTCTCCCACATCGTAATAGGAGTATCACAACTATCAAGGTGAAAAAGTAGACTATCTGAAACATGCAAAGAGAGAACACCCACGGCCTCATCCATCTTATTTCTATGTTGCATGACCTCATAGGGACAAGTCAAAATGGGCTGAATAAGATCCAAACAAGACCATAGCCCTCGTGACCTGAGAAGCCTAGTCATACGGGACTTCCACAAATGATAATTTTGTGGAGTGAGAAGCTCGACTGATGTTGTATCTACCATATTGTACCTTAGCTTGGTTAATTTTTCCCAAAAAAGAGATCAGATCTGAAGCAGGCTCGTCAAGAGCTTTTTGATGCCTGTTTGTGAGCACAAAATGGAGTTCGTTTGCTCATTTTAGAGGCCAGGAAGTGGTAAAAAGAAGATTACTCTTTGACTAAAAAAAATGCTAGTCTGATAGAAAAATGAGATAATTTAACCTACACAAAGATTTTTGCTTCGGAAAGAGCTTTTTGATGGTATATGGAAGTCAAAAATTGGCTTCCGTTTGTTCCAGATAGAGCCAAAAAGGCAAAGGTGTGTCAAAAAACCCTCAAAGAATAAAGGTTTAGCCCCTGGGGCTTGAAGGAACTGGGCCCATGGGCATATTGAGCATGCAAGGGGCTGAAGGTTTTAGCCTGCGGTCATTGATAGGACTGCCACAGGAGGTCAGAGCGGTCGGCGGGGGCTAAGAGCCCGCCAGGCGGTGTTGGTGGTGGCGGGCCAGCTGTGCATCCAGTGGTGGTGGAGGCAGTGGTCGGTGGGTGGACCCATCGAAGGCAACTAGTGGTGATGGGCGGTGGGTGGACCTACCAAGGCGATCTGCAATTTCTCTATGGTGGCCGCTCGGTGGTGCGGCAGTGTTTGAACGGTGGGCACTTTTTTTGCCCAAAAAAAATCAATTAAAATTGATTTTTTTTATATTTTTTAATTTTTTTTTTCTTGATTTATATGCTAGGGCAGAGTAGGCAAATTTTTTTTCCTTAGATTGCAATGTTGACAAAAATGGTCATGCCTTATATGGATTTTGGGTGATTTGGGTCTTCTAGACTCAACCGTGATATCAATTTTTGCCCAAAGTGCTTTGAAAAATAAATTCCCTTCATATCCACAAAAGAAACACTTGAAAAAATCTTGAAACTCTCAAAGCTCCAAAACTTCAAATAATCAAGAACGAGCTGCAGTAGGAAGGCTCTGATACCATGTTAGAATTAATAAAATTCAACCACGAAGATCCACTATGTGCAAAAAATCTGTCACAAAAGAAAATCTTGGAGATGAGAATGTTCTGAAAGACAAAATGTTCATTCAGAGAGGGTATAAAAAAAACAAAGGGATCAATCCTTATAAAGGAGATCGAACACCAAGATGGTGGAGAAACCTAGGTTGCATGAATAATTAGTAAGGATTTAATTATTGCATGCCTAAAGTTTAGCTTAAGTGAATAAGAGGTAAAAGGTGACTTTAATCAATTAAATCAATAATGATTTAATTAATAAGTGAACATAAAATACCTTTTTACTCTAACAATCACAACTATCATATCATCAAGAACACGACGCCAATACTCTACCTTGCCAAGATAGGACTGCTGAATAAAACCTGCATACATATAGATATAGGGATGCTCAAGTTCTCTCTGCCTATCTATAATAGGTCGTGTAACTAGGATGTGCTTCGAGGCCTAGATCTACAATATAAGGATACCAAATATCATGCTGCATGAATACTCATATATGATCTCATGTAACTCTTGATACATTCGGGGTAAGATATAGCTGCCCCATCCAAATTAGCGTGATGAAATGATCATTTTCTCCAAGGTCTCCACCCAGCTGCACATGAATCCATATTGTCCTCGGTCAGCCATGAGGATCCCTCCAATCAATCCAGCAAGATATATAGGAAACTGATCATAATGATCACACATATAATCCTATGTCAGATAACGATGCACTATGGTCTGATCTCCAAAATACCTCCAGGTTGATGCAATGGCTATCGCAAAATGGGACTCAAACTCTACCTCTTGACCCATCAATAGAATACATAAAATATGCCACACATCCTCAAGTGTTACTATCATATCACCAGTCGGGAGATGAAAGGTGTTGTGCTATGAATTCTATCTCTCGGCAAGCGTAGTCAACAACCCTTGATTTACCCTGATATCAAGTAAATCTATAAGTGAAGTCAAACCTAGACATTCTATAATCTGTAACTCATCGGGCATCAAGGCCCTGGCTAAAGCAAGGACTTACCCTAGATAAAGTCCTCAAAAGGACACTACCTTAAAATAAATTTGTCAACAGAAAACAAATACATATCCTATTTTCATAGGACGTGACCAATTTCAAAGAGCATCTAAACTTTACACTATGCAATATAAGATTGGAAAATGTGATGTGATCCTAAATTAACAAGATACAATCTGGTACTTTGGGGAAAAACATGATGCAACATAGGATTAATCAGATGCGATCCAAGATATGGGGTGTGACATGGAATTGAAAGCATAATATCTCCTACAATAATGGACAAAAATGAAAACTGAAAACATGAAAAGGTAGGTATTGATGTACTCACCGGTGGTGCGTAATTGGATGGACACTGATGTTTATGTGAAAGCTCAAATTGATACTTCTCTATGGGCACCATCTTCTCTGCATAGCTCTGAATTTACTGGGGATAAAAGTTAAAATGAATGAGTAAAAAGTAACTTTTGACATATATATTGACCTTTATGAGCTATTTAGGAGCTCCAGAACTCTTCCCAGGCTATCAAAATTCAATTTTGTTCTTCTCTAAATAATCAGGAACAAAATCAAATGCAGAGACGATGTTTTCAACAACATACTACACATTTTACCACGGTCTCACAAAAATGCAAAATTGCTATACATGTTCAAAAAATGATTTGCAGGCTTTACGCAATCAATTTTTCGGGTTCTCTATCATCCAAATTGCACATTATTCATCAAAATATTGGTCCTACATAATTTTATCAGACTCAGAACTTACATTTTCATGTAGTTGACTTGGTAAAATTGTGTTTTCTCTTAACACACCTTCACTTCGTCATTTCTTCTAAATTGACTCTTTCTTGATCCAAACGTTCAGTTCAAGTGATATATCATTCTATAGAGGGATTTTATTCTTTTTCCTTCGATTTTGTTCCTGAGGGGGCATGATCACACTTAAATCAATCAAATTATTGCTCAAAAGTATTAAAATGACTTCATCATCAAAAGACTAGGGGCATGGCAGTTTCCCTCGATCAAGTTGGGACTGTTGGATAGAAGGCTTCGGTTCTCACAAGATGGATATCTATGTCTACATATTCTTAGATTCTTATTAAGCTCCTGGCAACTTCGTACTGACCTTCGTTCAATCAAGTTTGGAGTCAGTGTTATCAATTCTTGTTCAATCAAGTTTAGAATTGGTATCTTTAAGATCTTTACTTTATTGAACTTTGTTCAATCAAGTTCAAAGTCAATAGTATCATTCTAAATTCAATAAAGTGCGAGACTAATCTCATCAAACATTTCATTCAATCAAGTATGGAATTCTCAAACTTTCTGAAGTCAACATCAAACATTCTTTGAATCAATGTGCTACTCGCACATCAATTCAAAGAGGGGCAAATGTAACCACCCTAATTTGGTCTTCTATGACCAAAGACCACATTTTCCCTAAGTGTGATCATACCCCTAATTATGTCAAGACAATTCTTCAATTAATTGACATAGTTCATTTAAATCAAATTTAATTTTCTAGTGATCTTATCACTAGTTTACATTAACTTCCTTAGCCAATTAAATCAAAAGAAATAAATACATGGCTAAGGTAAGTAATTAAAAGAAATCAAATATATTCCTTAATTACAACTCCTCACTTGCAAAATGGAAATTCAATCCATTAGCCAATGAGAGTTAAATCACTTTGATCACCTCACATGGATCACCAAGGATTCAATCTCCATCTCTCTTCACAATTCAATCCTGACCTCTCATTCCTCAAATTCTTCTATAAAAGGAATGAATTTTGAGCTCAATGGGCCTGTAATCTTTAGAATTTTAAAGTACTCTTATGCTGCTCTGTTTTAACATTCTAAGTGCATTCTTAGTTCAAATTTGCATAAGAATTACATAATCTTTCATTTGGGAACTCTAAAATGAATTTTGTTTGAGCATTTAGCTTGCATTCTTTAAATCTTCCATTCTAAGAATGATATTATCACTGATTTATGCATAATCTGAGGGCAAATTATAGCATATTTCATACTCTTCTTAGATAGGGAACAATATGTCAATTTTAGTGATGTATATGTGCTTTTCCTTTGATATTTCATGTTTATCTCACTAATGCAATGACATATTGAAGGGTTGTGTTGCAACTCGTAGGTCCACAAAATACACACACAAGCTGCATTCATGCATTTCATCTCCATGATCTTGAGGGCAAAGTATGGAAGTTCATGCATCCTGCCCATATCTTGAATCTTCCATTTTTGAGTTTCTTAGGAACTGATTCGAAATGCCAAACTAATGAGAATCCATTGAGAATCACACTCCCTTCAACTAGGAAGCAATTAGCCACCTTTGGGGGTAGTTGCATAATGTTAGATTTTGATTTTATTGGTCACTAACCCTTGAGATAATGGTTTATTGAATGTTTGGTGTTTTCAGGATGAAGACCACATTTACCACACACAAGGTAATCATATACAGACTCAAAGTCATATCACTAAAATGTTATTTAAATCTCAAAATGTATCTGCAAAACCATAAATTTTCTTTCATTTTAATCTAACCCTAGTCATAATTTTTAATTAAAGGATACATAGGTTTTGATAGTGTGTGTGAGAAATTGCACCTTCATAAAATTAGGATTCAAAACTACAATTCTATGGAAAGAAAATGACAATTTAGCCTAAGAATTGCAATTAAATCCATGACATCTCATGGTTCTCTATCTAAGCTTTGTTGAAAGAGCTCTCAGCCTTAATC